>JARFJB010001540.1:597500-1017500 GCA_036346205.1 Vesta saturnalis
TGAGTACCGCTCTAACCAAATGCGCTATCGAGATATAAGCACTAATCGACGTAAATTTTGTCTTTATGTATGTAGAACTGATGTAAACACCGTAATTATGATTAAGTGATGCCAGAATAACCCATTCTTCTTAAAAAAATAAAAGTAATCGGACCATACTCGTAGTCCCATTACTGGTGTGATATCTGTACGTACTATTTATTTTTGCAGTTTTACTATTGTCTTAATTTTGTGTAAATCAATGTTCGCCGATAATACTCTTTGTGTAAACATTAAACAAATATCTAAAACAATGAGAAGTATGAGTGCCCAAAAAAAGAAACAAAAAGACGGTTATGAAGGGAGATAGAGAAATGTAAGAACCTACAGTGTTGATTTGTCAAGAACGGTTGTAGATTTGTTCCTGTACGCATGTTATAGGAATAATTGGAATATTTTCTTAATAAAACATGCGTACTGTACCAATTGAGAAAATAACACAAAAAAAACGATATCTACAGTATTGTGGCATATAGATTACCGCATTTAGTATATATTTTTTACCGAAGATTGAATGATTGCTAAGAAAAAAAAACAATCTTCTTGTAACAATTTGGAGCTCAGTGGAAAGAATCTGAAAAATTGATTTATCAGGGGAGACACAGGAATTGTATAACATTCAAATAAAGGTTTTCTGCCATTGAATTGTGAACATAGATGATGTCGAAAATGACATATTTTTACGGATGACGAACACAATTATGGAATGTCATCGTCTTGTGAAAACGATATGGAAGTTGTGGAATTATACAACACCAAAGTATAGATTTTATCTGGCCGTATAACTATTGATATAAACCATTTTCAGTGAAGTGGTTATGCCATGATGATTTTGGCTGTTCTCTTTTTAATTGATGGCAATGTTGTCAAAAAGCTGATTAGCGTGTGTTAAAAAATTTTTACTATGGAGATGCAGATAGTGACGCATCTTTCGGTTCAACAAATCTTGATTGTTGGAAACTTATCAATTGGTATTGGCTACAGCCAGTTAGATAGACTCTACGCACCTCAGCGTGTAGCTGAAACGTCTAACAAAACCTATTTAAAATACCACAGCAGCATTTCTTTTATTATTCATAACTTAAAGGAACAGGTAATAAAAGCAACGGCAAGAGAAGGAATAGAATATACAGAATTAAAAAATGAGTCGGTACAGTTATTATAGCTGTATTAGTAGACATGACTTAGGGAAACAGGTCTTATCGTTGGAACTATTCTGTTCTTTTTGGAGTTGCGAGTCACCTTAACCGATGTCTACAGACATAGTAATTAAGATTTATGACAGACTTCCAAAATTGGTGCTAAGTTAAAATAAAGTAAAAAATAAGTTCAGCTTTTTGTGTGCTAGGAATCGCGAACAACAAGACCAATTGGACTATAAGTTCAACTTCAATGGAATATGCTATAATATATGATTAAGCAACATCATCAAAGATTTACAAGATCTAGAAGTCACATATACAATTCGTATACCTTAGGCCCACATCGTAATGAAGTTCCAGAGCAATGGCATACAGCAGAAGTAGGTTTGCCTATTAATTCCAAAATTTACAACATACAAAATAACCCCTCGTCATATCCTTGACAGACACCAAAATTGACAAGAGTACTTTTGAAAAAGTGCCAAACCTGACGAGGTAATATTTGAAACTTTTCCTTTTTAATATTGATATTTTTGTTTTTAGGAAACCTTCGATGTGGTGTTTATAAATAATATAAATTTCATTTAAAAAACCTTACATTAAAAGAAATATAAAAAATAATAATTAAGTAAATCAAAACTAATAACTCGCAATGTACAAATCGAAACTACTTCCGCTAAGTAACTCGTGCCGGATTAGACCACACTAGATACAAGATAAACAAACAAAATGCCAATTCGGCATTCTATAGGAAACATCTGTTTAACGTAAATACAACAGACACTAGGAGAAGTAAACAATACTGTGTCGTCTCCGTACGCGGCACTAAACATAAAAACAACGATACGGTAGGTTAGGGCGTTAATTCCAATCCAGCACAAAACGCAGCAAGCAAAAATCTACACTCAGTAATACACAAAAATAAAACTATCGCGAATTCAGTCTTAATTTTAATAAATTATCGAAACTGCGCATATAATGGAAAACTTAATTCCAACTTAAAACTATACAATATTATCCCTCAGAAGAGGACAGACAAACATCAAACAATACAAAAAAATAAACCTTTAAGTTATTCTTAAGTAATTTTTCTTCGTAGATAGCTGATCGTTATTCCTGCTGGCCTAGCTTGCACTTTTAAGGACACTCACGTATAATTTAAAATTCCTGTGATACTGTTATCTATCCACCGATTAAAAAATAATGACCAACACCTTTTCTCAGGTCAGAGTACACACAATAATTCACCTTGCAGATAACGATACTAACAAATATACTTCCTTCATCGAGCATGCAACGCTTGACCATAATTAAAATCATAGCGGTTTAACTTAACGTTCTAACGCATTTAATAAAAGTTTCCAAATCTTAGCTTGAACCTTTTAACACAATCTGCTCGGTTCTCTTGAATATTTACTTTACAGCAACTTATTGTTTGCGGCAACAGGATAAGGCTTTAACAATAATAATAATTCCCATCTGAGGGATGCGCTACACCAAATATGTCAGTCGCTCCTCTTTTAAGGCAATATCCAAAGCAGATATGCTGTACCAAAATGTGAACCCATTTACCACTTCTGAGAGTCCCCACATCGATAAATAGGTTTGGTATAAGCGTACATTTTTTATAACGCAACCACAAACGCTTACTTACTTAGCAGCTACATTAACTTCCCTAACAACCCATGAATAAAACTCCAAATTCACAACGAGGTCCTACATTCCACACCATGAGTTTTACTTCTTAACTGACTAAGAAAGCAAACGAACTGTCCGCCCCTATAATATTTTAGATGCGTTAATTAATATACAAATCATTTTAATGAGCTATAACGTCAAATTCTATGAGAAAAGCTTACAATGCAAACTGTCTATTTAGCAAAAATGCACAGTTTCGTTTTGTATCCCTTGGCTATCGCCAATACCTTAAGCTCTAAAGAGTTGCATAAAAATTAGCTAAATAAACTCTTACCGATAATCGTATGAACTTGTAATCCTCAAATTGATTACCATTAAACATTGTACACTTAACTAAAATAAAATTTAATAGCGAAAGACATATTTTAACAGTGTATTTTTTCTGCCTATCCACGAGTTTGGAAAAATTTCACCTAAAATCCTTTAACATGCGCCTGATAGTGGGGTGGGGCACCGTCCTGTTGATACCACTGTATGTTTGCACGGGTTTGTAAATTTAATTCATCTAGGATATTGTTAAAATCATCCCTCAGAAATTGAAAATATCGATTTCCAGTTAAAATCCCATTAAAGATAAATGTCCCAACAAGCTGCGAACCAATAACAACGCACCATAAATTGAAGACAAACTTAATATGAGGTCTGCATCGGATAGTTGTTATTTTCATGGCACATCTTTATGAACCACTTACAAAAATTTAATCTTCTTTCATCATTACCAGGATGCAAAGTATGTGCAACTGAATATTTATAAGAATGATATTTATGTTGTGCTAAAGTTCTTATACTACTGTGCATTGTGAGATTGGAGCGTCCTGTGCAATTTACCGTGTTGATGTAGATGGATTTGATTAACAGATAAAACTTATATCTGCACGTTTTCATCAATATTACCCCTATTTCTGGGCTTCACAAAACTCCTAAACTCTTTAAATTGTTGTATAAACTCTTGAAGGCCTCCAAAGATGGTTGAGGGCTATCAAAATACAATAAAAAATAGCGTTCGGCCGCTCGTCGACTGTTTTTGTTACAAATGATGTAACAATCGATCATATTAAGTTTCTCGAAATTTGCGTACACGATAATTAATTTTCTAAAGCAACTCCACACTGACAAAACCAATAAGAATTACACTAACGAACGAACTGTCAAAGATGAAGATAAACCACGCTTCAGTAGCTTTACTTTTCGTTTACATGGCAAGATATGATTTTTGTTAGACCTAATAAAAATAAGTGATACAACCCTTACATCATTACAATCAGAAAATATGGTTTCCATTAGAAACATTCAACTTTGCTCATAACTTCAAAATGCTGAGCAAAATTAAAAAACTAGTACGAAGGCGTCATTTAGCACAAAATTGTCTACTAATTGTGTTTAATCAACTTTTATCTATCTTTAGAAATAAACGAATTAAAGCGCTGAAACAATTTTGGAGAATTTTACTTTTTTACGAATATCTAGTGAGCCATGCGCTTTCTTAAATCAACAAAACCGTATCTGGATTAGTCTTTCCGAGATACCCCTACAAATAATGAAAAAAAATCACTGTCGTAACAGTTTTGAGGTCGACATAAAGTGAAATTTTTTTGATATGTTCACAGAAAGTACTTAAGGATTGTGCACTTTAAGGACTCTTTTTATTTAATACTCAATAAGAAATTTTGTCGCAAATTCACTTATTTTCGATATAAAGTCACAAAGACTTTTTTAAAGTACGATCAAGCTCAAAAAATATTTGCTGTGTAGCTTATTATTGCAGACACTTCCATAATTCGAATTTTGATGTAGACACATTTTTTGTATGTAAATCGGACATCTCACGAATTTCACGTTTGTCGCATCGCAGAAATTTGTTGTGTCCAAAGTAGTTTAGAGTAGATAAACAAAGCTACTGTGTTTAGAAATTTTTACGATGCGACAAACGTCGATTTTCAAGTAGGGGTTAATTAAGCGTTTGTCAAACTGGCAAATTTGGTAGATTACTGAGGAGCGACTAAGGGGAGGAACTTGTTCCTTGATCTGCACATGCATCTAAAAGACTTTTGGTTTAATGGAAGTAGTCGCCTTCGATACTCAAATAGCACGTTTGGACAAGCGGTAGAATGATCGCCTTCGGTGCGGGTTCGATTCCCAGCCAATAAATTTTTTTTTTATTTAGGTTAGAGTGTTTTTTTATCTACTCTAATTTCTTATCTAATATAATTCTGTTAGGTTACAGTAGTTTTGTTTATCTAATCTAAATTAGCTATATATACCAAGTTTTTAAGAGTATGCGGAGATCAAGCAACGAGTTTCTCGCCTTAGTCGCTCCTGATTACTGTAGGTGCATAAAGTTAGCAACGAAAATCTCCAGCAACGAACCAGTATGCGTTATACGAAAGTTGGCCACATAATTTACATGAAAATCATATTTCCTCGATAAATAAAAAGCTATTGGGTACCCAAACATTATGATAACTTGAACGAAAAAACGCCTCTCCTGTTATTGCTGTGTAAATGCACGCAATTTTTATGTCACCGCGCTTTTAGATAGGAAAATCGTATTTCCTCGATTAATAAAAAACTATTTGGTAGCAAAACATTTTGAAGATTTGAGCGAAGAGGATATCCGTTATGTTATCTGTCTAAATTTTTACAACAATTTACTTACCACTTTCTTTATGAACTACCTGTGAGCACTTGAGCTCTTCTAAATTATTTCTTCAGCAATGTCGATTTTCGCAGCAGCAAAGCAAATGAATAATTTTGAAAGGCACTGGAAATGTCAGTGTCAATATTCACCACTTCAAGGAATAGCCAGTTGCATCTACTACACTATAACAGAAAAGAACAACAAATTCGAGTAATGCCTATAGCTACCCACCACCTTACATGTAATGAATAACGTAATATAAAAATGGTACCACCGAATGAAATAGTATAATTGCCGTATGTACGATGAAATAGAGTTTGTTACTTACACTGTCACCCAGTTGCCAGCAGGCTTAGTACGCATTGTAAAATCTTATAAAAGTGTCAAACGGGTTCGGTAATAAAATGCAGACCCTCTCGGTGGATGTGGACGTAACGACCCATTGCATATTCCTAAAAAGTATGAGCACGGTTGTTGTAAACCCTAAAATGCAGACCCTCTCGGTGGGCGTAACGACCCATTGCATATTCCTAAGAAATATGAGCACGGTTGTTGTAAACCCTAAAATGCAGACCTTTTCAGAGGGTGTAGGCGTATGGACCCGTTGCATATTAGAGAATATTATCCGAATTGCGCTTTGAATGTATGTTCAAAACGAATTAATAAGTTACTTAAAACTTTATAATTTCATGTATTGTGTACTAGCTGTACCAGACTCAGAATGGGGCGATATTAAAATTTTGTGATACACGTGTCTCATAATTTTAATTGAAGAGTATGTTTACCAATTTTCGAGTCAATCGACCCATAGAATAAAGTTTCACAACAAAATTCAACCCACCACTTCACCTTTTTAGGGGTGGAATTTTGAAAACCCCTTCACAAAGAACACACCCTAGATGAATAAATCCCCACCGATGCAGCTGTAAAATAACATTTGCAACGCGTGAGCTGTCAAACACGCGAAGCTTAAATAATCGTTGTTTTCTTAAATTTTTCAATTTTCTACACAATTTTCTTAATTTTTCTTTCCGTAAGAACCTTGTACAAAGTACTGTAAAACTTAAAAAAAATCAATGAAATCTGTAAAGTCGTTTTCAAGTTATGGCGTGACTAAGAAAAATAGGCATTCATTTTTATGTATATAGAAACCGGGATTGTCGCACATTTAAGTGTACATTGTTTTATATAGTAACGCCGGGGAGAGGTGTCTCATGGCGGACTCGAGAATGGGGATATAATTATTACTGTTAAATGTATCTGTTTCCCTTTATCCTAGTGCGAAGTTCCCACTTAAAGAAAGACGGGTTATAATATTACGTCTGCTATATATTTTAAATGCAGGACTTAAAAACGTATGTCGATTCTAAAGTCAAAGCACATGACGCTGTCAGATGCCTTCTAGGCTATTTAACCTCAAATTATTCTTCGTATTTCGTTTCGTATAATCGCATCGTGTTTTGTAGTTATAATAATTTATCTTTCGCTTCGTAATTTATTAGTTTCCATTGCATTTGTAAACAACAGTTTTTTTCAAAACTATTATTATTAATATTCACTATTACGAGGTAAGTTTATAATGCAAAATGTATTTCCAATTGATTGAATGCATTTATTTATTTTGCAGCAAATAATGATGTCATTAAAAGGTAAATCTTTGAAAAGCCAATCTCAAGTAATGTTAATGAATATACTGCATTATTTCGAGATGGAACGCGATAACGGGGGGCCAAGTTTACCTTTAACTTCCATTATCCAGGTACGCTAATAATTTTCACTATTTAAATTTGATAGCGCGGCTCAAATTTGAAAATAACCTAGAAACATTGACGATGTTTTGTTGGTATTCAAAATTACTAACTATATGAACCAATCACGACATACGTTTTTAAAATCTTAAACAATGCTTTACTAAAAGAAGAGTCATAAAACACCTCTCGCCGGCCCGACCATAATACAGTTAGCGAAGTTGGGTTTATACAGGGCACTTCTGATATTTTCGGAAATTTTAATCGTAAGACATAGTACCCAAACAAATTAAAGGTCGCGATCGTACCCCAGCGAAGAGGGAATTAGAATACATGAGCGCTCTTCAGTATAGACAACGTAAAATATTAGCGTTAGATGAAATATTACTTGCTCAAAAAACAGTTCATGATATCTCAAGTGTCGATGTGGCTAGGCGAATAAAATCGGGGATGAACTGTATAAACGATCTCTCAGCGGACGATTTTGAAGAGGTAATGATGTATAGAGATCAAAAAAGACTTGTACACCAGGCATTTTCGCAACCCCAATCATATTGTGGTGCATTTGCGTTTCGATTGGTGCTTGGCAGCATGTACGGAATTGTATAAGAAACACCAAAATCAGACTTTATATTTAGATTGCACGGGCTCAGTTATTAGAAAATTTTTTAAAGATAGTAAGCGGGTTTTTTATTATGCAGGAGTTATACTTACCTAATTGTAACCACAAATATTATATTGCCCACAATTGAATTGATTTCGAATTTTCACACTTGGGAATCAATTGGAAAATGGAAATGCACCACTATAGCCTCAATAGCATTTCCGTTCAACAATGTCGTCACAGATTTCAGGTGGGCCCTTATCAACGCGGTTATAACAAACGAATTTTGAATTTTTCAAATTTGACAAAATTGTTTACTACATCTTTAACAATTTTTAACAAACATTACTACTGACGAAGATAACTGTAAGTGTTATCGAAACGTTTAGATTGTATAATTTAAAGTACACCATTAAAAAATCCCAAAAAAGATAAATATTTTATTAAACATATCGTGTTTGCAATCATTTACTCAGAGTGTAAATCTCTTTTTTATACTTTCGCTACTATTTTATCGAATAGGCATCTTACACCCAACGTAATCGCGGCATTGCATAGGTTTGAAACTCATTGATGATGCAGAAGACGATACATGTCGGAGCCATTGTTTGATGACGAGGAAAACGTAAATTTCAAAACTTTATATGTGAAGTGTCATTTTTTAGAGATTGCCTTCATGCCTCATTTCTTTTAGTCGCCCTTCAAAAATATATGCCATATCTACCATTTTGGAGTGCATTGTTAGTTAAAAGTGATTGTAAACACGTCCTTTTCAATTCACTAGTCGAAGCATGGTTTAATATCGTCAAAAACTACATATTAAATAAGAAGGTGAATATGAAATGTGTCCGTTTTATTCAAAAGTTGCACGATTATTTAGACGCCAAAAAAAAAGGGAAACGCGATTTAATTTGTTAGTTAAAAAAACCCGTGAAGTGTGTGTAACTGATCAACTGAACTCTCAAGAGGAGATCTGGGTTAAAAAACCTAAGCGAAAGCGAATTCTTTTTGGCACAATATTCCGCTATCACGAATGTGCACATTAACTCCTTTTCCATTAAATCACATATGTATCTCTCTATCTTCACATGTAATGTGGTGGTTAGTTATAGGCATTGCTCAAATTTGTTGTTCTTTTCTGTTCCAGTGTATTAATGCAACTGGCTGTTGCTTAAAGTGGTTAATACAGTTACACCAAGCTTAGAACCGCCACGGGAAGGCGTAACCGAGGTAACTTTACGTTTGCAATGTACATTCATATGCACAAGTACAAAGAAATCCATTTGGCGGTCTTTTCAAAATTGTAAACAGAAGAAACTATGACATACAGTTTTGTAACATTGGTTGCCTAACTACCAGTATATGTGTTATTACAGAAACAGATTTATTTTTATAATTGTATTGGTATAATTTGCAACTTACACATACAGACGTTTCAAAGCAATTCAAATTGAAAATACAATATCAACAAAGATTAATTAAAGCAAGTTTCGAAGTAAATGTTACAGATAATGAACTTAATAGATCCAAACATTTACGTTTATGCACAAGATCTATCTACTTTAAACCATCTAATTAAATTTCATACATTAACATTAACAAAGTAATCAATCTAATTTTCTACTTGCTTTTTCTAAACTAAACTAAAAAGCGCGAATTGACAAACGAATTTTTTTAAATATGTATTTTACAGAGAGTGTACACTAAGTAAATCACAACCGCTGATTGGTTGTTGGCGTTTGTTATTGAAATTAGTGGACATACTTTCCGGTTTGTTTCTAAGCTTGGCGGCACTGTATTGATACTGACATTTTCAGTGCCTTTTAAATTATTGATTTGCTTTGCTGTTGTTGCGAAAGGCGGTATTGCTGAAGAAATGATTTAGGAGAGCTCAAGTGCTCACAGGTATTTCATAAAGAATGTGGTAAGTAAATTGTTGCAAAAATTTACATGCAGGTAACACAAGAGATGTTCTTTTCGTTCCAGTCTTTAAAATGTTTCGCTACCCAATAGTTTTTTATTAATCGAGGAAATACGATTTTCCTATCTAAAAGCGCGGTGAAATAAAAATTGCGTGCATTCGTTTATTTATAAGCAAATTGTAGCAAACATTTACACAGCAATAACAGGAGGGGCGTTCTTTTCGTTCAAGTTATCATAAAGTTTTGGTACCCAATAGCTTTTTATTAATCGAGGAAATATGATTTTCATGTCAATTATGTGGTCAACTTTCGTTTAACGCATACTAGTTCGTTGCTGGAGATTTTCGTTGCTAACTTTATGCACCTACAGTAATCAACAGCGACTAAGGCGAGAAACTCGTTGCTTGATCTCCGCATGCACTTAAAGACTTGGTATATATAGCTAATTTAGATTAGATAAACAAAACTACTGTAACCTAACAGAATTATATTGGATAAAAAATTACCGTAGATAAAAAAATACTCTAACCTAAATAAAGAAAAATTTCATTGGCTGGGAATCGAACCCGCACCGAAGGCCATCATTCTACCGCTAGTGCAAACGTGCTATTTGAGTATCGAAGGCGACCAATTCCATTAAACCATCGAGGAGATACAAGTTTTCTGTCTAAAAGCGTGGTGCATAGTTTTTTATTAATCGAGGAAATAATACGACATTTCCCTATGTTAATTATGAGGTCAACTTGCGTTAAACGCATACTGCGCCGTTGCTGGAGATTTTCATTGCTAACTTTATGTACGTGATTACTATCACTTTCTTAAAATATAAAACACCAGGAAGGAACGTTGAGCTATATACCGTATTTAAAAATTGCGACGAAATTCGCCATGTTGAACACCCAAGTATGACTCATTCTTGGTGGTTTGATCGAAGAAAGTGGTGTTTGTAAAAGTTTTTTTAATATTTTGAACTGTTTTAAAGTATCCGGTATAATAATTACTGGTAATAAAATGTTTATAATAACGTTGTGCACATTAGGTGGTGTTGTATTGAATATTACATAATACAAGATTTAAGTTAGGTTATGGTTTCAATTCATAGGCGTAACGATCATTGTTCTGCAAGATTTAACTTTAACTTTAACTTTATTGTATCAGGAAGTGCAAATATTTTTTTGATTAAATGCATGACTAGTTATATCGTAAATGTACTCTAACGAGTGATCAATCTTAAGTGTATACCACGTGATCAAAATATTTAAGTTGGTACCACTGATAGGTTGATAAGAAGCTGTATTGCTCTAGCTACTCTACAGCATGGTTCGAGTAAAAACTACGATCAGTTTCAAATCTGTATGAAGGTCATTAACTTATACATATTATAAAATATTATCTTAATTTAAATAATGACTATTTTGTATTTGATTAGACTGCATCCCTATAAAATAAATAAAATATTATTTAATGATTGGATTAAATCATTACAAAATAATGAATCTTAAGTATTTAAATGTTATAATTTCATTATAATTAAATAAAATTTACAGTACATGTTTATGGAATGACAATGTCTTTTACAAATTTTTTTTAACTCCTTAGGTACACATTAGTTATCGCACTTTGCTTTACAGCATATGTTCAAAATGACCGCCTTTAAATTGTAAACATAAGTTCACACTCGTTGCATATTCGCAAATACATTTTGTAACATTTCGGCACCAAGAAAATGCAAAAGTGAAAAACGAAGGTATAATATGACATAAACTGACATAACCTAAAACGACTAAAACCACACTAAAAATCCAAAGCAGCCAACTGCAAAACACAACAATATTAACAACTAGGGATTTTTGTCATACCACTACAGTACACTTGAGATTGATCACGTTGTAAATATTAAATAATTTAAAATATTAATATTATTATAATATTCATTATTATGTATTATTAACAGCAAACTTGTTTTCCGCCATATGCAACACCCATCCCGGACGCACATATAATTGACAAAAACTCCATCCTGGTATTTTATATTCTAAGATCACTTTGATATTTCATGGTCATAGCCTGCTAACGCAATTGATTATGTGCCGTCAAACCAAATGCACACAGTCAAAATTTTGTTGTTCAGTATTTGTGCACGATGGTACATATTTTAGGACTTACGAAAAACTGTATAAAATACAATTGTCTTTAAACATATTTACCCCTTTATACTCTAAAGTGATAGCGTTTAAGATATTCTGTGAACTAATTCTGAATGCAAATTTGATAGGATCGAAAAATTCAGTAGTAAATCAAAATATAGTTCATAATATCATTGTTAAAAATAGTCATCTTGAAAATGTCCAAAACATGTACAACCATCGAAAATTTGCAGATAAAAGTGAATGTTGGACTGTGTAACGCGTGCCTGAGAAAAATTAAAATTTCGCTATATTAAATGATATTTTATAGTTATATGTTATTTTACAGATTAAGATGGATTATTTGTTGTTTGTATACAAGTTTATTTAATATTGATACGAGAAGCTTGGATCTATTTGAATAAGTTACACACATGTTTAATTAGAAAACATTTAAATTAAACGCGGCAATCTGCAAATGCATAAAGGAATCGTAGAAGGAGGGGAATTAGCTGTTAACATGCAGTTTTGAGTAGGTAGTAAGTAGTTAGAGTTGGTAAAAATTAACCTTAAGGAGTTTTTATCGCCGCGGCACAAGTGACAGTAGTATATAGTCACGCTGCCTCTAAATTGAGAAAATATCGCCTAAATTAGTTAGCACTGTAATAAGAATTTAAAAAGAATACTTTCCTTATTAAAAGATAATCGATTAAAGTGAATAAAATAGCGAATATTGTCAGATTGGTGATAAGAAAAGTGACGTAATAATTTAAAACGACGTGTTTGTACGGATCAGAAAGCGTCATCGACTGTGTCTAAATGTTGGTTGATAAATATAAACTACGATAATCGATCCAGTGTAATAAATCTATATATAGGACAATAACCATAAAATATTAATAGTTAAAACAGAAGCACGGCGGTTAGTAATTTTCTTGCAGGTTGTGGTGGAAAAGTAACAATTCGAAGTTATAATTAAAATTGACAAAATAATACACCCAGAAAATATCAATCGAATCGATAGGCGGAAATTGGAATTGTGGTAAGCCGCAACAAAGGCCTCAAGAAGATTTTGGGGGAACAAAGGAATACGGCTACAGAGCGGCGGCATAGTAACGAAGTCGTCAAACCTTCGGTTTTCAAGTGACAAGTAAGTTTGATAACTGTGTAATAAAAAAAACATATATGTATTTTATTTTTTAAATTTGTGTTTAAATATCAACAATGAATGAAACCAATTTCATTCACTGTTGATAAAACAATTGCTGCATGTCAGTTAATAAGAATTACGAAATATAATAATATGATTCGCATCTAAATTAAGAAAATTTCTTTTAATATCGAGCTAACCGGCGCTACTTGATAAGAACGGAACTTGTTGAAGCAAATGTTAAAGTTCATTTACTCAAACAGAAACCTGATAAGTAAAGCAAATTTAAATTAATGAATGATATCTTTCCATATTAAAATTGCTCAAATTACATTAAAAGGTAACAATTTCAAATTTTCAGGAAGTCAATATTATCAAAAATTGTAAAAGAAGCCCCAAATTTATTCTTTTGGGGCGAGTGCAAACACAAAAGGAAGAGGTCCATGTTTACGCCGTTGCAAATTGGCGACCAACGTGGTGCGCTCGATCGAATGACCTATAAAGAGATTTAGAAGTCTGATAAATTGGAATAATAAACAAAAATTTAATTAATTACCAGTGGCGTATCATAGGTTAGGAATTTGAAAAAAAAATGTGATTGATTTAGTTTTAACTTCGAAAAAAGTTTAGAAATCATTAATTACCAGTGGCGTAGTTGAAATTTTACTTTTAATTTTATATAGGAAGTTACAAAGGTAAGTCTATTTGTATTGTATATAATTACGATCAGGATTTAAGAAACCGGAAAAGAAGTGAACTACAATAAACTAACAAATCAAAATGGTTGCCGAACAAACGAAACGGAGTCAACTAGAGATACCCGAACAAACGTGTGACAGTCTAGACGCAATATTTAGCCAAGAATTACGAGATATATTAATAGCTGGAGTACCCGTTCAACAAAAAACAGAAGAATCAATTACGATGAATATGTTATTAGCCAAGATGGGACAGGGACAAGAGAAGATAGAAAAAAGAATAGAAGTAAGTCAAAAGGCTAATCGAGAAGAATTAAAGGCTAGTCAAGAGGAATTAAAATAATTTTCAAAGAAGAAATGATACATCAAGTAGAATGAAATAATTACCAAGTGTAATGAATAATGAAGAAACAGAAAGAAGACACAGATCAGCACATTTACATACACAATATAAAAATGAAGCAAATTGAAGAAAATCATGAATACGTTAGAGCTCAAATAAGCCGCACAGTAGGGGAGATCGGAAGTAAAGTAGAGATAAATTAAAAAAATATTACAATGCGAACAAAAGATTAAAAATGAAGAAGATATTCTCACATTGGAAGAAAAATTGTATGAAAAAAAAAAACTGTAGGAAAATAAAGGACAACAGTAGTATACAGAGCAGAACACTGGGCACCACAACGACCGAAAAGTTTGATGGACCATTCATCCAACGATTTTCATAGATGCGTTAGAAAATTATCAGAACCAAGCGGAAGCGACTGGAGGAAAAAGTAGAGCACATATGGAGTTTGTGGAAGGCAACGCCAAAGCATGGGCGGAATTGCATCGTTTTGATTGGATAGATTTCGTTCAATTTTAAGAAGATTTATGATACAATTTTGATCAAAATCAGTAAAAGAAAAATTCAATTAAGGTTAGCCACATCGCGACTGTACAACCCAAGACAGGGAAAGTATGTAGATCACGTCTGGTTTTGGGTTAGCAAGACTACATATCTACAACCACAAATTGAAAAAGAACATCAAGTACACTTTCCCAGAGATGTGGAAAACACATTAATTGGATCTGGAGAAAAAACTGTTGATCAACTTACTAATATTCTGTAAAAAGTACAATCGGTGAACTATGAAATAGATCGACAAGATTTTACAAACGCAAGACCGACTACAATAGAGAGAATGCTAGATCAAGCAATGAAAGGACAGAGAATAGAAGAAATGTGAACTTCGCAAATTACCGCAAAGGTAGAGCGGGTCCCGGAAGGAGAGTGGAAATGGTGATGATGTCCAGGAGAGTCGCCACCACCTATACAAGAAGAAACGAGAAGCAGAGACAGCGAACAGTCAGAAGAGGAGAGGAATGATCGCAGTCACCCACGCCGTCGAAAAACTAAGAGAATCGGTTCGAGAAGCTCCACTCGCCTCGCAAGTAACATAAAAAGGAGCAAATACAACTACTTAATTTTGTAAAAGCAATTTACCAAAACTGTCAAAAAAAATCGTTAAATATTTTGAACATCAATGATCAAACCATGAGGAAGAGGAAAATCACAAAATTGAATTACCTAGTGAAGAAATAAACGGTCAGGAGGAAAATTCTACCTCGGAATATGAAGAAGAAACGACTTATCATCCAATTCTGAAAGGAGAGTTGGAGGGGGCCAGCCAAGGCATACTGGTAGACACGGAAAGTTCCGAAAAAACTCCACCAATGGCGCAAATAAATAAAGGTAAGCAACAGAATCGAGAAATAAAAGAACGAGAAGTGGTCGAACGATTAATAGATCAAACTGAAGAAACATTTTATGAAAATCAGCAAATTCATGGAAAGAGAACCAACCACCAGGATTGCGGCGACATTTAAAGTGTACAATATGGAAAAGATAACTAGCGGAGATAAAGAAATGATCGAAGAATTATTTAATGAAAATGAAGAAATAATTTCTGAAAAACCCGGATTAGTAAACAATTTTGTTTGTGGACTGAAAATCAAAAACGAGGTACTGTTTTTGCAACAAAACTACCCGAGACCATTTGCACAGAGGGAAGCATTAGAGAAAGAAAGTGATAGAAAGTTAGTAGATAAGATAATTGAAAGGTCGCAATCACCGTATATAAATCCCATCATAATTGTACCGTTTGAATGAAACAAAACGGTTTCTGTGTTTGTTTTCGAATTAAGATATTTATTTAAAAAACAAATAGGGTGTCTGAGAATAACTCAAATTTCGCGCTATATTAAATGATATTTTATAGATTAAGAAATGATTGTTTGTTGTTTGTATATATGTTTATTTAATATTGATACGAGAAGCTTGAATCTACTTCAGTAAGTTATATACATACTTAATTAGAAAACATTTAAATTAAATGCGGCAATATGCAAATGCATAAAAGAATTGTAGAAGGAGGGGAATCAGTTGTCAACATGACTTGCAGTTTTGATAAGGTAGTAGGTTGTTAGAGTTGGCTGAAATTAACCCTAAGGAGTTGTTATTGCCGCGGCACAAGAAACAGTAGTGTATAGTCACACTGCCCTCTACATTGAGAAAATAAAGCCTAAATTAGTTAGTATTGTAATAAGGGAGTAAAAAGTACTTGCCTTACTAAAAGATTAAAGTGAATAAAAGTGCAAATATTGTCAAATTGGTGATAACAAGAAAAGTGACGTAATAATTTAAAATAACGTGTTTGTGTGGATCAGAATGAGTCATCGATTGTGTTTAAATGTTGAACAATAAATATAAACTACGATAATCGATCCAGTGTAATAAATCAATATATAAAGAACAATAACCAGAAAATATTGATAGTTAAAATAGAAGGACAGCGATTAGTAATTTGCTTGTGGTGGAAAATTAACAATTCGAAGCGATAACCAAAATTGACAAAACAATACACCCAGAAAATATTCATCGAATAGATAAGCGGAAATTGGAAGTGTGGTAATCCGCAACAAAGGTCTAAAGAAGATATTGGGGGACAAAGGAATACGGCGAAATGGTAACGAAGTCGTCAAACCTTCGGCTCTCAACAAGTGACAAGTAAGATTGATAACTGTATAATAAAAGAAACATATAAGTATTTTATTTTCCTTTAAATTTGTGTTTAAATATCAACACTGAATGAAACCAATTTCATTCTCTGTTAATAAAGAAATTTCTGTATGTTAGTTAATAAGGATTACGAAATGTAATAATAGGATTGGTTTTTATATGTTATTGTAAACAAACCGTTTCTACATTTTTTCGAGATTAGTTGAGTGTAGGGGAAAGGTGGGTAAGGTGGCCATCCTAAGCCATAATATCTTGTCGAAGGTTTATTTTTGCCAGTTTTGCTTTGTGAATCGTTTGTAGTATGAAGGATCCGTTCTAGAATCAAACATGACAAATTCGTACTCTAGAATGCAGCTTTTCATATTGTCTTTTTATAATTTTTTCTTTGCCTACAAATGGCCACTTTACCCTACCTGGTTGGTTAAGGATAGAAAGTAGATGGGTGATAAAATATTAAAAAAAAAATAAATAAATAAAAAAAATATTACAAACTTATTGACTTTTTATTTGCATAATGGATGACAAAATATTAGAAAGATCTGCAAAAATCACACAAAAATGTATCATCATGGTCGTCGCAGCCTCCGCGCTCCTCATGTGCCCATTTATGACATTGCTGACACTGAATCCAACCTTTTTTGCTACGAGATTTGGAAAACTTTTCTTCGCAATAAATGCATTCCGGGTTGTCTTCATCACTATCTACCAACTTAGTTTTTTGTTTCTTTGTAGCTTGCTTGGAAAACAAGTTTTTTGTTGTAACCTGTTTCTTTTTTTGATTAACTTTGTCGTTGCCTCAAGTTCATCCTTATAAGGGGTGCTTGTAAGGATGACTGATGTTCCCTTTTTCCTAGTTTGTTTTCTTGTGTTTTGTTTTTGTTTTGGTACTGGGTTCAAACTATTTGGACTGATGCAGAACGAAGATGAAGATGTGTTAACCATGGTAGGGTCATCGATTCTCTTGAAAGTGGAAGGTTCAGCAATTATTTGAGAAGTGGAAGGTCCAGCAAATGTTTGAGGAGTGGAACATCTAGGAATGAAAGGTTCAGCAATTTGCTTAGAAGTAGAAGGCTCATTAATTTCCAGTGAAGTAGATACTTAGTCACTCGTGGTTTTAGAATTAGATGGCAGGTGACCTTTCTTAGACGAAGATACTTGGTTAGTTGGAAATTCATCTCCTGAAGAGTCTATTCCTTCTGAATCATTCTGATTTTGCATGGAAACCATGGGTCTGATCAGTGGCATATCAGTAGTTTCAGCAGCAACATAATTTGAGTCATCAAATACATTGGGATCTAATGGTACAATTCCACATTTTCGAAAACCATTTATGGCATTGTTTGATGTTGCGGCACGAAGATATGCTTCTCCAAATAGTTTACTTATCTGGAACTGTGTTATAACGCGACCAGGGTGAGATCGTAAAAATTTTTCACATGGTTGCAGATAAAATGTATTTAGAGGACCCATGAAGGAGACGTCCAACGGCTGCAGCTTGTGGCTGCAATGCGGTGGTAGGCATAAAACTGTCACATGATTTGTCCTGACAAGTTCTATAAACTCTAAATTAAGTGTGTGTCATATGTCCGTCTAAAATTAACAGAGTTGGGTCATGTTCATTGGGCTTAACATGAGACAAAAAATGTCTGAACTATGTGGTAAAAATATCTAATTGCATCCAACCAGACTTGTGGCACGCAAATATGGTACCTGGTGGAGCTCGACCTTGAAGTTCAATTTTCATGCGAACTCTCGGAAATATAATTAGTGGGGGCATAAAGTTTCCTCCTGCCAACATACAAATTACAGCTGTTGACAAAATTCCCCGCTCAACCGATGTTAGCGAACCAACTTGTCTTTCAGAGCTAATACGTTTGAGCATTTTGACTGGACAGTGGTGACTCCAGTTTCATCCACCTTAAAAATTCTATGTGGAGGAAAATTTGATTTCATTTGTATTTTAGACAATAACATGAAAAATTTACTGACACTAGGACGATTGAAGCACTGAGCACGAGCAGATGACGTTGCTTCTGGGGATCGTAGAGTGACTTCTGCATGACGCCTACGAAATCCTCGCAACCAGTCTTTACCAGCTAATCTTTTTGTTTTGCAAAATGAATGCTTCAGCTGGTTTTTTTCGGCCAACTGAAAGGCTAGGCTTCTAATATCAGTACACGTAAGCCCATAGAATCTCTGTTCCATGTCAAAAATATGATTAACGATTTATTTTTCTTGTTCTTTGCTAAAAACATTACGAAAGCTCCCGAGGATATTTTTGTTGTCCTTAGCATCGAGATTTGTGTTTTTAACCCTTCTTTTCAATGTGGTTCGCGGAACATTATATTGCTTACTAGCTTTAAGATAACCCATTGCACCACTACGGACGGCTTCAATAGCCTGCTTTATTGAGTCAGCATTCTAGCTATGCTGCTTTGAAGTTCTTTTGTAATTAGACGACATTGTTCTCTAAAACCAAACATCATTATCAGAACAATTATCATAAGAATTCTTAAGCCGGGCATAGTGGCCCAACTGTCGGGCATAGTGGCCCAACTGTCGGGCATAGTGGTCTAGCAGTGGGCCACTTTGCCCGTTTGTTCCGAATAATTTGTTCACAACCATTGTAAATAAGCATTATAACCTAACTTAGTCTAACATGGCTAGGCTGTTGTTAAGACAGTTACAAACGACGTACCCATTACGTACGAATCACAAAACGATTAAAAACACCTGAAAATGATTGTGAAGCAAGTACTTACCTTAGATCAAGACAGCAGCTTGGTGATTATTTCACAATAAGTCCCACGTTATACACCTTAGCAGTTGCGCGCATTACTGGGTTGTTCTGCATCACTTCCGTTAGTTAATCCACTATCTAAAAGATGTCTCCACATGGCAGAAGTATTTATTTCTACCACTAGCCACTTTACCCATCCTTCCCCTAACATTTGATTTATTTTTATTATTAAATATTACGAATACTAAAAGCTCTGATACTGAAGGAAGTAGGTTCAATAAAGTTACAAATTACATCTGTATTAAGAAAATCAAAATTAAATATAATTTTGTTAAACAATAATCATTTTTGTTAATAATACCGAGCTAACCAGCGCAACCTGATAACGGAATTTGTTGAAGCAAATGTTAAAAGTTCATTTACTCAAACAAAAACCTAATAAGTTAAATTTAAATTAACTAATGATACCTTTGCAATTTAAAACTACTGAAATTACATTAAAAGGTAACCATTTCGAATTCTCACAAAGACAATATAAACTTATATTAAGGGATTTTGACATTATTAAAAATTGCAAAAGAACCCTAAAATTTATTCTTTTGTGACGAGTGTAAACAAACAAAAGGAAGAGGTCCATGTTTACGCTGGTTGTAACTGTAAGAAAATAATCCATTTGTTTGCTATGATTTACAATACAGAATATTCCTGAAGAATGCAAAAAGATTCTGTATCCAATGTATTATAAATTCTCTTTGAAACGGTAAGTTATAAGTTCGGAAAAGAGGGTTCACATTGTAATCTTTTTTGTATTGCATTTGGTAACCATAAAATGAGAATAAATACACTGAAGTTTTAAACATTGTTTATTTGTTCAGAAATTTTATTCCTAGCAATTATCAGCATTATCATTGAATATAATTTCAATGGCATTATTTAAAACTACTTTTTACAATTAAACATAATTAATAAAAAAGTAACAAATTTGATCCAATTGCAAAAAAAGTTTTAAAAAAATAATTTTTCAGTATTATACAGAGCTAAAAAGATTAGTGATGTTTACATATATTATAAATAAATAATACGTTTAGCTTACAACAATTTCGAAGAGGAAAACATGCATATTTTTGTCATTTTCTTCAATAAAATTGGTTACAATTTCATTTACATTATTTTTTAAACCTACATCTTACAATTAACACCTCTCATTTTTATTTTATAGAAATATTGATCGGATCACACTTTCTGTTACAATTTATACTTGAATCCATTCCTATTCTAAATCGTTCACAATTGATGACATTTTTCTAAGGTGCCTCAAAGTATAAGGAACGGTTAAGCAGCCTAATACATTTAAATGTGATGCAGTGTATTAAATTGTCACCACATAACTACATTTTACCTTATAAACATAAATGATACTGTTAATAAATGAAATTGACTAGCATAAATTGGCACATACTTTTGTCCACATTTATAATAGTACGACAGACTAAACAGTAATAAAATAATGCATTTAGCGGAAATTAAAAAATACTAGTTTCTTTGTACAACCAATAGTTATTTTTTAAACGAACCCAGAAAATAATGTACCTTATTCATGTGCTGTCACTTGTTAGTTACCCTACTTATTTTATTGTGTTTCAAAATTCGCATCGCTTATGAAAATATTCTCGACAGCATACATGTAATGTAAGATACTATTATTTAATAAATTTTTTTAATTATATAATCTGTTTCATGAACCCATTATTATCATAAATTCCAATTAAATCTAACAAAAACAAGAAATTAACATACACTTAATTATAACAAAGCTGCAAGTATTTAGTATTTTATACGCAACTCCAAACTCATACTGATTTTTTTTTTGTACAAAGCACAAATGACTTGACGATCATAGTCATAAAAGCACGTAAAAATTGAAATTATAATTTTCTCTTTGACATACATTATGAAATGAAATTATGTGTTCTATACAAATTTTACATGTACATGACTTCATACAAAGGCCTTCTCGGCTAATAGCAAAGTTCACTTCTTATGTCAAATAAGTTCAAAAACTGCTGCTTAGTGAAGCAAAAGTTTTGTGTACGTTTCCAGTAAGTGCACAAATCTAACTTAGGTGTAAATTCAAATATTTTCCGCTCTTATTACACAAATAATTACTATTTCTTCAAACGTACAATTTTGGCATATGTTACGTGAACATATTAGAAAACACCTTAAAGTCAATTTTATTCAGACTTCTTAAAATTAGGCTTTAAAACTATAAAAATTACAGATAAATAAAATCACATTGAATCAATTAAATTAAAATAACGGAACCCAAAACAAAAATAACTACACTCATTTAGCACGACATCTATGTGACCATCGTTTATCTGTTAAAGCTGGCATTTGCATATGTTTACCACATTTATAACAAAGCACAGATTGTTCTGATCTATGTACACACTTAAAATGGTGTGTAATCAATGCAAGGGCATTTGGTCCAGAGAAGGATTTTTTACAGAGAGTACAACTATAAGTAACACTAGTATTATTTGTCATAAATATCCACTTTTGCACTTCGGAGTTTGACGTATCATCCAATTTTTTAGAAGTGAATTTAAGCTTTTAAACGTGATGCATCTACTACCAGTATTACAATCCTGCACTGCTTTAAAATAATTCAAAGACACGTCCATTTGTGGAAGGATAATTTCATAAAAATTTATTGGAGTACTTGAACAAGGTGGAATTCTGAAAATTACACAATTATCAAAATTACTGTTAAGCAAACTACACATACTCAGCCCCTGCAGTAGTAATCATTTTTTTATTTCTTATATATCGAGATCTCCCTATATTAAAACCAACAGTTACATAAGTTGCCATTGAGTCCGAAATATTCATTTCACTGATATCACTCAAAAACTCCTTAAAAATCACGATAATTTCTTTAACCCTTTGCTGATTAATCTACAAAAAGCAAACATTAATTCACACTAACAATAAAAAAGTATAGGTACATTAGGAATTTTTCGTAAAACTTTGTCTAGCTGAATGAAATAGTGATCAAAAAATTTATACGAGTACGGAATAAATTCATCTTCAGAACCAGCTGATAATTTTGTGATATGAATAATGGGATCAATATCATGAGGAAATGTCCGTTCATTCTGTAAAGCTATATAACGTTCAGTTTGATGTGCATTTGTCCTTGTTATCGAAATATCAGGTAATTTAACCTCAACTGATACACAAGGCCAGTTTAAAAATTGATGCAACTCTAGCTTCTGCCACAATTTTTCTGCATGTTTCTTTATTAATATATTATCTAAAAGAAAACAGCAATAACAAATAACCTACAAAATATATAAGACTTACCACAATGATGAATAAAAACGATGTTATTTAAAACAACGGGTGGTCCACCAACTACAAGAGTGTAAGGAGCCATTTCCTTCTTAACGTCTATATCAGTCTGAGTCTCTCTATCACACACATCTCCCCTATCTTCGATATAATTTCCAGAATTCTCTATAATAGAATTACTTTTACATGTGAGATATTTTCGTAAGCGTTCTAAAAATTCTTTGTCTTCTTCGTACTCATTAAATCGCTGCCAGCCAGGCCATGATGTCATATAATAAAGCAAAGCTTCACATATTACATTAACTAGACGTTCATCCAATTGTGATGTATCAATGTTTAAGTCATGATTAACGATGTGATCTAACTGTTTCCGATTTATATCTAATGGTTTGCCTCGAAGTACAGCATCATAAAATTTATCTAAATTTATTTCTGTTTTTGATTCATTTTCGTAGATGTATTTAATTTTTGATAAGTTTCTCAAAATTCTTGGTGAAGTCATTTCAGTTTTTCTGAAAATTTTTGTGTGTCTAATACACCGTGAAGGAAAGATGCCAGTTGTGAATGTTGTGATTCTTATATCATTAATAACTTATTAGTGGTAAGCAACATTATAGAAAACATTACCTGCCATTGAATAAAGAAAGCTTTCTTTATTCAATGTTACCTGCATTTTAACAACATTTACGGTACTCAACAGTTATTTTCAAATTATTGCATTTTTTTCGGGCCGCGTCGCGTTTTTTCCAAGTCAAGACACGCTTGTAGCCGCATCTTTTCCTACTTCGAGTCGTGTTACGTTTTTATTCATTACTAGAGCGTTGTTTGTATTGTACGTACGGTTGTCCAAATTACTGTTTGTAAACTCGAGAACATCAAATTTAGTGATGTCGGAATACGAAGCGGACCAAAAAAGACTTGCACAATTGTGGAATGAAGTATTATCGGATGAAGACAGTGCTAGTAGTGAGCTATTTTGGGATGTATACTTATCTGATGCGTATTCCCCATGTGACAGTGAGTCAGACAGTAGTGGTAGTAGTTCTAGGAGTAACTTTGCTCAGCTAAAGAAAAAACGTTTGAGAGTTGATTGTTCAGGAAAAAAATTGCATATTCAAAATGATCGCGCTTCAACGAGTCGAGCACCTAATAACCAAGTGGATGGGGATATAGATCAAGTAATAGAAAATATTATTGCTCAATATACCGAGAAGAGTGTTGCTAGTGAAGCCGAAGAGATCGAAGATCAAGATAATAATATTGACATTTCCCAATAAACCTCACTAAAACAGTTTCCTTTTGTGGTTCAGAAGATTGGTATTGGCGCTCAAATATATGAAGATTCCTATAATAAAACCCCAATTGATATTTTCAAATTACATTTGACCGATGAAGTAGTGGCCCGTATTGTAGTGGAAGCTAATCGTTACGCCGAACAATGTTTGACCAAACCAAATAAACCAAAATCCCATGTTAGGAAATACTAATAGTTTAGGAATCAAAAAATTTTTGGGCGTTCTTCTGTTATGGGTTTGGTAAGACTGCGATAATATTGGGGAAGAGTCCTTTGTATTCCAATGAGATTTCTAAAATTTTACCCCGAGACAGTTTCGAACTGCTCTTGGCCATGGTACACTTCAGCGATAATGAAGATCCTTCGCTTGACAATGACAGACTTCGAAAACTGAGTCCATTGGTAACCAAATTATTAGAAAGATTCCAAAATATTTTCACACCTGGTTCAAAGTTGTGTATAGATGAGACGATGGTCCCATTCCGTGGACGCCTCCGTTTCAAACACTATATAAAAAATAAATTCGGTTTAAAAGTATATAAGTTGTGTTGTGAAGGTGGATATACTTATAATTTGAAAATGTATTGTGGTAACGACTGCGTGCAAGGAGGACGGGTATCCGAAAATGTAGTGCTACACCTAATGGAAGGACTTTTGGACGTTGGTCGGATATTATACACCGATAATTTATACACAAGTGTTTATTTGGCTACTAAATTGTTGGAAAAAAAACCTCACTTGGTTGGTACTCTGCGTACCAATCACAAGTACAATCCAAAGGACGTAGTTCAAAAAAAAATTGAAGCGTAAGAAAGTGATAACGGAATAGTAGTATTAAAATGGCACGACAAAGGGATGTCCTTATGTTGAGTACTGTTCACACGGATGCACAGAAAAAAAACACAGAAAATAGGCGATTAAATTGAAAAACCTGAAGCTATACTTGATTATAATAGTGCAAAATCTTTCATTGATATCTCCGATCAGGTCAAGGCTTATTCGCATTGTTTACGAAGAAGTACAAAATGGTACAGAAAACTAGCCATGGGGTTTTTATTAGGTTCTGTCGTAGTAAACGCTTACGTAGTTTACAAGGAGATTACTTAGAATAGAATTACAATCACAGATTTCCGAGAACAACTCTCTTTAAGCAATGGACAAAGTGATGAACATGTGTTAGTGGAAACCAACTTGCGTTTGCGTTGTGTTGTGTGCTACCGAAATCTCGAAGAAAAAGACGGGCGAAAAGTTGTGCTAAATAAAGCGTCGCGTTCCAAATGGCAATGTTCTGCCTATAGCAAATGCTATTATGTTCAATGTTTTATTAAACACCTTAATGCCAAAAAAATGAATACATAATGTACGAATATTTTTGCCGTATTACTGTATATTTTTTTCGTTACCTACTTTGTTTATTTTTCCATAAAATGTTTCAATCTGTTTAGTTTATAAGAGTTACTACTTATTTGTGGTCTATAGAATGTCCACAATTGCCATATTTCTGCTGTATTACTGTTTGTTTTCGTCGTTACCTTGTTTATTTTTCCATAAGAATGGCTAAATCTGTTTAGTTTTTGTAAAAATTAATTTTTATTTTTGATCTATAGAATATCCACTTTTTGCAAAATTCTATAAACAACGTGTTTTGTAAGGTTTGTGTTTCCAATAGAGTATATTTTTGCATAATAATGGGGTCTGTTTTATTTTTATCTTAGGATTCCATTAAAGCAGTAAAAAAAAGTCAAAATTTCGGACTAATATCTAGCTCTGGTCCCTCGGGCCACGTACTTTCGGCACCCATAAGAAAATCACATCAGCGAGATACACGTCCTACGTTACGTGACCAAATATAACTGCCAGCAATGAGACATAGCATGTGTGTCGCGAGGCCAAAAGTGCCAAATCAGGTACGACACGCGAATTATACCTCATGGCGCTTAACGTGTTAAAAAACAAGTGTCATAAGACCAGTCTTGAAAATAATTTGCAAGAAAAACAAAATACAGCGTTTTGTTTTAATGAATAAATAAGCCACGATTGTTTAATTATTTCACCGTTTGTCAAAACTCTGTTGTAAAATTTCACCAAAAATCGACGCCCAGATGTTTGAGGAAATAAATGTTCATCGTGCACCTGTTCGGGTCCATTTTTTAATATTACTTCTCTATTTATATTAGTAAAAGGGTCGGGCTAAAACGCAGGATCATCTAACACGTTTGTACTATTTATACTATCATTAAGTGTACTTTTATAGTTTCACATACATTTTGGGGTTCGGTAGTTTTTGAAATCTCGTCAAAATTTGATATTAGTAGAAGAGAGGCACCATGCGCCATCTTGGATTTTTGGGGAAAACCTACTATTTTTTAAATGCCCACGTGTGGGCATATAAAGAACGTGGGGGTTTTTCCACCCTTATGGTTTTTTTTGGAGACTTTTTTCAACCCTTGATAGAATTTTCATCCCTAATTACGGCCTCTTTGTTTTCACTCACCCACGTGGGAGACCGTATTTTTCACCCTTATTTATGGTTTATTTTCGGAGGCTTTTTTCAACCCTTGCTGGGAATTTCAATGTTGTATTAAGAGCCTTTTTGACAGCAATTTTTTGTACTTGCTCACGTGAAGGGTGTTGGGCTTGGGGTTGGTCTTGGATTTGGGCGCAGGGGCTGGGTGACGGCTTCTTTTCGGGGGGTCTTTTCAACCCTAATTAAGATCCTTTTGGTAATATTAAGAGCAGTACATCCCCTGGAGGTTAGGCAATTGTGCGTATTCTTTTAATTCCTATCTACAGATTGTGACTTTACGAAATTTTATTTATACATTGGGGTTGTATTCTAATAAGGGGCCCTAATGTTAACTTGTAAGACAGGTATAGGCCTTCGCCCCATTTTCGTGACTCCTTGGTGTGTGTCAGCTAATTTTATAAGACAAGTGTAGGTCTTCGCCCCCTGTCGCGGCCTTTTTGGTTTAATTGTGAGTCCTAACCTAATTTTATAAGACAAGTGTAGGCCTTCGCCCCCCTGTCGCGGCCCCTTGGTGTAATTGTATGTGAGTCCTAACCTAATTTTATAAGGCAACTGTAGGCCTTCGCCCCTGTCGTTACCCCTGGTTGGAAATGGTATTTGTTTTTGTAGGTTATGACTGGTAATTTGAAGTTCTAATAAGGAAGCCTATAACTTGTAAGATAGATATAGGGCTTCGCAACTTACTGTTGGGACTTCACCCCGTGACCCCTTGATGTAAAATTTGAATTTGTATTCTAATAAGGAGGCCCTATTGTTAACATGTAAGCCAGCACTTGTGTTAGGGTCTGGCTAAGTTGATCGTGCACACCTGTCTCTCTCACTCCCTTTTGGCTCTTTCTCTCTCTCTCTCTCTCTCTCTCACACACACACACACACACACACACACAAACACACAAACACACAAACACACAAACACACAAACACACAAACACACAACACACACACACACACACACACACACACACACACACACACACAAACAAGTTAATTACTTAATTAAGCAGATCAATCTCAAACAAATCAAGAAACCTTGGTCACCCTGTACGTTAAATCCTGTTAGGGGTACATAAGAGTATATTTTCAATATGCTCATAATTATGCAATCGAAAATCGCACACACGAAAGATCGCAAACACGCAATCACTAAAAACTAAAATCGCAAACACGAAAAACGAAAACGAAAATTCGCAAACACGAAAAACACAACAAAAATTCGCATACACGAAAAACCAAAACGAAAATTCACAAACACACAAACTCGCAAACGCACAAAAAACGAAATCCAAAAATTCGCAAACACGAAAAACGAAAACGAAAACTCGAAAACACGAAAAAACGAAAACGAAAAATCGCAAACACGAAAAAACGGAATCGAAAAACGAAAACGAAAAATCGCAAACACATAAACTCACAAACACGAAAAAACGAAAACCAAAAATTCGCAAACACCAAAAATCGCAAACATGAAAAACGAAAACGAAAATTCGCAAACACGAAAAGACGACATGTCTGAGCCGATTGACCCTCATAATACAGCGCTTGATTTTTTAAATTGAAATACAACGGTATATATATTTTAATCATCTTTTTAATATCAAATGGCCTTATTGTTCTTCTTTTAATTGCATGATGCATTTAAAGGAGTCCACTAGATAAACATTTCAAAATATCACCTGTACGTGACAAGGACGTGTTTTAACAACCTTGCAATTAGGAACAGTTGATAACTCTATTAAAACGAAGTGTGAATAATTTTATATGTTCTAGCCATTAAATACATAAGCGGCCCGATTCAATAGTGTTATTAACTATTGGAGGTCGTTATTAATTCGTGTATAAGTTGAAGGTTTTGTAGGTAATTAAAAAGAAAGTGTAATAACACATATTATAACAAATAATACAAGGTCCACTCTCATGTATTTTATATATATATATATATATATATATATATATATATATATATTGAAACAATTACTTGAAATAACCGATAAACCGACCCTAATAATATTTTATTATGAAAACTTGTAATCTATTTATCAGAATATAGATTTTAAGACAAGATCATCTTATAAGCTATCAGATTAGGTTAGGACTCGCATACAATTGTACCCTTCAGCAAAACGTGTCTTACAAGTTAACACCTAATCAATGTATAAATAAATTTCGTATGTTAAAACAATCTGTAGATAGGAATTAAAATAAATGTAGTAATTTTAATAACAATCCCATTTGATAAAACGCTAATAAAGTAATATGGGGAAACACAGTCAATTTTGTCGCGCACGTAATTATTACATAATCAATCCTTTAAATGAGTTTTATATCATTCAAATATCTAATAAACAAGCTCTGATAAATGTTATTAGTAGACACAGATTAAATAAACTATCCTTTACATCTAATGATTATCTGCGCACCCTTATCAGAATACAGATTTAAGATCATCTTATAGGGCAACAGATTAGGATCGAGAATTTCCCCCGGGTTAAAAAATAATTCATTAATTAAAAAAAAATTAATAAAAAATGATCAACAAAAAACGGCTCCTACACGTAGGCATGAAAAGGCCTTAATCAGGGTTAAAAGTCCCATCAAGGGCTGAAAATGACCACCGAAAAGAAACCATAAAATAAGGGTGAAAAATACGCGCCCTCAAGTAAGCGAGTAAAAATAAAAAAGGCCTTAATTAGGGATGAAAATTCCATCAATGGGTTGAAAAACGCCTCCGAAAAGAAACCAAGGGGTGAAAATCAAGGGGTTGAAGAAGGCCTCCGTAAAGAAACCAGAAAACATAAGGGTTGAAAAAGACCCCCGAAAAGAAGCCGTCACTCAGCCCCAGCCCCCAAATCCAAGACCAACCACAAGCCCAAGACCTTCCACAAGACCAAACCCTAAATACACCCTTCACGTGAGCAAGCACAAAAAAGTTGCTGTCAAAAAGGCTCTTAATACAACATTGAAATTCCCATTGAGGGTTGAAAAAGACCTCCGAAAAGAAACCATAAATAAGGGTGAAAAATACGGTCTCCCGCGTGGGTGAGTAAAAACAAAGGGGCCGTAATTAGGGATGAAAATTTCATCAAGGGTTGAAGAAGAAAAGAAACCATTCCTTTCAAAAACAGCGCGCGCGACCCTTACCTAATCTGCCACCGAACTATCTGAACTGAACCCTCTATCCTTCAGCTGGGCTCTCTTATAAACCTTCTGCCCGCCATATTACCAAAACGTCACAATATATTCGCGCTAACATCAAAATTCACCAATCACAATCGAGATCTCACGCGTTTCCTTGCCGCGTCGAAGTTCTGAAATCGGAACAAGACGTAAACGATGCGAAATAAACGTAGCCATCTTGAATTAACTTTTAAATTCACTTACAACTCTCCGAAAAAATCATTAATTGCAATTACATTTACTCTGTACACTAACCAGTTCACATATCAACTTTCTATTCAAATATTGCATGTGGACGATTTCTCTTTCCGCACAATTTAGGCAACTTCACATTCTAACAACTTCATCACATGCATCAATTTTCCATTATTATATGCAAGTAGAACCCGGGCACCTTCCGCCATCTTGGATTTTGACGTCACAAGGCTGGCCACGCGGAAGACCGTATTTTCACCCTTATTTTTAAGGTTTCTTTTCGGAGGCCTTTTTCAACCCCTTGATGGAATTTTCATCCCTAATTATGGTCTTTTTGACAGCAATTTTTTTGTTGGCCTTATTTTATGGTTTCTTTTCGGATGCCTTTTTCAACGCTTGATGGAATTTTCAACCCTTTTTGTTGTCCTAAGAGCCTTTTTGACAGCCATGCCTTTTTTGTGCTTGTATTTAGGGTTTGGTCTTGGGGTTGGTCTTCGGCTTGGGTTGGTCTTGGACAGGGACCTGGGGTTGGTCCAGTCGTTGGACTTGGATTTGGGGGCTGAGGCTGGGTGACGACTTCTTTTCGAGGGCCTATTTCAACGCTAATTAAGGTCCTTTTGGTCATATTAAGAGCAGTACAACCCCGGGAGGTTATGCAATTGCACGTGTTTTTATTTAAGCTGTGTTTATTAATATATATTAGGACCCATTTCAATTTTATTAAATGAGATTTCATAATTGTATTTCTTTTAATTCCTATCTACAGATTGTGATCTTTCACCTATACGAAAATTTATTTATACATTGGGGTTGTATTCTAATAATTAAATTTCACTGTCATTTTAAATTAATCTCAACACGCAATGCAAAAAAATATTTAAAGTTAATTACACGACACAGTAATCAGAATATTGTTTTTCTAAACGAATATCAAAACTGGTTGCACCCGTTCTGAGAGCTTGTTTCCCGATAGCCTTTGCACCAGACTTAAATAACGGTATTATACTTCTAAATATACCACCTAGCCAGCTTCCTATTCCGTGACCACGTTAATATGCTGCGCCTCAGTAGATTGATCCAATGCCGTTACCGGCCGGATTCATATAATATTGTTGATAAGGACAAACCATTATTGCACTTTCTTAAAGTGTAGCTTCGGACACGACGTCCCAAACTCGAATGGCATTGCTGCACTCGTATCTGTTTTTATATTAATCCAGATGTTTTCAAATTCCCGTGTCATCACGGACATGTAGTGTGCAGGTGAAAAAACCACATCTGTATGACCTCCGTAAGCGTAGTTTTCAGAAGTAATATTTATTATACGCATAAGTGGAGATAAAACATCACCCACAATTTGCGGTTCAACGATGTCACAATAAACAAACATCCGAGTCGGTAAACATATCAATATACTAGCGGGGTGCGGGGGTATTGGTTCCATAGCTATGTTTTGGTACGGCCGATAACCAAGCTGTAAGGCTAAACGTTGTGAGAAGCCGAATAGCGAGAGGGGGTTTTTTAATTTCGTAGTGACGCGCTTAGTTAGATAATGGTATTCGATTGTCAACAATTTACTTATTAGCACATGGTTATTTAGTTCGCTGGTAATTTATTGTATGTCGGCATAATTTCTCAAAGCAAAACGTATCACATACCAGCCATCCTCAATACAAATGATTTTCTCATGGTCGTGTTGAAAATATTCTGTGTTTTTTTTTAATATCGCCTCTAGCACATTCCCTTCAGATGGCTCAATTCTATAATATATTAAATTGTCCGTCGCACTTACAGCGGCAAAAGAACAAGGTTATTGAATTTCCGATATGCCTACAACCCATGATCCTGTTAATCTTATTCGTTTTGGTAGCTGCGTAATAAAACTTGAAGTCATTTTGTCAGGAAAGTACGTAATAGAGCTATTACTCAATACGGTAAGATAAGACTCCATGTTTATATATTGCTTAACTGCGATGCTAGTACACAGCTATTGAATTTGTTGGTGTATTCACGCCACTTGACCAGATATTGTTTATATCGTCCGCTACCCTTCCCTGCTAAAATCTTCTCGACTTATCGATCGTAACAACTTGCAATTCTTCTTCGTAAAAGGTACCTTCAACAGGATCGTTATTAATATCGATTATCCTGTAAACTGGTAGTCTTCTTTTTATCACTGCACTAATTGTAAAAACTTCCTCGCTCCAATTCGTTTCATATCCCTTTTCAAAGGTGTACTTACGTTCTGGCGACTCTGACATGCTGACCGACCTTATAATTAGGATGACGTGCAGTGCTAAACCTTTCGCGTACAGGTTACTCCACCCCTCTAAAACGTTTTCATCGTTTATAGCCGCAGGGGCATCTATCTTTATACTTGAATGAGGGCTATTGTTGTAAGCAGCCACCAGTTTTTGGAGTACATCGATATACCTGTAGGAATTTTTGTAAGTGAAATAACGCCACATCCTTGTTTTCAATGTTTCATTAAATTTTTCAACTACAGATGCTTTTACATCAGGGTTATTTGTTACATAGAAATTGATATTTTATTTCTTGAAAAAGTTTTGTACACTGCCCGCCACAAACTCTTTGCCTTTATCCGTCTGTAGATTTGCCGGGGTATTACCACTTTCCTTAAAAATACCCGCGAATGCTCCAATTACAGATGCAGCTCTTCGTTTTAAGTGCTCTCGCCCAGGTCCTCTTGCTAAACACATCAATTATCGTTAGTATGTAGTTGCATCCACTATTGTGTTTACTTAAATTTAGCATCACAGAGATCCGCTTGACACAATTAGTAAAGGTTACTCACAATATATTTATTTCGTGGAAACTTTTTTCTGATTGGTTTATTCATCGTATAACCTTCTTGCGCTTGCAGCCAATTTTTCACTTCACCACATTTTTTATCTTTTACAACATTGGCTAGAGGTGTTATACTCGCAGACCCCGCCGGGTGGGAGGTGTCATAGTATAAAACATCCATATTATGTTCGCCACGAATCCCAATCTAGTGAAATTCCTCTTCTTTGAGAGATTCTTCTCGGTGTCTACCGCGATTCACTATCAGCATCGTAATTCTCACCTATGAGGGTCCGTTTAATGTAGGGTGATACAGTAACATAACGTCTTCGCGCATTTCCGATAAACTCTCGTGGTATATTTATTTCTTTAATGTATGTCGGAAACCGGCGCCAACCATGTAGCTTTGTAGTTTTTCGCTTTCTTAACGTCTCGTGAACCAGATCGATAATGTTGGAATGTGGTATGATCTCTCCTTTTATTGTGACAGGACCCCTTTTATCCCAAAATACATCACTGCTCGTATTCAGTATACGCAGGAAAGCCTCGTCTTTTCTCTGATATGAAGGTGGAAGTGTTGATACTATTTCATCGTTCGGCAAACCTTTGCGTTGCGGTGATTCTCTAATATCATCATCAGCATCACCCCTGGTTGTTATGCTAGCGGGTTGAAGTAATTGATTGGAAAAGTGCAGATGTCTTTGAAGAACTTGTTTGTATTGCTGCCATTTGTCATGATCAGTCATTTTGGTTTTTAAAATTTTATCCATATCGTTACCTAGCTGCATTAAAAAGTTGTTTTGTGTGACATCTGGTGATTGTAATCGCTATATAAAGTCCAGCGGTAGAATAATCGTCTTCTTCGTGTTGTTGTTGTCCATGGTTATTGAAATAGATTACAAAGAATTCCACCGAGTAATGGTCCTAACAAGAGTGGGATAAATGCACCGCCTTTCTGTACAAGAAACTGTTTCTTATTTTTTATAGATTTACCTCTCCGTGCCAAGCGTCTTAAAGTCTGCTTATACTGAGAGAGTCGCTGCTTCTAATCAGCTGACAGAGGTACACGACCTTTTAAAATGTTACGTGCACACTCGCAAATACATTCCAGCTGCCTACTATCCAGACATTTCAATAAAGCGTCACGTTGACTTTTACTTAATCTGGCTAATGCACGCAGTATATCGGTGTTTTCGCTTAAAACGTCAACCATCATATATGATGTAATCTTTATGACTGTGAGGCTTAAACCCTTTTTCCGCTATATATACCTGGCAAATACCTTGAGGCCCGAATATGTTTGTTCTATATCGTTGCACATCCGGTGTATTCTGTTTTAAATCGAATAATAAATATCCGTGTGGGTTTGAAGTGGCATCTTGGTACGCTGCCTCTAAAAATTTCGGGTTGCCCGGTGAAATCTGTCTTGCTAAATGCTGTATCTGAGCTCTGTTATGTGGGCTTTTAATTAAAATTAAGTAGTGTGCATTGAGAGAAATATTCCGCTGTCCGCGTCCTTGATGAAATATGTTTTGAGTTAAGAAAAATACACCCAGGTTTCTATGATGACAACCCTTTGTAAAAATATCAACCACTGAACCGCATTCGATCATCAATTATTATTAAGACCGGTTTTTCGCCGTCAAACTGCTCCATATCAGGTAAACCCTTTTGAAATTACACAGAGAAATCTTTGAACAAAGGCTGCCACTCGCTGTAAAACCAGATAATTTTTTCAAAAGCTATATCGCTGGCAGTTTCGATATTTTTTAGAAAATCTACAATGAAATAAGATTTCCCACAACCAGATGGCCCCGCTGCTATTGCCAAAAAGGGGTGCTTAAACTGACCCTCAATCTTGGATCGCTAAACGATACTGAAGCGTCTCTGTCATCATCATTTAAATACCAAGTGATCTGCGACACCGTTATATTTTACTTTTTAATCAAGCGTTACGTAATACCTACTGTTTTGTCTTTCTTTTAATCGTTTTATACAAATTTATTATTTTTAGCATTTATTATTAAACAAAGTATGCTACTCAATATTGGTATTATATAATTACACCAACTGTAATTAACTCTATGTCATATTTTAATGAAGATTTTATAATTAATTCGTTTTCTATAAAACAATTTTGTGTGTATGTACAGCATATAATATTTTATTTACATTCCAAAAATTACTTTTACTCGATAACCAGTTTTATATCAATTAAATATTAGTCAAAACATAGGAAGTGGTATTAGTGTGCCTATACGTGCAGCAGAAAACGGTAGTTATAAATAACCTTGTTTCATTTATTTAGTTGCACAGATTTAATTACAGCTAGTGCAAACAACATATCTTTTTTAAAAATATTAAGTGTTTGGATATCGAGGACCTGTGTATATACAACTTTAACGAGAGGATGGTGATTAAAGATATTTCAAAGGTAAGCAACCAGTTTTAATATTCGTTTAGAAAAACAATATTCTGATTACTGTATCGTGTAAGTAACTTTAAATAATTTTTTGCATTGCATGTTGAGATTAATTTAAAATGACAGTGAAATTTAATTATTAGAATACAACTCCAATGTATAAATAAATTTTCATATAGGTAAAAGAGCACAATTTGTATATAGGAATTAAAAGAAATACAATTATGCAATCTCATTTGATAAAATAAAAATGGGTCCTAATACATATTAATAAACACAGCTTAAATAAAAATCTTTTTCAATCAAAACACGTAATTGCCTAACCTCCAGGGGTTGGACTGCTCTTAATATTACCAAAAGGACCTTAATTAGGGTTGAAAAAGGCCCCCCGTGAAGAAACCGTCACCCAGCCCTAAATCCAAGTCCAACGCCTGGACCAACCCCAAGTCCAAGTCCAAGACCAACCCCAAGCCCCAAGACCAACCCCTAAATACACCCTTCACGTAAGCAAGTACAAAAAAGGCATGGCTGTCAAAAAGGCCATTAGTACAACAAAAAGGGTGAAAATTTCATCAAAGGCCTCCGAAAAGTAACCATAAAATAAAGCCGATAAAAAAATTGTTGTCAAAAAGACCATAATTAGGGATGAAAATTCCATCAAAGAGTTGAGAAAGGCCTCCGAAAAGAAAAAAAGGGTGAAAAATACGGTCTCCCACGTGGCCAGCCTTGTGACGTCAATATCCAACATGGCGGAATGTGCCCGGGTTCTACTTATGCATCCATATTCTTTACATCACGTTAATACAATACCAATATATCATAATCTTACTCACTCGTACGTCTACAACAATTTCATTATTCCAAACTCTTTTATACACAGTAGCGATTTGGTAGTCTCTTACCAGTTCTGTCCCAGTAAAAATTGTCACAAAACATTATTTTTCAACCAAATTTAATGCTTTCGACATGAAAATATTTCTAAAACATAAAAATATTCTTTCATATGATAACTAATGCTTCATTAAATTCCAGTGGCGTATCATTTACACCACCTTACATTCTGCATACACAAACAACATTTTTTTTTCGTGCAAACTCACTTCGTTTACCTTCAAAATACGTTACTACGTTATAAAAATACTGCACATACACGATGCGTTAAAATTTACCTTACAATGTTGGTACTTACTTTTTTCAATAGAGCAAGGCCCATTGTATAATTTCGATCGCTCACCGGTTGCGGTTGAAACGCGCGCCCGAGTTGCAAGCGGTTGCCATGCATGGCAGAAGTCCCGTTTAAAACTAATTATACCTTCTGGAGCATATTGGTATGCAACAACATCGTTTACACGTGGGACCCCAGTTTTCTTGCCTGCCTGAATACTGCTGCAGTAGTCTGTGCTGAATAGTTGAATATCGCTATAGCTGAAATAGAATGTTTTGTGTGATTATATCGGTAGGAACGAAAATCTATTTGCGATTTCTCAACTTTGCTACTGTAGTTGGATGGACGCTGTCAATGTCAATGATCATATGTTCTTCATACTGATGTCGAGTAGTGCGTTTTATAATTTTAAATTCCTATTTTGATACGCACAACCATCGCTCCATATTATAAACTCTTTGTGGTACCATCTGGCCGATTTCCTGCATGATAAATTTAGTAGCTATGGTGTCCCACCACCCACCACCTTCATGCCAAACATAAAACAAGCCATCCTTCGTGTTTTGATTATAACAGACTTGATTGTGTACTTTTAATTTTGTTTTGTAATAATTGGCTGAAGCATTTAGACGGGGCGAAAGCAGTACAGCTTGTAATTCGGCTGTGTAGCATCTGATGATTCCATTTTACAGAGCTAAGGATTTATCAGACCCTTTTTCCGCGTTTGCATTGTTCTTTATTTTAATATGTTTCTGAAAAATTTCTTCATTCAGTGATCCATTTTTGCGCAAAGTGCACTCATTGCATTGATTTTTTTTGTCGTGTAAATCTCTAGATTCAATTTTTTGATAAGTATTTTGTAATGCACTCCACGATATATTTCTTTTATTTTCAGAAGGACAGGTATAACTTACTATAACTTTTGGAAGAGTGTTAAACCAGGTCTCTTAACTCTTTTGGCATAGTTGCATCTCTTTGGTTATTTAAATTCGTTTCAGATATCTGCGGTCCTTCGCGGTCCATAATCATTAGCCTTTTTCCTCTATGCTTAAAGTATTTAAAACAAAATTTTTTGCAAACTTGTTTTTTTATTTCATTTTTAGTTGTTTCTTCAGTTTCTTCATTTTTTTGCTGAAAAATAAAAGCGAAAGCTTTGTTTTCTTCTTGAGTTTTCACAATCAATTCTTCTGTATTTTGAGGACGTTGGCATAACATTTTCAGTAAAAAATGTTTGTTTGGAATCCCAACTTGTTTTCTTCCAAAAATTTGTGAATAGCAAGCTGCGCTGTTAATCACTGATTGCAAATTTGTATCGCACTTAAAGGCTCTTTTTGGCCCACACTTTTGAGCACGTACACTAAGTCCAGCACAGCGTGGAGATATGGTCTTAGATTCTTTTTTAGACGTCTGACTATACTTGCCGGGCCCTTGACTCTTCTCAAAACCCACATAAGGCTTGTCTAGCAATCGCAGTAGTGTTTTTTTGCCTCTTCCACTCCTTACAATTGCTTTGCCCTTTTCGTTTTCTTTGATTGACTTGCTCAGCAGGTTTGTCAGACAGCATAGCAAACTCCTCTAAGTTTTCTGATGAGTGTGACAGATTTAGGTTGATTCAGATTTTCAAAGTCACTACTGATGTCAGATAGTAAATGTTCAGGGTTACTTAGATGTTCAGCCATCGTCATATTATTATCAAAATCTACATTTTGTCTCGGAGCTAATTGTATTGACACAATGTTCTAATTTCCTGCCATCTGTATGTTCAGCGGTTGCCTCAACAATAATTCTGCGTGTTCTAAAATTGATGTATTACTAACCTCAACAATATCGAGTTCTATTTGTGAACCAATATTTTGAAAAGTGACTTTAAATGGATGCTTAAGAGTTCAAGTTTCACTGCGGCCCAGGTTCAACTGGTAATGCCATAATTATATCGTCAGTGATTCCTTCGACTTCACAGGTTACTTGATTTTTAAAATTTGATAATTGTTAACGCTCCTCAGAAAAATATCATCTCCACTCCACATCATACTGTTTTGTGGCGAGATAATTTTATTTATTCTTACCATGAGTCTCCGGCGAAGTAATGTTGCCCTTTGGTAAAGATCATTTTGGTAGCTTTTTAAAGTAATATGTAACAAATTCAATTGGTCGTATGTCAATACCGGTGTTCAGGATTACCTGCTGTAAAAGGTTGTATGTCAAAGATTTATGTACCAATTTTCTATTTAATTAATAATAATTCCATTATTATTAGTTTTTAACTAAATAAACAGTGGCTCACTAAAATTGTCAACCATGAACAAATAATTACTTTGGCAATAAATAAATGAGGCAAAAAGTAAGGTTATCTTATAAACAGAAATAAAAATTTTACTAAAACTAACAACAATAATGCAATTATAAAGTACATTTTAAAAAGCAGTAGGGGAGAGTCTGGAACAGTGGCCATGCAGGTACAATGGCCACCTATCCGCAGAATTTTTATTTACAAAGACTGTGTGTTGCCATCTAGCGAGTAAGGTTATAATCAATTACTGTTCTGTTCATGAGTTTAGTTGCAGTATTCTTAAATCCTTTTTTTGGGTAATTGCTTAACGTCAAAAGTTAGCACGCGTTGTAAACTTATTTCCAGAAAGTATTTTTATTATATTTTAGTGTTTTCAATGAGAAAAAATAAGGCCCGTGGAAAACGATAGCCAATATATGCAAGCACTTTCTTGTACATTATTTTCCTGTATCCTTTACATAATGTTCTTTGTAAGCGATTTTTAGTTTTAAGGCGTGACTGATGGTACACTGGCCACCATCTGCTGCAGATACAGTGACCACTCCTTTGTAAATCTGAAAAGGGGTGGCCGCTGTATCTTCACAACAGAAGAAACATTAAGTTAATACTTCCAAATCGTGACAAAATCCATCACGGCTTGAATCCTAAATGTGCAAGAAAGTTAGCGTATGATTTAGCATTGGCGAATAGGAAGAAAATACTACCCTTGTCGGTAGAAAATGAAACTGCCGGCAGACTCTGGTTTAACGCTTTTCTCAAGCGGCGAAGGGACTTATCCTTATGATCGGCAGAAGCGACGTCATTCGGTAGAGCCATGGGCTTCAACAAGCCAGTCGTCCAACGATTTTTTGATAATGTTTACGAAATATATGAAAAATACAAATTAGGGCCCGATCAAGTGTACAACGTGGACCAAACGGGGCATACAACTGGTTAAGTAGCAGGAAAAGACATCGCCAGAAAAAGTCAAAAACAAGTTGGCCAAACAACATGTAGAGAACGAGGAGCTTTGGTCCCCATGGTAGGTTGTATCAACGCGATTGGAAATAATATTTTCAATTTTTCCTCGAAAAAATTACAAGGATTACATGGTTAAGGATGCTCCCCCCGGAACTGTCGGGCCGCTTCAACGTCAAGTTGGATAACGTCGGAATTCGTTGTGTAATGGTTTCAACATTTTATTAGACATGCCAAACTCTCAGCTGAATCACCAGTATTACTAATCATGGATAACCATGAAGCTCATATTTCTTTGCAAACCATAAATTTGGCTAAGGGCAATCATGTAATATTAGTAACTCTGCGATCTGATACTAGTCAAAAGTTGCAGCCTCTAGACAAGAATGTTTACTATGATTTAAAAAATATTACAATCAGCATTGTCAAGCATTGCTTCTAAGTAATTCAGCCAAACAAGTTACCATTTACGATATCGCTGACATTTTGGGTAAGACTTATCGTTTAGTATTAACAGCTCGAATCTGAATTTCAGAATTTCGATCTGCGGGGATTTTACCGTTCAACCCAAGCATATTTAATGAGGATGACTTCATCGCTTTAACCGTAACAGACACACAAATAATAAAGAAAGTCTGGATGAAGACAACTTGAAACAAATAATTGAAAATAAAGAAATCATGATTGATATGCGATCGACAAGCGTCAGGGATGAAAATTCAATTAGGAACCAGAAATTGCTTGTTTTGTCCACTGACCTTAAACCACTTCCAAAGGTAATAGCTTCGAATGAAAATAGAAAGTTTGAGAGAAAAAAAAAAATCAGAGATTTTGACAAACACCCCAATTTTAGAAAAACATTAAGAGGAGGAAAATTGAAAAAAGGTAAAAAAATCTAGTTTAAACAAAAATTTAAGTGTAAAAAGACAACTTGGAGATAACTAAAAACCTTGCACCAAAGTCCGAAAAAGAGGAAGCTTTCTAATAGTAAACTTTCAGAAAGCAATTCCTCAACTAGTAAGACCATCGAACAGTTGATAAATTCTGAAGACATTGATATATTTGCTCAGTCGGAACAAGATATAATCTTCTAATGAATGATCTGTCGACGATAACTAAAGACTAATTTGTATTAGTCAAGTTTCCGACGAAAAAAATACGGTTAAATATTATGTTGGTCTCATAATGGATAAGTTAGACAATGAGGAGTTCAATATCACATTGCTTGGGCGTCATGAAAGCAATTTTATATATCCAAATGTTCCAGACCATCGGTCGTTCCAGCCGATGATATTTTTCTTCATTTGAGGCAACCTGAAAAAAATCGGGGGAACATCAAGAACGGTTAATCTTTTCTCTTAAACTCGTAATATAGTTTTTTATTAAATAGCATGTTTTGATCCATTTTTAACTTATTTGAAAAGTGGCCAGTGTTCCATGCAGATATGGCCACTGTACCATCATTGATGATAAAGCGGCCTTGTAGGCGTTTTTAAAAACTAATGTTTTTCAGAAAAATTGTTTTTTTTTAAATTAAGTAATAGGTTGCTATGATGCCAAAAGTTCTATAAAGCTAATTTATGGCATCACCTTATCAAAAAAGTAAATAATTTGAGTGGTTCATCTTTTTATATAAAAAGGTGGTCACTCTCCCCTAATTGCTAAATTACTTACTCTGAGCTGGCCACTATAGTGCAATAAACCAAAACTGAGAAATTTTTGACACACGACCTATTGCATTTACCACGAAGATTTGACATTTAATTTATATAATTCTTTATAAATTTCCAATAAATTTTTTATTTGTTTCATTATTTCACTAAACGTTTATTTAGCTAAAGCCTAAGCTTTAAAGGTTTAAATTCTTTTTTACCAGTGATGGGCATTCCAGTTCACTTTGGTGAATAGTTCGGACCGAAACAGTTCTCCAAAGTGAACAGTTCTATTTTACAGTTCAAAATGAACTACAGTTTATTTAGTTTGATTTGATGTGTATCGAATATGTCAATACGACCACTGTATTTCGGGTTCGCCAGTTCCATTTCGATGTGAGTGGCCGGGCAGATTATGACTGAAAAGAGAAACTGCATGACCACATTAGATTAGCTCAGTTGATTTTTTTAAGTTCCTACTTATATTACCAACTTATATTAAAAGATACAAACGTTAAATTCATTATTTATTTTGATTACGTGTAGTTGAACTAATTCCCCGTATATCGTTTTCTATCCGTAATTCAATTAAATTATTAAGCTGATCACTAAGTCGACCTTAATGTTTCACGTCATGACATTAGTATATACAAAATCAGGGCCGGCTCAAGAATTTTTGTCACCCTAGGCTAGTGTTCTGCTAGCCCTCTCTAAGAATTCAGCCACTAAACTGTAGGAAAATTAAAACATGAAAAAGAAACAACTTCAATTATATTATACATTTACAGATAATTATAACAACAATAATTTACACTTTCCGAAGGTTTTTACAACATGGAGTTTACATTTTTTGTTTCCTGGCTTTCTGTTTGGCAAATGTTGCAACCAAACCATTAAGGTCGATGTTTTGTGCCAGTTCTTGCTTAATGGATATTGATGCCAGTCCAATCAGTGTCTTTTGGGTCATGGATGACAGGAAGTAAGTTTTTATGAGGTTCATCAGCTTTTAACTAACAAACTCAAGTGGGAGAGCGGGGTGGGAAACCTCGGTACGGGAGAAAAACTTCAAGTTGTCGTGATTAGAAATCTAGTTTAACTTTGTTACAAAAACTAACTACGAACAGCGCAGTACATTATAAACTGTCTGATTCCAGGATAAATTACAAACTTATTGTATATTATTATTAAAACTTATTGCAAAATACACTACAATTTAGAATATGCAGTAATTCCAAATTAAAGTGTATTTTGCAAGTATTTTTTTTCTCAAAAAATATATGTCGCCCCTCACGCCCTGGCGCCCTAGACGGTCGTTTAGTTCGCCTATATGAAAACATAAAAATTTGTAATAGTTCTAAATGAAGTGACCCCTAACTAATAGTTCATGCGAACGATTCGGTCACGAACTACCATAGAATATATTCTATATGAACTACACATCACTATTTTCCATCTTCTTCGTCTTCAGCGTTGAAACGTGGACGTTTTAACTTTGTTAAAGAAACTGTGTTAAAGAATTAAAAAATGTCTTAAAGTCACGTTGTATGTCAGAGGCACATCCCTACAATGCAACTGACCCATTTACATTTATAATAATAAAAATGAATTCCAAACATATGCTTAAAAGTTTTTCGGGTATTAGATATATTTATGAAAAAGATTTAGATGGAGAAATAAATTTAGGTAAATTTTTTGATGCTGTCATTAATGGAAGAGAGTTAGACATAAATAGAAAACAATTACAATTTATTCTCAGTAACGATTTAAGTATTGATACAAAAGGCTTAGATGAACGCTTATTTAAAGTATTGTGTGAGGCTTTAATTTATTATATGAGCGTTTGGCCTGGGTGGCAACGTAACAATGAGTATCGCGAAGGAAAGTTACAAGGAGAAAATTGCTAGAACGTTTCCGTCAGTACCTTATTTTTAAAAGTAACTATATTATAAGGAATTCTACGAAGTATATTGAAGAGAAAACTGAAATTTCATTTTCTACAAAATGTGATAAAGAAACACAAACAGTATTTGAAGGTAAAAAAGAAATTGCACCATACACTCTTGAAGTAGGAGGTCCTCCTTCTGTACTAAATAACATTGTTTTTATTGACCATGATGGTAAATTTTGAAATACTGGTGATACTAGTTTGTACCTTTTTATTGTAGGAAACATTTTAATAAAGCAACATATGGAAAAGCCATGGCAAAATGTTGATGTTCATCAATTTATAAATTGGCCTCATGTTTCATTAGAAATTAAATTACCTGATGTTTCAATTACCCGATCAAACGTACATCACATAGATCGATTCATAGCATTACAAGGTGACAAGGCAGCTTGTCCGGAAGTTAATCATATTATACACATTACCAAAATGTCGGACGCACGTGAACATGAAATTTTACCATATTCTTACAAATTTTTCTTTTATTACTTTTTACAACTCAACATAGTTCTACAAAAAATACCAAATGTATGTACGTATATCAACAGCAAGTCGGCATTCAAACCTACTCTTCTAGATTAATCAGCCACGTCTTAACGAAATTGCAATAATTCTAGCTGAAGTTTTAAATGATATTCAAGAAATGAATCTTTTTAATTCAACCATGTCGACTCATGTTACTGTTGGTTTTAATATAGGAAAATCTAGATATATACGGAATAAAAAGATGGTTTCGTCAATATCACTAAAGTAGGTATATTTTCTATAAGAATCTGTGATGATTAATGTATAATTTTTTAGTGCTAACTCACGTAGTTGTGTCAATTTTTATGAACTTATTATACCTGTGGTTGATGTATCTTTGAATTATTTTAAAGCTGTTCAAGACTGTAATGATGTTGATGGAATATCATTTGTAACGTTAAATTCGTTACTAAAAAAATTAGAAGAACCCACTAATACTGATGTTGAGAAATTAAAGTTTTTAATAAATAATTCTTGTATTACATATCATTGTAATCTTTGTAAAGAACATTTTCTGGACCAAGTGCATGCTTAAATGCTACGAATCATTTTAAGGATTTGCATAAATCGGAACAATCTGTTCTTTGTTATAAATGTGGTCAACATTACCCAATTGTTATATTAGCTGATAAAAGGTGGGCTCATAGGTGTAATGTAAAATAATTATATTGTCTTTGTTATTTTTTTAATAAAATGTTCAGAGTATATATGCTTAAAGCTTTTCATTTTTGTTTTGTGTAAATAAAAACAATTAGAATTTACATACAAAAACATGCCGATGTTTTTAAACTTGAGGTGATGCAAAATATCGGCTTTAGTTTTATTTGAATGTGTACAAGAGTTACAAGTGGTCAACAATAAGTATGAAGGAACATCAAAATAGTATATTTTATGTAATATACTATTTTAAAATGTAGATATTGACCAGCAAATTTTATACAGTCATTGAGAATCTATCAGATAGACACTTAAGCTTAACTCGTTGATGGACGATGACGCCATTCGTCTTGCTTCGTAAGGAAAGGAAACAACGTATTTATTTCAAAATGGGCTAGCTTCTAGCTCACATTCATGATTAGCTACATACATGTTTACATATATGCATGGTGATTAAATGATATCAGGATAGATCGGAAGGAACAGTTAGTTCTAAAACATACAGCATTCGCGTAAGTAGCACAGATTTGTGCATATACGCAGTGACTTTTCACATGTGTATGAAAACTGAAAAATTCATACAATGTAGACGGTAACGAATCGAACCCATTACTCCGAATGCTAACAGATCGTGTCAATTTACCAGCTCGGTGCTTGCGTGAAAATGTGGCAGGACGCCGTCCGGCGTTTAACTAATATCGCTAATAAACGGAGGAACGTCTATCGGCGTCCCAATTTATAAAATGCTAACGATAGTTTCTGCGTATTTGAGACCTATTACATTATAATCCCGCCGTTTTGTAAGGTCATAATTTTGTTACATGACATCCTACTTGAAAAAACCTGCCAAATTCCTGTACGCCATTAAACGTCCTGTAGTCCATATAAACCAAATTAGTCATAATTTGACTGTCGAACTTATCGTGTCGAGGTGCGTTAAGTTTTTGGCGGGAAATTTTTGAAGTGTAAAATTTGAGCAATGTAAGTACTTTGGTATTATTTTATGATGTTCCACTTTAAATAGACCTAAATAACAATTCAATATGATGGTCATTCAACTGGTCAATGGCGTACGGTTTCTTATTGGAATTCAATTGACCTGATGCTTTGTATACTTGTGTAAAGCTGATGACATTACAGTATGATGACAGATCTAATTCCCACTTTCCATTTCGATGAAGACAGTGTTAGGGTCAAAATAAATATCGACGAAAATTCCTCACCCCTTGATATTTTCAAGTCATTGTTTACACCGCAAATATGGGAGTATCTAGTGTAATTTTTTTTTATGATTGTGGACCTGAACAGGCTAAATTTGGCCTATCGTGCTAAAGCACTCTGGAACACTTAGGAGGATGGATAGAGGGATAATGAATTGCCAATAGATGCCTATGAACAGCTACCTAAATTTTCTCATATCATAAGTGAGAGGAAAACAGAACTTGAGATCATTCTACAGTTTAGAAGCCGTGTAAAAATGTGGATTGCGCCCGTTTGGTACGACAAGTGGAATTTGTATTGCATACATGATGTGAATGAGCAATCTAGTGTTTCTCGTTAAGATACGAGATGGTATCAAAGAATATAATTCACAGCACAATAGCGTTGTATTAACGATAATCCAAAGAAAGAACTGAAACCTCCTTCTATGCTCAAGGGACTGTATGTGAAATTAACGCGTCATTTATAGCCTAATCGCCCTCTTTAGACACGATCAACGATATCAGAGCGTATTGAGCACTAAAGAGATGAAAATTATATTCAGATGAGCCGAATTTTTATACAGCAGAAATTGTCGAGAGATAAAGTACTGCTTAGATCTGTGTAATGATCAAACAATTATGCCGTATTCCTAATCAACACAAATCGACCAAAAACAAGGAACTGCAGAACAGCTACTATTCGACCAATAACAGTCAACGAGCTAAAGTCCTTTTTTGGTCTTTGTCTACTTCAAGGCTAAGGGTCAACCTGCAACGTTCGTTGATTCTTTTCTTCCAAAGACGCCTTTTATTATCATCCTGTATTTATTTTTGTAATGTCGACAAGAAGAAAATCTAGACACTCATTGATATGTTTAGATCTTAATTCCAAGCTGCTTACGTACCTACTAAAGAATTATCTTTGGATAAATCGTTACTACATTTTCGAGGCAGACTTGGATTTAGAGTTTACATCAAGAACAAAAAAGACAAATACGAAACAAAGTTTTATCAGTTAGCGACATCTGATGAGTATGTGTGAAATTTAGAAATGTACAGGCTGTCCCAAATTCGAGGGCAAGCATGGGGATCTCGCTTATTATAAGAGATAGAAATAGGTTTATATTCGGCACTTTTGCTAAATTCGATGCCGAGTAATAATCTGAAAAGAAATTTGAGCTAACTCGAATGGATTTGGTTTTATGCTCAAAAAACTAAAAATTTCGATTTTTGTTTTTCGCGTTTGGCTACCTTATTATTAGGAATTTTCAAAATTCGATTAAACATTATTAAGGCAACTTTTTACGCACAATACTAATACGGTATTAAAAATATTATGCGACGTTTTGTTTATTCTGAACCATCATCAGGTTTATTTTTTCTTATCGGGGTTAAGACATATTTTTATGGCGTTGGATGGAGAATGTTATGCTGATTTTAGCAATATATAACACTTCATGGTTTGATCGACTGCGAACTAAAGTACTCTTAAATTAAAAACTAAATATTACATTATCACGTACCCATGAATCAAACAAAACTCAGGAGTTGGCTTTTGTCATGTCATTTTCTAATTGTAAAAAGGGTAATAACTGAAAGATCCTTCGTGTTAGTGCTTTAAAATTTGCAAGTTTGTTTAGAATGTTTTCAAATTCAGAAAAACGAGACATGATAAGGATATTTTATAGCTGCAATAGAAATTGTGTCAGAGCAGAACAAAGATATTTAGAGGAATATCCGGAGAGGCAGCAACCGAACCAGAGATATTTTTTAAAATTAGACCAAAATTTGCGAGAATTTGGATGTTTTCAGATACCTCGAAATGCATATGGTAGCAGACTAGACAGAGATGCCGAAGAAGAAATATTACATCAGGTACTATTTGTTAGTATTATACTAATGATAAGAATTTCCACTCACTTCACTGCTAATTTCAGCAGACATTTTTTTTGGAGAGTTATGACTTTATGTTATCCATCTTAGGTTCAAGAAAATCCTTCAACATCTACCAGAGAAATAGAGCAAACTATTGAAGTGCCAAAAACGACAGTTTGGCGAGTGTTAAATCAACACCGTTATAAACCATTTAAGTTACACGTTAGTCAAACTCTTCGGCCTGGGGACGATATGAGACGGTTGGATTTTTGTAACCAACTTAGTATCAAAATGCTGGAAAATCGCAACTTTCTCAATCAAATAATTTGGACGGATGAATGCAATTTTTCCACTAATGGAATGTTTAATCGTAATAACGACCACTACTGGTCCGTTGAAAATCCACGAATTAACAGGCAAATGCGAGGACAAGGTCACCGGTCCTTTAATGTGTGGGTTGGAATCTGGAAGGATAGGCTCCTTGGGCCAATTATTTACGAAGGTATCCTAACGTCTCAACGCTACCTCGCATTTCTAACACACGAAATATCAGACCTTTTGGATGATGTTCCGCTAAACGAAAGATGGACTCTCTGGTGGCAAATGGACGGAGCTCCTCCTCATAGTGCTGCGATAATAAGTGAATATCTTAACGGCGAATTTCCTGATAAATGGATGGGAAATAGGGGACCACTTAGGTGGCCAGCAAGAAGTCCAGATTTAACCCCTTTAGATTACTTCCTCTGGGGCTATTTAAAAAATATGATTTATAAGACGCCACCGCAAAATATAGAAGAACTCCAGAATAGGGTTGTTAATGAACTTCGCCAAATTCCCAGGCGAACCATTCAAAGAAGCGTAAACAATTTTAGAAGAAGAATTCGTTACTGTATTCAAGAACTTGTTCGAACATTTATTATAATAATTTTTGTTTGTTTGTCTGTGTAATTATTTTGTTGTTACCTATCGATAAATTTGCATTGTCGCTATTATGACCGTGTTACATAGACATACTTGTTTGAGTTGTTTGTTAATGTTTTTTTTTAAATTGTTTAAATGTTTTTATATTTTTTTGGATGTTCTAACGAGTTTAACAAATTAAATAAGTAGAACTACTGTAATTATTCCTTGCTGGATCCAAGAAGGCGGAATCTTGTTCTTCGTATTTTCTCATTATTTTCGTTCCAGTTCTTCGATAGATAAACCTCGTGAGGATGAAGCCATAATGTCAGCTAAATTCTACAATTATAAGATACCGGCAGAGTAAAATTTATATGCAAACGGTATTGTCACGTCAAATGTACACTGAAAGTTTATGGCTTAATGGTATCGCCACGTAAGTTTTACGACTTGACTTTTGCTGCGACGCTTCCCACTCAGCAACTGACTGAAACTAATCGACGTGATTTCATGACGTAATATGTAATAGACCCAGAGAAGCACTACTGGAGGGGGAAGACAAAATCTTTACAAACACGGGCGTACTATCAGAAATTGATGGACGTTACGTAAATTTTACGAACGATACCATTCTAGGGTTAACACGTTGATGGACGATGACGCCGATTGGCGTCTTCGCTTGCGTGTGGAAGGAAAGGAAAGGGCTACGTATTTCATTCCCTCCCCAAGAAGGAGGGTGGGCTGCTTGAGCTTTCCAAGCTCCTTCAGCCACATTCATGGACTCCCAGCATACATACATGCATTACGTATATATGCATGGTGGGATTAAGGATGGGTGTGGTCAGGATACGATCGGAAGGAACGGAGTTAGGGTTCTGAGGGTGAAAATACTACCCCAGCATTCGCGTAAGTAGTCAGAGTTTGTGCATATATGCAGTGACTTTGCCGCTATATGTGTATGAGGAAAACCCCCTGAAAAAAACATACAATGTAGACGGTAACGGGAATCGAACCATTACCTCCCGAATGCTCGGTCGCTTGCGTGCAAAATGTGGCAGGACGACGTTCAACGTTTAAACTATTATCGCTAATAAACGGAGGAACGTCTATCGGCGTCCCAATTCCCGTATAAAATGCTAAGGGCGCATGGTTTCTGCCATATTTAAGACCTATTACATTATAATACCGCCGTTTTTATAAGGTCATAATTTTGTTACACATGACATCCTCCCCCACTCTGAAAAAACCTGCCAAATTCCGCTGTACGCCATTAAACGTCTTGTAGTCCATATAAATCAAATTAGTCATAATTTGACTGTTGAGGTGCGTTAAGTTTTTGGCGAGAAATTTGTGAAGTGTTGAATTTGAGCAATGCAAGTACTTTAGTATTATTTTATGATGTTTTACTTTAAATAGACCTAAATAACAATTCAACATGATGGTCATTAAACTGGTCAGTGGCGTACGGTTTCTTGTTAATTCAATTGAACTGATGCTTTGCATACTTGTGTAAAGCTGATGACATTACAGTATGATGACAGATCTAATTCCCACTTTCGGTTTCGATTAAGACAGTGTTAGGGTCAAAATAAATATCGACGAAAATTCCTCACCCCTTGATATTTTCGAGTCATTGTTTACACCGCAATATATGGGAGTATCTAGTATAATGCTCAAACAATTATGCCGTATTCCTAATCAACACAAATCGCCCAAAAACAAGGAACTGGAGAACAGCTACTATTCGACCAATAACAGTCAACGGGCAAAAGTCCTTTTTTGGTCTTTTTCTACTTCAAGGCTAAGGGTTAACCTGATTTTTTTCTTCCAAAGGCGCCCTTTATTATCATCCTGTATTTTCTTTTGTAATGTCGGCAAGAAGAAAGTCCAGACACTCACTGATATGTTTAGATCTCAATTCCAAGCTGCTTACGTACCTACTAAAGAATTATCTTTGGATAAATCGATACTACATTTTCGAGGCAGACTTGGATTTAGAGTTTACATCAAAAACAAAAAAGACAGATACGAAACAAAGTTTTATCAGTTAGCGACGTCTGATAAGTATGTGTTAAATTTAGAAATGTACAGTGGAGAGGATACTAAAAATAATGGCGGAAGTGGTAATTCTACAACAGAAAACTTAGTTCTTCGTCTAATGTAACCTTACCTACAAATAGGCTACGAGTTGTTTATGGATAATTATTACAATAGTGTTGCATTGTCCGAAAAATTATTAGAACTAAAGACGCATAGTAATGGTACCCTTAGGTCTAACCGGGGTAATCCCAAAGACCTACTGAAAAGAAAATTAAAGCGCGGTGAACATTTTTGGATGCTCAAGAAGAACATTTATGTGTCTAAATGGAAAGACAAACGGGAAGTTCTGATGCTTACAACGAGAAATCATCCTGGTATTATTACAGTAAGAAACAAATATGGTCAAGAAAAACTTAAACCCAGAGAAGTAGCTTCTTACAACGATCATATGTCAGGTGTAGATTGGGGAGATCAGATGACTGCAACGTATAACACAACTAGGTAAACCATTAGATGTATAAAAAAGTATCTTATACCTTCTGGATTTGACTACGTGGAACTCTTTTTACTTACATAGAAAATATTACAAAGGAGGCTCACGAAAATGCCGATTTTGGAATTTATTTTGACTCTGTTACTCCAAGATGTAGATATGTTTAACAAAAAGATGCATCATGTCCTCCATCGCCATCCTGAATAAAATAAAAATCAAAATGTTGCCCAAACTCAAGAGGGGCACTGGCCCCCAACAAAAAAATCTGTTTTTCTAAAATGTAGGATGTGTTCAAAAAAGGAAATCAGGCGAGAAACAAGCTTAAGGTGTAAAGGTTGTTATGGAAGCCTCCTCTATGCGCAATATGCGCATGAGGAATGGCATGCCCAAAGACAATAACAGTTTTATTAGTTCTTATTTTAGATTCTTTCTGTTTTTAGGTTTTATTTAAAATTTTTTCTAGTGTGAGTAAGTTTTGAAATAAAGTTAGAAAAGTTGTCACCGGTCTGACAGGGAGGTCGGTCGCGATCAAAGTGGCCACTATTCACTTAAAGTATATTTGTTAATTTGTGATAAATAAAACATTAAGGTCTTTTCTCGTGGACGTAGGAACAATAGACGTAACTCTATGCACAAGTGGCATAGCGGATAAGATCAAACATTGGAATGTAAAGCAATATTAAGCGGCGAATACACGGCAAAAGAGCTCTCACAGAAAATTAAAGATATCTGCAAGATACACCTTAAAATGAAGGAAAACATTAAACGTCGCCATCCAGCGGTATGTTGGTGGACACTAGATGTTGCAGAAGCCTTTGAAATCTACATAAAGCAAAGAAGGCATGGCAAAACTTTCTGGACGAATTACAGACCGATATATGGGGAAGGCGTATAAAGTCATCAGAGACAAGCTTAAGTTAAAACCAAGGTACAATTTAAGCAGCAGCAACCCGCAGAACAAGTTGAGTTACTCTTTCCTGAACACAATAGCACCGAATGGCCTCCAATTGTCGTACATGAAAACGGAATACAGCTATCATCAGAGGAGGAATTACTCAATCTAGCCGCTAAAATAAAAACCATCAAATCAGCGGGCCCAGATGGAACACCACCGAAGTTGTAAAGCACGTCATACAAATAAACACAAGTGCAATAAAAAAGTAATGGACAAATGTATAAAAAACGGGGATTTTCCTCAGATATAGAAAACTGCTAACCTGATTTTAATCGAAAAGCCGCACATATAGCATACAGGCTCATGCTTAATTGACGTACTAGGAAAGGTTTTAAAAACATTAATAAAAATTCGGCTAGGCGCAGAAATAGAACAAAAAATGCGGTACGCAGTAACCAATATGGCTTTCGAAAAGGGCGGTCAACAATAGACGCAATCAACAAAGGGCTAGAAATTCCTAAAGAAATTAAGCGAAAACATACAAAAATAGGGAGATGCCTAATGATAGCTATCGACGTCCAGAACGCTTTTAACTCGACTCCGTGGAAGCACATAGTAAATGCGCTAAATAATGCCGGAATCAGCAAATATGTAGTTAAAATAATACAGTCCTACCTATCAGAACGACACATAATCGCTGAAAACGTGAGTAAGTTTAAGATCACTTGTGGAGTACCACAGGGCTGGGTTCTAGGCTCTACGCTGTGGAACATATATTGTAACAGAGTATTAAAACTGGACTTAGGTAAGAATGTCGAGAAAGTGGCTTAAGCTGATGACTTAGCGCTGATAATAAAGACAAAAATATTGACTACTTAAAAGAAACCGCCGAATATATGCTCCAACGGACAACGGAGGAACTAGAAAATATGGGCTTGTCTATAGCAGTAAATAAAACTGCAACTATTATTAGCGAGCGACAGAAAAACAAAAAGTGTAGAACTAACTAATAGATGGAACAACAATAGTAACCAAAAATGAAATTAAATACATGGAATTTACATAAAGAAAAACGTAAAAATGACAACACACATTAAAAAGACTGTCAGAAGCCAGTGGGATTTTGGCAACGCTTACTCGAATAACGCCAAACGTCAAAGGACCAAAAGCGAGAAAAAGAAAGCTACTGGCAAACGCTGCCATGTCAACTATAATGTACGGAGCAACGATTTGGGAAAACGCTATAAGATATAAACATTATGTGAACCTTATGATAGAGTAAATAGAAAAATGGCGCTTGGAGTAATATTTGGATATAGAACCGTATCGTCTAAAGCAGCACTAGTAATAGCGGGAATGTCACCAGTTGTCCTCTTGCTAAAAGAGACGAAATACATGATAACTAAAACTTACTCAATCAACGGAGCAAGGGAAAAATTCTGGAAGAGTGGCAGGAAGACTGAGAAAAATATGATGGCTGGGTAAAAACCTTTGTGAAAGACATACAACAATGGTGTATGAAGAAATGGGGAGAAATTGATTATTACATCACGCAAGCACTGTCTGGACATTGTAATTTTAACTCATAATTGACAAGGTTTAAGAAAAAGTTGTACAGTACTTGCAACTACTGCAAAGAAGAGGAACACGTCGACGCACAATCTTTGGTTGTACGAGATGGCAAAATGAAAGAACAAAAGCAGAGTGTGGCGCCAGGGTAATAGATGGAACGTGGCAGGGTTCCTGCTGGAAACAAAGGACAAATGGGCGCAGTAACAGACATGATTCCAGCCATCATAATAAACAAAGAGCTAGACGATAAAGGACAAACACAAAGCACAAGCTGAAAGGCAAAGAAATAAGGCTACGCCATGCAGAAGGAATGTAACAAACGGTACCTGCATGGCATACACTAGGCCAGGAGTGGTTTAGTGGGTAGTACTAGAGGAAAGTATAGTCCTACACTACCATGCGCTGATGGATCTTAAGGCGCTTGATGCCCCTAAAGAGGTTTCCACTCCTACACAAAAAAAGGGAACAATAGTGTACATTAAGCTCGCGCGAAATTGTCTATCCTGCACTCGCGGGATTCTCACACTCGGGGTGCGCCCTCATGTGCAAGTTCCCGCTTGTACGATATCTACCACTTTCGTAGCTCGTTATGTACAACTTTAATCGAAAGAACCACCTAAATTAAAATTTTGCTTTTTTTACTCTAATACTAGCAAACGTTGACACCATTTCTTTTAAATTTATGTTACTAACTAAATCTTTCTCTATAGTTATAATTGCAATTTTCATTCCGAAACGAAAAGTAACGTTTCCCCGTAGTGATCAACATCGGGAATTTTAACAGTGTTTGTAGTGCAATCACAGTGTGAGGAAATATTGTCAGTAGATTATTTTTAATTAAAAACGGTGCGCCACTGGTTATTTTTTTTATTTTGAAATTACATGAAAAAGTATTAGTTTGTTTTTTTAATTTTGTAACATTTTAAAATTTGAATCTGTGAATTTTTTTAATTTTCTAAGCCCTAAAATGCCCCGCCACTGGTTGATTTTGCTCATTAACGAACTTTTATGGAAAATAATTTTTGTACCAAATTTCATATTGATAGCTTTAATGGTTCAAAATATGGTTTTCGTGCTTAGGCCATAAAACGCCGACAAATGCAAAAAAATTTGAACCGAACACATAGTTTTCTCTTTATAAGTAAGTAGGTATATGAGAAAGCAATATTTGGTTGGTGTGGAACAACACACTACCTTCGAACCTACAAAGCGTAAATTGAAAGAAACGAGATAACTTTAATAATTTTTTTAGGAGAATTATGCATCTCCTTTTTAATACGATCACTACGGAGATATACAACATTGTAAAAACAAAAAAAATCTATGTCAGATGGACGTTTAAACCTTCATGTCAGTAGACGTTAATAGACACCTAAATGGTAATTTAAAAAAATTTCCAACTCCGTCCGCTTCTATAAAATACCAATAATACCGGTTGAGTCAACAGTAAAGTAAAGTAAGCTGGTGCTTTATGAGTAATCTTTGCCCATAAAATGTATTCATCATATTATATGACTAGTAAGTGTGCGCATTTTAAAATTATTCTTGACTACACAGGTGTTCCAAAAGCAGGATAAGACAAACTTAGTATTTTTTAATGGAACACCCTGAACATTATTCGATTTTTGTATTCTACGTGCAATTATAATACTTCATTTCTATTAGTTTCATGATTGTAAAATCTACACTTTTGGAAATAATTCGAATTCTATTCAAAAAATCCCAATCCGATTGACCGTGAAAGTTTTGTCCAGTGGCCCCCATTAGATATCTTCTTATGGGGATATATTAAAGAACGTGTTTATGTCACACCTCCCACTCAAAAGAAAATATGGAAGATCGGATGTGCGACGCTTGTAGAACGATAACACTTATATTCAGCAGGTGGGATACATTTTCGAACATATTTTAAGAACTTATTAGTAACTGTTGAATTATCCAATGACTTGAGAATATTCGTTTATTTTATATCAAGTTCTTATAATAACGTAATATATTTTCTGTAAGATATAATTTATATCTATGTTAGTGTTTAGTATTTAATGTAACTTAATGCAACAGGGTGAACACATTTGAGAAAAGTGATATTCGTGAATTTCAAGTTTCGCAGGTTTGAACATATATTTTGAATACCCTGTAGCATTTATCTCTAATATTTCTTCTGCAGAACATAGGCTTAAGCTTGATCTTTTCTTGGTCAAAATATAAAAGTTTCGTAACATACGAGGGTTGCCTAATAAATAATGCCCCATATTTTTTTTCTCCAAAAGTATTTATTTAACAAAATTTAAATTTACATATATGAAAGAATCATGTTTTGTCTAGTCACTCTATTTTTCTACATAATCGCCTTCAAGTTCCACAGCCTTTTTCCAGCGAGACACAAGGGTATGTATTCTCTGTTGCTAAAAATCTTTACTCCGTCTACGGAGTCAGGTTTTCACTGCGTGAATCGTCTCCGAAATATCTTCTACGAATGGAATTCTTCAGTGTCCCAAATAAGTGGAAACCTGAGGGAGCCAAATCGAGACCATAGGGTGGATGAGGTGACACTGTCCAACCCTGTTTGGCGATGTGGGCAGACATCCTTAAACTTGTGTGGGGACGAGCGTTGTCGGGCTGAATGAAAACCTCCCCTGTGTTGACATGGCTCCGCAGTCGCTAGAAGCGCTGCTTAAGCTTGTCTAATGTTTTGACGTAACTTTGTGAATTAATGGTAGCGCCTTTTGGCATCACATCAACGAGAATTACGTCCTCGCATTATCCCGAAGCACTGTGATTATGGCTATTCCGGCGGAAGGAACTGTTTTGAATTTTTTCTTCTGTGGAGAGTGAACATAACGCAATTCCATCGATTGTCTTTTAGTTTCGGACTCAAAGTGATGTACCCGCGTTTCATCACCTATCATAATCTGGGACAACAAGGCCTCCCTATCAGCTTCAAAGCGTTGCAACAAATCGGAAGCAATGCCTTTTATTTGGGAATTGTGATCGAGAGTAAGACACCGAGGAACCCATATTGCACACAACTTTTCTGTATCCGATCTCATTGATAATCGCATCCATACTTCATTTGCTTACCGACAGCTTTAGTGCCAATGCGTCGATCCTCCCGAATGACATCAGCACGCTGCTACATGTTAGGCGTGACAGCCGTGGGAGGCCTTCCCGCCCGTGGCAAATCGTGGAGCTCTGCAGCACCACGCTCTGATTCTTTCACCCCCTATGCCCGGTAACCAACGGTATTCTTATCGACTGCAGATGTTCCGTAGGCTTTGCAGAATATTTCCCACGGTTTCGTTCTCTGCCATGAGAAATTCAATCACAGCATGTTGTTTATGACGGATGTCACTTACAGACGCCATTTTAAAACATTCCTGCACTTGCGCTATCTATCGGAAGAAAATGAAACTTTGCATACAAACGCGGAAAACTTCAAATAAGTCGCACATAAATTTGTACATTTCTCAGAAATGTTTTTCATGGCAACTGCACTGGAGCATTATTTATTGGGAAACCCTCGTAACGCAAGATGGTATACAATAATAATAAAGTTATACCTGTAAATGCGAGGTTTTTGGATAAAATTCGAATTATTTCAAAAACCGTAAATTTTACATGCATAAAACCTATGTAAATAAACTTTTATAATTGACGTAGAATCGAAAAATCGAATGACATACAGGGTGTTTCATTAAAAAAATACTATCTGTCTTGTCCTACAGTTTTCGAACACTGTATATTCGCGAATAATTTACTACCCATATAATATGATAAATACATTTTGGCAAAGTTTACCCATAAAGCACCAGTTTACTTCACTCTATTGCTGACTCACCTTGTGCATAGATAATAGAATGGCGAACGAAACGTTACTCATTTGTATATTTTTTCGTAAAATATCTTGGAAATACTTAAAAAATTCAAGGCAATTATTTTCAAAACTATGTTTTGTCATTAAAAGTCCGTTTAATGTTCTTACAGTAAGGCTACTTGAATAATGATAAAATGTACCACATGTTCATCCTTGAAGTGGTTAAAAAGTTCGACCCATTCTTTGTCAACCGAAACAGAAACTTCTTTCACTCTTTAATGTTTTGACTGATTATATATTTTTTAATACACACAGTTCATTAAAAAGTTCCGAACCATCTACATATATGAATATCAGGGTGTTGTTTTTGAAAAAGTTGAGTTTCTAAGGTTTAACCATAGCGGATCTTTTTAGCAATACCAAACGAAACGCTTATGAATCCTCAAAGTGTTGCGTCCATTTATTCAAATAGGACATACAAGTAGCATAAAACGTGATCACTGACGTTTGAAAATGCTCAGTTCTTTATGGTCTATTGTTGTCGTTTTTCTAGTTCAACACATTTTTTATGATATTCAACATGTTGGAATGAACGCCATGTCTCTCTAGATTAATACAATTTTTCTCAATCATAATATATGAATTCGAGTCAAGTGTGAAACAACCATTCTCAGGACAAAGCCTGATGACGGAAGCAGAGTCCGCTTCCGAAACGTCGTACTATAAATGCAAAAACTGTGATAAATTTAATTAATGTAAAACCCCCAATACGGGAAGCCCTTTGGATATTTCGTTCGTCGGCCAAGTTGTTAGCATCTTATGCTTGGCCTATACTAGTTACACGATGGGATTAATGGCAATAGCTTTACAACTTTTTCATGATTTAGAATTAATTTAGAATTGTCAATTTCACGGAAAATGTTGATTGTATTACAATTTATTCCTACTAACTGCACATATGAAATTATACATGTGATTTGGTACTCGAATTATTCTGACAATCTTTGTACGGGAATTTTGAATTTTTGGTTGTAATAAACTGTCAGACGCAAGATGGGGCAAAACGGAAGGGGCAAAATTGAAAATATTCTATTTTTCCTCTTAACATTCTGATTCATTAAAAAAATCTTAGGTGAAGAAATATTTAATTACACGAAGAATAGAAAATGGACCGATTTCCCGATAGTTTTTCGAATATGGTTAGAACTTACAGAAGAAAAACACCGCCAGTCATGGTATGAGCAAGCAATATCATATGTAAGAAACAGTTTGCTAGTCTAAGCTGCACAGACTTATGAGGTATCCTTAACTACCCTTTATAAACCAAATCAAATGTTGAAATTCCAAATGCTACCCAGAAATCTTTGGGAAGATTAAATCTACTTTTTAACCTGCGCGGAGAATTATTGGATAAATTTCATTTTCAACCAAATCGCATCTTCAACTGCATAATCACTGTGCCAAGTAATCCTTCAAAAAGGGCAAAAAACCATCGGAAGTTTTGGCGTCAGGTAAAAGAGGGCTACTTGTAACGGCAGAAATCTGTTTCAGTGCTGCAGGGCAATACATCCCTTCGTTAATGGTTTTTCCGAGCGCAAGAAAGGATCCCATGTTAGAAGTTGGTTTGCTTTCAGAGTCCTTTGGGTGGCTGCAAACCTCCATCTTTGCACCGACATGGTTTGGTCACTTCCTAAGATTTGTTAAAGCGAAAGTGATCCTGTGATTTTGATATTAGATGGACATGTTGCTTCACACCTAAAACATTAATCACCAGAAGCTACCGCTTAAGAGCCACACGAGATTATTGATCAAGAGCCACCTAGTGTGTTCATGAGAACAGAATGTATACCACCACTCAAATAAATTAATCTTTCGATCAAGCCAACAAATAGGACTCCTTATTCGCCATATCCAGGCTGCTCCAAAGATAGGACTCCCTCGCTGAAAATTACAAATTCCTCTAGACCTAGTCAGGAATATTATTCGCCACACGATATTATGCCTCTGCCAAACGTGGAACTAAAAGTTAAAAAAAGAAATTTTAAGTGAGGAAGAACTATGATCTTGACTGCCACACCAAATATTGGCGAAGTGAAACAAGCGAGTTTGTCAATAACAACAAGTTAAACGACAAATTATTGTTATAGATTCGGTTTCCATCAAGTGATCCCTCAACAAGAAGAAAATGACTACATAGAGTCGTGCTCAAAGATTCTTCGCTGCCCATTGGTAAGGAAATTTGCAATGATGAATAAAAATTAAAAAAAACCTTCAAAGGTCAAGTCACAAATGTGTTGGAGCGTGAATCTAAAGTTAATGTTAGATTTATGCTAAGATACCACCAGAGTCAGAATATTTATGTTTTCCCAGACGTTCTTGATAAAAGTGAGGTGTATAAAGAAGAAATAAAGGGTAGATTGAGAAACGTTATATAACTGATGGATGGTAAAATTAAGTTTAAGTTTTAGTTATAGTATTTTTATTTTGCCCCAACATACATTTCTCTTTGCCCAAAATGCGTGACAAAATGAAATAAAAAACCAAAAGAAATAATTGATTTTTAGTTATTTAGTTACGCGGTTTTTTATACCTTAACTTAATGTTTCCAATTCGGTTTGAAGTAATAAAGATATTTGAAAAATAGATCATTCATTTGTCAAAATATGAAATGTAAAACCTTAAGTGTCCCGTTTTGCCCCACATTCCCCTACCTATATAGTAAGTAGCTATCCTTAACTTTACTCTGGTAGCATTACGACGTATATTGTAACTGGTTATTATTACTAATAATATCACTAATCACATATCGCAGTGTTAAGAACAAGTTAAGTAAAAATTGTTCAAAGTTTGTATAAGGAAAGCTACGATATTAGGAATGATTACTTAAATCACAAATTATTTTACTCAGGATCTATTGTTTTCCTGGCTTCCAATACAAATGAATAACGGTGCACACACAAACACACGCACACACGCGCACACGCACAGACACTCTAGTTACTTATCACAAGTGATTGCTATGAAAGTTTAGACATCTTCCAAAAACAAATAAATTTTAGCGAACAATGGCGATCAAGGCTACTCATAAACTTTCACTTTCACCAAATAAGTAACGAAGCGTTACTGCTGATGGTACATATATATATATATATATATATATATATATATATATATATATATATATATATATATATATATATATATATATATATATATATATATATATATATATATGTTTGTTTATTGAAAAGAGCCAGATTTTCCCAACATTAATTATTTGCTAATTATCCTGTTTTAATAAAATGTTGCAGAAATCAGCAAATAATGAATTTTATATCCCCTACGTCATCTACGTCAAAGACCACCTTGTTCACCCACTAATCGCAACCCGATATCAACCACTAGAAGCCGTACCCACCTTCCGCGCATCCACAATAAAAACCGCAACGCTCTACCTAAGAGGAGAACCCGGTACGCGCGTCAGCCGCTCTTAGTCTCGTTACTTTGTTCCGCCGACCTATCCATCTGTGCGTTTGTCATAATATTCATCTGTTACCGTCGTGCACCATTTGTCGAGATACCTCGACAACGTCACCTGAAAATCATCTCCATATAACCAGGCTGCTGGTCGTTGTAATCTGAGGTTAAAGACACGTAAGTTTTTCACAATATTACACAATACGCAGATTGAAAGATCTCACGCCGGGCTGAACACCCTTAGTCATCTTTCATTTACTCGGTAGGAAAGAGAGGCTCTCGCCTTAATTCTATCAACCATCAGAAGTCTCATTTGCACAGCGCAACGGGTTAGTCTTGTAAATGATCCTTCACCCAACATCTATTACACTACCTAACACTAATACGCCTCCCACGAGGCAATATAAGAAAAAAAACCAGAAGCGCCAGAAACCCGCAGATAACGTTACTACCAGACGTCGCTTGTAGAGCACCTCGTTATCTCCCAGATCTATATTTCTTATATTTAGTCTTGCCCAACGTGAATAATCGCTTTAATATGCGATCGAAATTCCTGATAAATCCGTCTTAAAGGAGAAATCCTGCTTTAAGAAAACCCCATCCGTTATATATAAACAATCATATTTCCCGAAGGTTTAAAGACCTTAAGTAAAGACATTTTCCTTGTGATTAGTACAACTCCACCGCAACTTGTATTTCATATAAAAGTTAGATCCGTTAGGACAGAATAATCAGGAAATCTATTTGTCGAAGTAATTAACCACCTAATATAAATAATTAGTTTGTGAATCTTGTATATAGTTAGTTAGTTTAGTTCCCGTAAGATATACGTTTAATAAAACGTTCACCTGAAAAAGCTTTTTCTGCATGAAAGTAGAACAACATCATCTATTCGTTTAAATGTAAAAATCGCATGCGCATAAACTATACTTGAAAGTATTGATTTTTCTGGTCGATCTTCTAGCGAGCAAGCGCGAGCATTACCCCCATTATCGTTCTAAGCAACCTTGCGGTACCGTTAGGATAACTGTGCGTGGACACCCGCGTAGCTTCTGTATACAGGACCGAAGTCATTTTAGTTACAATTTTTTGCATATATGTTTAAATACAAATCCCGAATAGGTTATTTGAAGGTAACATTAATTATATTTTGACAGCAACGTCCCAGAATCGAGTAGCGAGAAGAATGGAGTCCATAATAACCCAGACAAGGAGTCCATCCGAAGATTTATTTTCATTTATTATTATAAATAGTTTTTTTCGATACGTTCAGTGTTGTCCTTTTTTTTATTAGGTTAAGTGTCGATATTTAGTATTTACAAAGGTATAGAATCAATATAAATATAAAACTCTTGTATGACTATGATTTAGTGTGTACACAATCAACCCCAGCAGAAATAAGCGAACCACGCCCATTTTTATTAATTTAAAATCCGATTGAGCTAGCCTGAGGTAAATTAAAGTAAAATAAAGTAGTAATTTTCATTAAAAGAAAAGGGTGTTATATATGTATATATATATATATATATATATATATATATATATATATATATATATATATATATATATATATATGTATATATAGGAATTGTCTTTGGTTCGTCCCAGTCGGGCGCTGATGTTAGCTTAGCTATTGACTATGTTTTTTAAGTTTGGTACGTGTGTGTATTTTGTTTATTACAGGTCCTGCCACAGTTCTAGTGTTCCAGAGTTTTCAACCCTAGTCCCAATATATCAAGATTTGATTATGTGGATTCAACATTAAATGAAGGCGTCTTACTTTTTAGAATCATATAAAATAGCATTTATTGTCCTTGTGGCCTACTGTATTGCACTGTGTGAATAAAAATATATCTGACAATGACACCGACTGTAATTATTATACATGGAATAATAATTTTGTTTTCATTTTGTGGTAAGTCGTGATAAAATTAAAGCATAAATGTATAAGAAACTATTGGGATTATAATTTCAGAAAACATCGAGATTAAATTAGCTTCCATTCCCATGTCTGGAATTTATCATAACAATACTTTAATTTGCAGTGGACTTCGAGAAGATGAGTATTGGGTAGTCGCAGAAGCGAGCTGTTATGCTCATGATAATAAAACTAAAAGTTACTCAGTAATCTTTAATGAATCTTCGTATTTCCAGAGTACCGTCCGCCAACATCACTTTTTCGTAGAACGTATAGTTATCCATTGGTCCTACGCTAAAAGTCCAGAATCGTTTAATATTGCTGCAATAAAGGTAAATACAATAATTAATAGCGTGTTTATGAATGTAACATCCTTATAGACAAGGGAAAGGAGGCATACTGAATCTTCGGATAAACTTATCCCATCGCCAAATTTTGGAATCCATCCATACTGCCACACTTACGTGTAAGTTTTTAAATTGTATTTTATATTAAAAAGAAGTTGTAATTATTGTGAGGTGGAATTATTTTTACATAACTATAACTGTAAGATGGACCTAACCTAAATTGGCTAAAAGTTTGAATGGTATTACTGAAGAGTAAGGTATGTGGACCGTTTTAAGGGATCCTAAAATTGGTGAGACAATTTTTTTGTCCAAAATACTAATCTAACGTGACCTAAATTGACCATGTATGTACAAAGGAAAAATACGAGACATGGACTCATCACCCGGAAAGTCTTACTGCCAGGTAAGGGAAACGAGAGGGATGTATTTATTTGAAATTAGATATAGAATGCCGAGTTTCTCTAGTCGAAATGACAAATCTAGTGGTTGTTTATGGAAAGTTTATAGGCGCCGCATGTCATAGTGTAATAGTATCAAAAATAAATCTGTTTCATTCTGTATTTTACTTCGGTTTTTAAAAGTACAGAGTTAATAAAATGACAAGCCAAACGATACTCATTTATATATTTTTCCATTGAATGCACTATTCGTAGAATATCTGGGGGATCTTGGAGATACAGACAAAAAAAGGTAATTTATTTCAAAATTATGTTTTGTCATAAAAGTCCTTTTAAAGTTCTTCAAGTAAGGCTAGTTTTTTTGCTGGTCCAAATTTTACTCATATTCCAAAAAATTCGTTCCGTGTCAGAGTTGGATCTCGGTAAACACGTTATATCTTTACTCTTGAAATGGTTAAAAAGCTCGACCAATTGTTTGTCAATAGAAACTGAAACTTCTTCCCACTCTTTCTTTTTGACTGGTTGCATACTTTTTTATTTCACACAATTTCATCAAAAAGTTCCCAATCATCAACATGAATATCAGAGTGTTGTTTTTGAAAAGCAATTAACGAGTTTCCAACATCTGACCACAGAGGTTCCTTTTTAGCAATACCCAATGAAACGCTTGCGAATCATTAAAGCGTTGCGTCCATTTATCTAAATAGGCTATACAAGTAGTATAAAACATGGTTACTGGCGTTTTAAATTGAGTTCCGACTAGGTCTTCTCATTCAGTTACCCAAGCTGTTAACATAGTGTTAACTTGGTTTGGTAAAAATACCTCTTTTTTCCGGTCTTTGGTCCATGTATACTTCTTTCATTGAAGATTTTTCAGATTCCACTTGCAACACACATTTATGAAATGTAGAAACTCGTGAGTGTAGAAACCATACCCAAACTTAAAAAAAAGACATTTTTCTTTAGGGACAAAGTAACTCTGTAACCGTTTCAATATTTTTAATATTCTTTCTATCGAAGGTAACAGCGCTAACCATCTGGTTTTACTGTATCCCCAAAGTTTTTGGTATTTAACATTAACAAACTCACAAAATTCTTTTAATTGTTTAACTCAAACAGTACAAATAGCCACAGATTTTCACAAGAATGGCTTTAATGTCAATAATCAAGTAGTCTGCAGATGTTTGAATACACTTGTGAAGGATATGAGCCGAACAGTTCGCCCTAACTAAAGGCCCTTTAAGTAACTGCTGAAATTTAATGAAAGGCGTTAAATTGGCCATGTCTTGCTGCCCCTCCAAAATTGCAATTTGTGTTGTCAGCGCGCAATACTTGCCTTTTTATGCTTGCTTAAGTGTCGATATGTGTTGAACAATATCCGTCTTTTAACCATCTGCAAGTGCAAACTGTCCACAACATTTTAAGCACTTTACATCACTATCTGAGGTTGTCTTTTAACTTAACCTTAACCAACGACCTATTTACACTATATTTATTTATACGCACCGGTATATTTATTTTCCACAGGTACAAGACCCGTCGTAAGCAAATTCTTTTTGCGCTAGATTTGATACTTAGTACTGCGTCATAAGCGGAATCTCACGCTGTTTATTTAAGTCGACAAAAATGCTACCATAGTCTCGTAGATAGTAGAACTTGTGTCTTATCTGAACGTCCCGTTATCTTTTTCGAAGTTTCTAGACCTTGATTAATTCCGCGTAGACAATCAAACGTCAGAAAAATGGAACAAAAAGGGACTTCTCTATAAATACGAAACATTTACGTAATTTATTAAAGTAATTACATATACGAAATGATATAATTAAAAAACGCGTTACCTTTAACTTCACCCACGCTCCCTAATTATACATTCTTCATCTTATCCCTTCTCGTTTTACTGCACGCGCTTGTCAGGAATCCTATGCCCACGGCGCTTATTTTAATTTCGTGCTTTTTTTGACGTACCCATGTCTCACTTCCATACAGTACTGACGGGACAAACACGCTATATTAGATTGCTCGTTTCATAGCTACGCTCATGCTTTCGTTTTTAATTATGCTCCATATACTTCGAATTACTTTCCTTCCAGCATTGACCCGTCGTCCAATCTCGCCATCCATTGTATCATGTGCAGTGAACATTTTGCCCAGATACAGCAACTCGTCCTCTCGTTTCACAATTTCATCATACAGGGTAAATATTCTACTCTCCTTGTGACCTTCCCGATTGAACACCACAATCTTTGTTTGTTCACGTTTACCTTTAGGTCCAAGCTTTCACATACTAGATTAAACTTCCTCGGAGCAGTTTGTAGCTCATCTGCGTTCTTACTTAATAAGACTCTGTTATTTCCATACACCAGTACTCGTAGATTTACGTCACCAACCATTACACCATTTGCATTGGTACATGCTTGCCTAACACATATATCCATGTATACATTGAACAACCACGGCGACATCACACAGCCTTGTCGTACTCCTTGCCCAATATTAAAGTATTCACTCACACCTCCTCTCACCATAACACATGCCCGGCTATTGTTATACACTGCCCTTATTCCGTTTATTAAACCTTTACTTACGCCATATTCATTTAATATTTCCCACAGCTTCTCCCTATTCACTCGGCCATATGCGTTCTCCACATCTGCAAACGTACAGTACAGTTTCCTTTTTACACTTAAACACTTTTAGATCACCTGCTGGAAAGCAACCATCTGATCAACATATCTTTTCCCTGGACTTAAGGCACTCTGCACATCCCAGATTGTAGTTTGGGTAATTTCACGTACTTCCAAACACTTTGAATAATTCACACAATATTTGTCTAAGCTGTGTACCTCCATATTTTACCATTTCACCAGTAATTTCATCCACGCCTGCTCCTTTACCGTTTTTCAACATTCCTACCGTTTTTACTTTTAACCCCATATTCTTCTCAGTTTCATTCACTATTCCTTCTACATTCTCCTTATAAAACTCGTCTTATTTTCTTCACTACTGTACAATTTTCCGAAATATTCTTTCCAGCATTTCGTCACTTCATAATCGTCCCATACTATTTCGCTGCTCCTATTCACCACTCCTTCAACGTTCTGTTTTGTATTTTTGACCCATTTTCAAAAGGGTTTTTTGTTTTCCTCAAATCTTTCCGCATTTTCTCTTCTTCATAGAAACCACTTCCTTTTGACTTATTCTCACTGCCCCCTTCGCTTCTTTGTTTTTTAATCTGTACAATTGCTTTGTCTCCTTCTCATGTTTTGCAGCAATCATAGCCATGTACGCATATTTTTTCCTACATACTGCCTTTTTTACCGACTTATTCCACCGAGTACATTGTTTTTATCTACCTATCGCCGCTCTCACACATATCTGCACGGCACAATTGACAACATAGTCTTTCAAGCTTACCCATGCACTTTCAATGTCATTGTCTTTTATTTGTTCATTCCACACTGCTTCATTCACATTCAACCCTGTACTCGCAGCATCTGCATATCTCATTCTCGCACGATTATCTACTAGTTTATCTACCCTAATTCTGGACATTCGCACTAAGCAAAAAGTGGTTCGATCCACACTCCGATCAGCGCATTACTCTTGTTTCTCGTCGTTCATCATACACTATCAAGTCAATCATACTTTTAGATTGACCTCTTTGCCTTGTATACATAAGCACATTTTTATGCTTAAACCACATATTAGAGGTTTCTTTCCACGCAGATGCTCACCAGGAGTTCACCATTCTCATAGACTATTTGGTCTCCGAACTTTTCTAGGACGGGTTCAGTATGTTCTCTCTGTACAGCCACTTATCCATTCATATGTCTCAATATCACCCCTCTTTTGTTTGGCTTACCTACTTTCAACATGTTCGCTACATTATTCTAGAAGTTGTCACACCCTTGTTCTCTTTCTCCATCTACCGATGTAGAGCATGCAATGAGAAAACTTTTTCGGAATTCCACTTTCATTCTAACCCACATTACCCGGGGGATACCAATTCGTACTGCTTAACACTTCTTTCGCTGTTTCACTCACGATCACTTCAACTCCTTTAGCGCCATGCATTTCAGTTTCAACCCCTGGCCATAGTGCCAACCTCAATCTCCACGGTATCATTTCCTTTGCGCTTTGTCCACGATACACACACAATATCAAGCTGTATTTCATTCATTACATTCGTAATTTCGTATTCTTTACCATGCATACCACTAACATTCCACGTACCAATTAGTCATTCTTTCCTTACACTATCGTTAGCAATGGGGCCTGTCTGTTTCAACCTTGACCATCCCTTTTAGTCAGGTCGTCTGAGGCAGTCGTATTGTTATTTTTAGTAATTAAATTAGCAGGCAGATCGGTTACTAACCAAATTGTGCCTCGGACCATGTAGCATTCCCTACAAACGGCATCGTCCTACTACCGGTTAGTGCTGGCACTTATTTACCCACTGCCCCGACAAGGAAGGAAGTGAGAAGTACAAAATATAGACAAGAGACAAGAAAGGTATAAATAATTATAAATGTGTACTTACTATATATATATATATATATATATATATATATATATATATATATATATATATATATGGTAAATATCATGGTAATGTAGAAATAAGCTCAGTATAAAAGGTACATTAAACATGGAGTCATTGCGAAGGAATTGATTAAACACATATGTAAACCGCAAGTTGCATAAGTTCAACTTAACATAAAACTAAGTACATATGTAATTATACGGCATGTTGTTAACTATCTAATTCAAGTTTCACATGTATTACATTTTAATCATGGTTATTCATGCTAGTAGTTTCCGAACATCTTCGGAAGTGTTAGAATATGTAATTGCTTCAGTAAAATTCATGTTATCCAATTGAATAAGGAAATCCTATCCTGGTAGCATAATCTGCTTCTGTTCTGAAGGTAAAAGAAGATAATTTGTATCAGTTAATGTATGTGAAATATAGTGTATGTTAAATTGTAAAATAAAAAACGAAATTAGAAGAGATTCATAGAACTTATATGTGTATAATGAGAAATTAAACAATTATTATGAAACTAACTTACATGTTAGTGCGAGGAGAAAGTGCTGCAACTTAAAATAACATTGTAAACGTGTGTTGAGAAACCAGGTTATGTCAAGTACGAACATAGAGGTTGAGATGGAAATTTTCAAAATGAACTATAATTGTGTTAGAGAGTGATGTATCCTTATGTTTTTTGGGTCATAGAATCCATTTCTGTTTATAGTTTTTCTGTAGAAAGTAAGATAAGTTAGATATAAGTAAATTTGTATATGTAAAACTGCATAATTATTGAAATTTAAATGAATTAAGTACTTTCAAAGTATATGTATAAAAGTAATAATTTGCAAATTTCAGAAATATGATTATCCAATCAGGCTTAAGGTCGGTTATGTTTGCATGGAAAAATTGTTCCAATCCAATTGGTTGTTAGGCAAAGAAATGATTTGACTTTGTTGTATTTTTCAAACAGTATCTATCAATCCCTCAAGCTGAAAGCATGCCACTCAATGTGTACATGGGTTAAGATTTACGATTGATCGTGCGTTGGCACGATCAATCCTGTTTTACATTAAAACTAATTAATTAATTCATTACTTGTCAATTGACCGTCAATTTTGTTCGTTGAATACAATACCTCAAGTGGCCGATGAATTGCCGAAAATTTCTGCCGAAGTGTATGAGTGTTTATTGCTTCGATATAAATTGGTCGAGTACGTTAGCACGAGACAAATTTTGAAGCAATAAACACGGTTAAGCACTTTGACAAAAATTTATGCAATTCGTCGGTCACGAGTGATATTCAACGAACGAAATTGACGGTCAATTGACCACTCGTGGCCAACGAATTGCATAAATTTTTGTCAAAGTGCTTAATCGTGTTTATTGCTTCAAAATTGGTCTCGTGCTAACGCACTCGACCATTTTGTAGGTCGGAAGGTGCCTGTGGTGCTCCACACCAGATATTTTTCAATTAAAATGATTGTAGTTCTTACTACTATTACTATTATAATTACGCATTCATACTAAAAAATATCGTATGAGACAATGCTTAATCGCCTTTAAAGCATTCGTAACGTTAAGGCCACTCTGCTGCGCGTCGTGACCTTAAGCTTTGAAGGCTCAATTATGCACTATTACATATTTTTGAAAATAGGTGATACCAGTTGCCTAACCCATTACTGTTTTCCTTTTCTATTGACAACTTCTGTTTCAACACATTATTTTAAATTTCAAGAAGCACGTTTTCTAGCCTAATAGTTCGAAGTTTCTTTACTAGACATCCTCTACTTTATAATGCTCCTCTTAACTTTTAACTTAACTATAACCATAATTCCTTACATTATACTGAGTCTCTAATTTATGTAGGTAAGCAGAGCAGTTTTTAGTTGTAATATATTTGACCTTCTAATGATTTTACAGTTAGCCCTGATAAGCAATAAGATTTTCGTAATATTGACTAAACTAAATGGACATTTAAATTAACAGTTCCGTTCAGACTCAAAATAGTCAAAATTATAACTAATCAAGCTATTCGACACTGTTAATATATGGGGAGACCATTATTGTATTGACTTAATATTATTATTATTAGTATTGAATCGGTTTCAATCATTTTTTATGGGTTTATTTACCATGTATCATCTTGTTTTTGTAACCAATTGTTGTAGCTGGATGAGTTATGCCATGATATGCACTATCCATCGCTCAAAAGTATATTTAACATTGACCAGGCGTATTTAAAAAACTTTTGTACAGAGTACCAAATGTTGATAGTTGAAAGCAATTATAAATTGTTGTTTTTAACAGTTTGCTTAATTAAATTAAATTAATAAGAAATACATAGGTGTACACTTTGCTTCCGCCATTTCCATATAGATGGCCCTAGCGGTAAACGGTTGTAGCAAAAAAAAGATCAGTGTCGTCATTCAATAAATTCCGGCATTTGTCAACGTTAGAGGATTTGTGTTAACGTTTTAAAATTATTCGCGATTAAAAATACCAGTTTTACTTTTTTGTTTCTATATGAATAAATCTGCGGCTGAGGCCCATCGAATGATCTCAAACACATACGGTGACACCGCTATTAACGAAATAATGTGTTGTGAGTGGTTTCAACGCTTCAAGAACGGTGATTTCACGTCGAAGACCGGCATAGTGGTGGAAGAGAGAAAATGTTTGAAATTGCAGAATTGGGAGCGTTACTAGACTTGTGTCAAAGTCAAGAAGAATTATCAGAACCATTGGGAGTGGCTCAACAAGCCATTTCAAAACGCCCCAAAGTTATGGGAATGATTCAGAAGCAAGGAAATTGGTTGCCGTACGAGTTGAACGACGCTTGTTTACTTATAAACAGCTACTTGAAAGGCAGAAACGGAAGGGATCGCTGCATCGCATGGTGACTGGGATGAAAATTGGGTTTATTACGATAACCCTAAGCGCAGAAAATCACGTGAAGCTCCCGGTAATGCTTCTTCGTCGACGGCCAAGCAGAATATTCAAGGCTCCAAGGTCACGCTGTGTGTTTAATGGGATCAGCTTAGCGTGCTGTATTATGATATATTAAAAGAAACTGAAATAATCATAAGTGATCGGTATAGAACGCAATTGATGCGTTTGAGCTGGGCACTGAAAGATTAACGGCCGCAATACCAGGAGAGACATGATAAACTAATTTTACTGCATGAAAATGCTCGACCTCACGTTGCAAAAGTGATCAAGACATACCTGCAAACGTTGAAATGGAAAATTCTACTCCATCCGCCATATTCTCCAGATACTACTCCCTCTGACTGTCACTTACTCCGATCAATGCACATGTGGGTCACCTCTAAAGATATTGAGTTTTTTCGACTTCGTATGCTACCTGAACGATGGGAAAATGTACTGACCAGCGGTGGACAATACTCTGAATCGTAGAAGTATTACGAGTTTTTTAAAATCAAATTTTTCATTTCTTTAAAAAAACGGCGGAAGCAAAGTTGTACACCTGATATTAAATTAGATTATATGAGCAAATGTCTGCTGTCACTGGATTATGGTAAATCAAAATTCATGTCCTAATTTAACAAACGTTACGCTATATTCATTTTTAATTTGTTCACCTAATTTGGTGCAAGGTAACCACCCTAACAAGTTATTTTGTTTAGATTTGAAGATGGTAGTCAAGTAACTTCATCTCTCAGAATTTTCAAAACCATCGTACCACTATTAGATGTCAGTTGTTTTAAAAAAATTAATCACTGTTTGACAAGTGATAAGTCGAAACATTTGTTATTGCCGGTAAGTACATGCTTTAGCAATAATTTGACCAATTACTGTAAAATTAAATCATTATTTGATACATAAGATTTTTACTCAATCCAAAATTGAAAATACATTTACTTATAAGAATTTTAACAAACGAATGGACAGGTCCATTTTTTGGTTGAAGTTAAAAATTAGCAAATACGATACTTAACAAAAAAAAAACAGAACATTTCAATTTTTTACACTTTATTTACTTAATATGTTTGTCCTATACTTAGACCAAAAACAATGTACATGTCGGATTTAACCAATATCGGCGAGTTTAGCGCTTCTCATTTACACTGATATTTGAGTACTATGCACATATAATTTGCACGAATATCTATAACATACTACATTTAAAGTTATAGAAACAAAAACAAAATGATAAAATTACAGTTTAAAGTAGTGAAATGCATTCTCATTTATGAGTTTCGGTATAGAAATTTAATTTTATGTAAAATGGAATTTTTACATGAAGTTGAAAGTCGGCTGATGATTGAAATTTATTGAATGTTGCGGAATTACATGTAGCTTAATAGCGAGAACAATGTAGAATGTTTAATTACTGTCACAATATAATGTTGAGTGAATTTGGTAATCGATATCGACGTTACGAAATAGATTTCATCTTGTTTGTAAAGACTATACCCGCTTCTAGTATTGTATATCATAGTGTATTGATGCTTTTACATTTTTGAAACATTTAATCAGTAGTGTCGAATTCATGGCGACCTTAGTCTTTAAAGTATAGGGAATGCGAGGGATTTACAAAAATGGGAAATAAGCTTTCTTTCACGATGCCATTAGAAATTAAGCAAAATTTGTAGTTAAAATTTGTTGCTATTGAACTTATTGATTTTTTGTCTATCTATAAGAAGGATGAAGCCGTACAATAGCATTCACGGTTTGATTACTCCCTTGAATAATTTTATTTTAGGTTGACCTTAAACTTAGGGCAAAAATTTCTAGCTATCCAAATTACGTGACCATTGGATTATAACAGTGCTTTTATGGCACGAACAGTATCGGCAATACGGTTTAAGGATTTTCAGTCTTATTTAATTAATTTTTAGACTTATTTGACTTTGTAATAAGAAACTTTACAAAGAAAAGGCATGTAAAATTAAATTTTCTTTAAAAGATATCTGCACTTATTCTTAAAAAAATATTCGTTATCCAGATATTGAAAAAAATATTTAACCATCATTTAAATTTTCTACTTTAGGCATTTTTTCCGTTAAATTACACGTCGTATCAAACAATTGCATAGAAAACAATAACTCAATACATTTAAGATCTATGTGTCAATATTGTTATATCTTTGGAATATACAGCTGTATAAGAAATATTTGATAAAACTAAAAACCTGTTCCTAATAAACCACTTCCACTACGCCGCTGAATGTTGTCCTAAAATCTAATTAGCTCCGGGAGAAATGAAAACAAGCTTAAATACGAAATTTTAAATACGTACATGTTGCCTCTCTGGAGCTATTGTGATACTAACATACATTAACACACACGCACGTACGCACTCAACACAGTCACGCATGTACGTACGAATGCACCCACGCTCCCACATACGCGCGCACACGTTCCAGATAATATCAGATTTTGGCCTAGCGTAGTAGAATGAGTTGTTTGGAAATAAAGCAATGTATTGTGCAAACAGCCTATATTACGAGCAGTATAAGTAGCTGAGAAAATATGTTCTGTCATTTCTAACATAGTGATAGGGTCTGAAAACTTGAGCCATTTATTCATTTATTGTTGAGATAGTTTTATATTTAAGGGATAGTTTCAGTATTTATGTACCGTTAGTCTAGTTCAATTGAAGTCCTTTCTATGTGATTCCTTGTACTCTGTTGGGCATTAAGGAATTACCAAAAGAAAGAAAGATGCGCTCATGGGAAGATATAGCACGTTTTTTACTGAACCAAAGAGATTACTAGGTTTGGATTATTTGTTGAAAATTGTTTTAAGTGTTTGAACATTAAAAGATATAATTTTCTCGACTAATAAGCGCTTTATTTTGAAACCAAGTACAAATATATGTTTCGTTTATGTTGTAAGTTACATTTTTACCTTGCAACCTACGTAGTTCGACGAACTTTCGTCAAAATCGGTCATGATGTGCGTGTGTGTGTGCGGGTATGTGTATGGGTGCGTGTGTACATGCGTTCGTGTGTGCGTACGTGCATGAGTGCGTGTGAATGTATGTTAGTATCCACGAGAACTCCTGAACAACAATACACACGTACTTAAAATTTCATATTAGGATAATCTTCATTTCTCCTGGAACTGACTAGTGGCAGAAACTCAGTAGCAGAGAGGGAAGGTTTATTAGAGGCAGTTTTTGGTTTTTATTAAATATTTATGAAACAGCTACATATTTCAAAGATATAAAAATACCGGCACATAGACCTTAAACATAACGATTAATTATGTTTAAAGCAATTTTTTGATAGGAAGCGTAATTTAGCGACAAAAAATTTCCCAAGATAAAATTTAAGTCTTCAATTTTTTTCAATATCTCAATAACGATTAATTTTATAAGAATATGCGATATTTTTGTAGAAGCGAGTGGCTTTCGAATGTTTTTTAAGTTAGCATCTAGATATCTATTAACCCTACCTGACATGAAGTTTTGAAGGTCCATTTGACTAAATTATTGATTTTTGTTTAGACGATGTAGCCGATTTTCGCTAAGAACGTATAAAAAATTATTGCATAATTGTCCTAAAAATATTATTATTAAAATTGTTTCATTTCTTTTTAATTCCACTTTCTGGGTTATTGTAGATATTGCAGATAGAGGAGGATTAGATAAGATGACGGCCTAATGACAACAAAGTGTAAATCTCAATTTTTTCAATAGATGTATTAAGGGTTTTCTGGTTTTTAAGGTAGTAGATCTCTTGTAATGTAGAATTAATGAATATAACGTAATAAGCCTTGTTTCAAGAATTGCGGAATATTAATTTTGAGTTAAGAGGGAAACCAAACATTTAGCACTTACAGTTGAACAATTAATTTTTTTGCGGTTTCTGACTTGAAACATGCAAAAGTTAGACACGCTCTCCCTCAAAATTTGCTTGTATTCTACTGTATTATTTTGTTCGTATCGATACATAGGACAGTTATTAACGACTACTGTATTACTTTGTTATTATTTATTAATAAATTTGATGCATTTACGGTTCAATCAGCAAAGTTTATATTTTCATAACGTTCCCGCCCAGGGGGAATGACTACTCACGACTAATCCATTGTTACGTCACTTTCGTTTTATACAAATTAGTTGACAGATTTTGCGCTATGATTAACTCAATTACTAAACACACCGTCAAAATTAGGGGAAGTGGCAAAATTTACACTACGTCTGACTTCAATTTTCTCTTGAACCGTTACATCGATTTTGACAATTTTTTTTTTAAATTGTGGCTTGATTTTTAAGAACACGTTATATCTATTACTGATTTTAAACAATTGGTCGAAATGTCATATACAGCGCTGAAAAGAAAGCAATGTTCTTTTGTTAATTTTTATGACAGTGTAGAGTGAACGAATTAAATTTGATATCGTTTAATAATACCAGATTAAAGATATCAAATTTCATTCGTTTACTCTACAAAGTGTCTCAAAAATTAACAAAAAAAAACATTACTTTCTTTTCAGCTCTGTATATGACATTTCGACCAATTGTTTAAAATCATCAATAAGTCTAACGTGTTCTTAAAGACTCAAGCTACAATTAAAAAAAAATAATCAAAATTCAGTTAAGTGGTCAACAGAAAATTGAAGTCAAACCTTCATGTAAATTTGGCCAGTTCCTCTAATTTTGCGGGTATGTATATTTAACGTTTATCTACAGTAATATATTTTTTTTGTTTTGCAAGTGAGGTAAATAATTTGTATAATTTAAAAGGATTTGAAATTTAAAGATTGGAGCAGAACTTCAACTGCCGCACTAGGTATACCCCATTTCATGCTTAACTATTAACAGTTGGTTCACGATCGCCAGTTTGCAATAGTAAATCACATATGCAATGTGAAAAAAAGCTTATTTCATATTCGACGGGTAATTCATTAATTTTAGAGTAGCATACCCACTACTGTTTGTAATTTCACATTCCAGAATTCGATGCTATAGACTACCCATAATCCTGCATTGTAAGTATTTTGTAACTGTTGTCTAATGTTAGTTGAGCTGATCGGTCTATTTCCACAATTTTTGATTTTCTAACTCGACATTTCGAAAGCGGACTCTGGTTCCATCATCAGATTTAGTCCTGAGAAAGGCTGTTTCCCCACTTAAGTCGAATTCATTTACTCTAATTTTTTCTCAAGCACTTGACTAACTATATTAAACTTTTTCGTAGTAAAGCAGTAGTTTATTGCGCAGTAACCTATTGCGCAGGTGTATTGGGCCTAAGATCTTCCTGCATTATTGGAATCTATGTGGGGTTCATTTCCACATTAGCTTTGTTTACCGGATTCTTCATTGTGTAATTTGGTTTTGGTTAGTATTCCCCTGGGCATCTTGTGGATTTGAGGGCAGTGCGTTATTCTTCATTGCTTACTTTGGTTTTCGTTAGTGTTCATATAAGCGTTCTTGTAGATTTAAAGGCAGTGCGTATCTTTACTGTGTGGTTTGGTTTTAGTTAGGATTCCCTTTAGCGCTCTTGGGGATTTGAAGGCAGTGCATATTCTTCTTTGTGTGGTTTGGTTTGGTCCGCATGAACGCACAGGGGAATACTAGGCAATACGCACTGCCTTCAAATCTACAAGAACGCTCAGGGGAATACTAACCAAAACCAAACCACACAATGAAGAAAACCGCACTGCCCTCAAATGTACAAAAACGCTCAATACAAATTAAAACCAAACCACACAATAAAGAATAGAATTTTAAGAATCGTGTATATAACCTACCATGTAAATGGTAGGTGACACATAGGGAAGCGCGGTATATCACTTGAAGTTAGAACTCTGGAACATAAGAACAACATCAAAAAAACAGAAACAGAAGACTTCAGAATTGTTTGAAACGAGGACCACCGAATCCTGTGGGATATCATACAAATAGTGGCAAAGGACGAGAAAATAATTCTCCGAAAAGAAGCTACTAACATAGCACTGGTAGAAAATCTGATAAACCAAACTAATGTAGAAATGAAACCCACATAGATCTCAATAATGTATGAAGAGCTTAGTCGCAATACACCTGCGCAATGGGTTACTGCACAACATGCTCAATAAACCACTGGGCAACCACGAAAAATTTATGTATATATATATATATATATATATATATATATATATATATATATATACACAAGATACACACACGTAAAAGGGCATTTATCAACGCTTTTAAGAATTTTAAAGTGCACTACTTAACTTGAAATAACTTCTAAATTAGTTATAATTTACTAGAAATGTAATTATTACGTTTGTTTTACTAATAATTAGAATTATTGCTAAGGTTACACTCCCGTGAAAATGAATTTTCAGAATAATTATCACAAATATGGCAACCAGTATCACAAATACGATGAAATCTCAAAATGTTTGAATATGCATTGCTACGCCAGCGCAGTAAAGAAGCTATTCTCCTCATAATTTTGATAGCTATTTTTACGCAAAATATGAATAAAACATTTTTTATTAATTATTTTTCGAGCTACAACCCAAACATACATTTTTTTAAATGGCAACTATAGGTGGTTATAGACTTATTCGATGGCTTATTTTTTGCTGACTTCAATAATGTATAGCTTTGATAGCTTAGATATGGAATTATCTGTTGTAACCAGTTGTAGTTCGTACTTAAATAGTGAATATTAATTTATTAATGACTTATTCTTCTGAAGAAAGAAATCATATGCTTTTCTGCCATTACGTGTCTAACAGAGATGCTAATGCTGTTTCGGAATTATATTTCATATTACGATACGCGATGGGAAAGTTGTCCGAGGCCGAAGGCCGAGTTGATAATCCAGCAAGTATCGTAATATGAAATTACGATACGAATATCGTACAACCTTTTATCTACTATACGTTTTAATTAACTTAACTTAACTTAACCTTCACGGCATTCCCTTGCGGGGTAGACAAGACAATCTCTGCCTCTTATTTATTTTTCATTCAAAATCTTTCTCATCCTTTCCTATCTTCTTATACCTCCCTAGCTTCCGCAAGGTTCATACATTGTTTCTGACATGCCCTTTTATTTTTAAAACTCCTTATCTTTCTGTCCTTTATCATGCATTCTACTGCATTCAGACAAGTTTTACGCGGCCTGCCAGATCCGGCCTTTCCTCTAACCTCACCCACATATATTTGCTTCGTTAACCTTGCGTTGTTCATTCTCTAAATGTGACCAAACCAACGTAATGTACTAATTTTATATCTATCCATCATCATCTTTTCCTCGCCACACTCTGTCATTATGCATTCATTCTTTATCTTGTCCCTTCTTGTTTTACCACATGCGCTTCTTAGGAATCTTATACCCACGGTGGTTTTATTGACATACCCATGTCTCACTTTCATACAGTACTGATGGGACAAACACACCATTATAGATTGCTCGATTTGCAGCTAGGCTCATGCTTTCGTTTCTCATTGTCGTCCACATACTTCCAATCAATTTCCGTCCAGCATTGTCCCTTCGTCCAATCTCGCCCACCATTGTAACATCTGCAATAAACACTCTACCCAGATATACCAGCTCGTCCACTTGCTCCACAAATTCATCTTGGAGGGTAAATACTCTACTCTCCTTTCCACCTTCCCGATTTAATCTTGAATCTTAGTTTTGTTCACGTTTGCCTTTAGGTCTATGCTCTCACGGACTGTATCAAACTTCCCTAGAGTGGTTTGTAGCTCATCCACACCGTCACTTAATAAGATGTGTCATCTGCATACACCAGAAGTCGTACATTTACGTCACCAACCATTACACCATTTGTATCGGTACATGCTTGTCTAACACATTTATCCATGTACACATTGAACAACCACGGTGACATCACACAGCCTTTTCTCACTCCTTGCTCAATATTAAAGTATTTACTGACACCTCCTCTCGCCCTAGCACATGCCCGACTACCGTTGTATAATACCCTTATTCCATTTATTAGAATTTTATTTACGCCATACCCATTTAATATTTCGCACGGCTTCTCCCTATTCACTCTGTCGTATGCTTTCTTCAGATCTACAAACGCACAGTACAGCTTCCTTTTTACCCTTAAAAACTTTTCGATCACCTGCCGGAGAGCAACCATCTGATCGACACATCCTCTCCCTGGCATGAAGCCACCCTGCACATCTCAATTCTTAGTTTGTGTAGTTTCTCGTACTCTTTCAATCAAAATTCTTCTAAATGCTTTACCAGGCACGCTGAGCAAACTTATTTCTCTGTAGTTCTTGCCATCGCTCTTGTTTCCCTTACCCTTATACAGTGCTAGTAGAAGGGAGACACCTTCTGCCGCCATCTTGGATTTTGACGTCACAAGACCGCCCACGTGGGGGACCGGTTTTTCCACCCTTATTTTTACTCGCTTACGTGTAGGACGTGTTTTTTCACCCCTATTTTTACATGCCCACGTGTGAGACCGGATTTTCCACCCTTATTTTTACACGCTTACGTATAGGACGTATTCTTTCACCCCTATTTTTGCACATCCACGTGTGAGACCGGATTTTCCACCCTTATTTTTATATATCCTCGTGTGAGACCGTATCCTTTCTTTTCGAAGACCCTTTTCAACCCTAATTATTTTTGACTTGCACACGTGTGAGACTGTGTTTTCAACCCTTATTTTTTACACACCCACGTGTGAGACCGTATTTTGAATCCTTTCTTTTTCATCCCTAATTAAAGTTTTGATTTTTAATGGCGTACGTGAAGGACCGTATTTATTACCCTAACTTTGAGATGGTGATCTTTTAATTATTTTCATTAATTAATTATCCTAGGGAAATTCTTAATCTGATAGCTTTAAGATGATTATGATCTTTAATTATTTTATTAATTAATTATTTTTAGCCCCTGGAAAATGATGTAAAAGATAGTTTATTTAATTTTGTATTTTACTATTAACATTTATTAGAACTTGTTTATCAGATATTATTTAAAGAATTGATTAGATAATAATAATTACGTACACATTGACTGTATTTCCCCATTTTATTTTATTAGCGCATTTTTTACCAATGAGATTGTTATTACATTTATTTTAATGCCTATCTACAGGTTGTATTTAGGGTGGGGCTGGTCTAGCGTTAATCTTAGGGTTATTTGGTGGTATTAAGGTCCTTCTGACTATATTAAGAACAGTGCCCCTGGAGGTTAGGCAAATACACACGCATACAATGGTGGAAATTGCATAATTAATAAGATATTATTATTAAAATTATCGACCCTATTGCCTTAAAATGGCCACATGCTATTGGATGATCTTTTACCTAAAACGTTGTATTTCTAATAAGGAGGTTCTTGTGCGACACGTGTAGGGCTTCGCAACTTGTTCTCAGGCCTTCGCCCCCTGGCCCCTTTGAGTAAAAATTGATTTTAGTGCCATCTAGCGGCATAAAGACTAATGAACATTTTCTGAAGATGATAATGCACACCTCTCTCTTGCTCTATCTTGTTTCTTCCTCCCACCTCTCTCTTTCTCACACACGTACAAACAAATCAATTAATTAATCAATCTCAAACAAATCACGTTCGATCATCAGATAAAACTCAATCAATCAGCCGAAATTATGTCTTACAGTTTGCGGAAATCAGATTACAGATCAAACTGAATGCATTAAAGTCTAATTAAATATGACGTGAAATAATAAATAATTTCTACCCTAATGCAATGATGCTTTATGTATAGGCAGATCCTCTAAACAGTCACCACCTATACATTAGGAACATCATATCTGATTTATTTGCATGTTTAATTACATACACACAAAACTATTTCATTGTAACGTGTTCATTAACAGCTGTAAAAACCCATTAAAAAGTAATAATTACTTATATATAACATAGAGTTAAATTAAAATTAACATGTTTTAAGAATATCAGGTTGATATAACGGAAATAAAAGGCAAAAGGTTTTAATGGTTTATTATTATATAGGTGAATTAACAATAACTACAAGTTTAAATCCACGAATGCGTACTTACTATTTTGTAGAGCGGATCTTATGACGTTATCCTATAAGCATGATAATACATTTTTAAAAATCTTTATCGGCATTTTTGTTAGCAATATCAGGTAAAAAACATATATTAAAAATAATACGCTTACCTTTAGAAGTTTTTCCTTCAACGCTGCCATATGCTAAACTGAAATTTTTTATGCAACGTACCTCACTAAAACACGCTTTGTGAATGTCTGAATATAACACTCGATTACATACCGGACATTAACTATTTAGAAAGTAATACAGAAAAACCTGAATTCGTATTTAATAATTATGTTGTACTTACAAAAAATTTACATTCAAAAACACAAATATTTTAAAAACGTCTAATACCACTAATGTTGCATCATAATAATAAATTCTCATTATACAGTGATTACATATTAAATACTTAAAAATATGTAACTTTATACTACATCTATTATTACATAGAGATGGGATTATTCTTAAATTTAATTGATTTCGATAGAGCTCTGGAAATACTACAACCGTTCGAAATCTTGCTTCTTCTCTCGATATCAAAAAAGCTATACTAGTGATACATTAAGTAAGCATAATAGCGAATACAGCTACATTGCTAACGATTATTGATGTTTTTTTTGCATGAGATTTTTTGAATGACAGCCTCGCAGGTATTTTTTAAGAAAAGTTATACACATCTCACAAGATCAAACGAGATTTTTGAGATACAATCTCCTCATCATCTGCACCTTGAACGATTATATTATAACCTATAAAGCAAGCTAATATCCCTAATAGTTTATCAGACATTATTACATGGACACGAGGTTAGCTCTAAATTAAATGGTTTCAACGCTGCTCTGGGAATGCTGTACACACTTAAAACCTTTAAGTCTGCTCGCCGAAGTTGTACCGTATTCACTTTCTTCAATTTTTATCTGCACTCTGTTTCGAAGCTGTAGTAAGTTTTTCTAATACATAAACAGAATCTTCAATACAGTGATACGTCTAGCAGCAAAACACATTAGCTAGTTAGTTTCACCTCTATATTATTTTACATGCAAGCCTGATCTTATCATAAATAAATACATCTGTCAAAAAAAGCTAATTAAACATAACTCCACGGCCAGGGTATAGCAAGCAACGCTTCCAATTATAGCTCTTAGTCAACACAATAGGACCTACAACTACATACAATCGACTAGCACTGCTTTAGCACGAGGATCGAACGAAAAACACGTCACAGCACGCACGTACACGTACGTACGCACGCACGCAAGTTTACACGCTCGCACGTACGCACGCACCACGTAAGCACACGTTCGCACGCACGAACGTACGCACGCTCGCACGTACGCACGCTCACACGTACGCGCGTTCGCATGCCCGTACGTACGCTCGCACGCACGCACGTATGCGCACACACACACACACACACACACACACACACACGAGAGAGCGAAAACACGCTAAAGCGAAAAACTTGTAAACTTGCAAACATGAATCAAGACGGTGGAGCACCGCTAGGAAAAAAACAGGTTTATTAACAAAACCGAAGGAAAGCTTAACGTTTTGAAAATATATTATTATTATTATTATTATAAACAACAATACATCATTATTATTTAATAACATGCTTTATCGGTTTTCTTCTTCTTCTTGAACCGTGAGTCGTCCTCATCATCATCATGATTTTGAGATTTGCCCTTCCCCCCTACCTCATCGCTCTTCTTTCTCTGTGTGTGTGTGTGTGTGTGTGTGTGTGTGGCGCGCATACGTGCGTGCGTGCGAGCGTACGTACGGGCATACGAACGCGCGTACGTGTGAGCGTGCGTACGTGCGAGCGTGCGTACGTTCGTGCGTGCGAACGTGTGTGCTTACGTGGGTGCGTGCGTACGTGCGAGCGTGTAAACTTGCGTGCGTGCGTACGTACGTGTGTACGTGCGTGCGTGTGTAAGTGTTTTTTCGTTCGATCCTCGTGCTAAAGCAGTGCTAGTCGATTGTATGTAGTTGTAGGTCCTATTGTGTTGACTAAGAGCTATAATTGGAAGCGTTGCTTGCTATACCCTGGCCGTGGAGTTATGTTTAATTAGCTTTTTTTGACAGATGTATTTATTTATGATAAGATCAGGCTTGCATGTAAAATAATATAGAGGTGAAACTAACTAGCTAATGTGTTTTGCTGCTAGACGTATCACTGTATTGAAGATTCTGTTTATGTATTAGAAAAACTTACTACAGCTTCGAAACAGAGTGCAGATAAAAATTGAAGAAAGTGAATACGGTACAACTTCGGCGAGCAGACTTAAAGGTTTTAAGTGTGTACAGCATTCCCAGAGCAGCGTTGAAACCATTTAACTTAGAGCTAACCTCGTGTCCATGTAATAAGGTCTGATAAACTATTAGGGATATTAGCTTGCTTTATAGGTTACAATATAATCGTTCAAGGGGCAGATGATGAGGAGATTGTATCTCAAAAATCTCGTTTGATCTTGTGAGATGTGTATAACTTTTCTTAAAAAATACCTGCGAGGCTGTCTCATTCAAAAAATCTCATGCAAAAAAAACATCAATAATCGTTAGCAATGTAGCTGTATCCGCTATTATGCTTACTTAATGTATCACTAGTATAGCTTTTTTGATATCGAGAGAAGAAGCAAGATTTCGAACGGTTGTAGTATTTCCAGAGCTCTATCGAAATCAATTAAATTTAAGAATAATCCCATCTCTATGTAATAATAGATGTAGTATAAAGTTACATATTTTTAAGTATTTAATATGTAATCACTGTATAATGAGTTTTTATTATTATGATGCAACATTAGTGGTATTAGACGTTTTTAAAATATTTGTGTTTTTGAATGTAAATTTTTTGTAAGTACAACATAATTATTAAATACGAATTCAGGTTTTTCTGTATTACTTTCTAAATAGTTAATGTCCGGTATGTAATCGAGTGTTATATTCAGACATTCACAAAGCGTGTTTTAGTGAGGTACGTTGTATAAAAAATTTCAGTTTAGCATATGGCAGCGTTGAAGGAAGAACTTCTAAAGGTAAGCGTATTATTTTTAATATATGTTTTTTACCTGATATTGCTAACAAAAATGCCGATAAAGATTTTTAAAAATGTATTATCATGCTTATAGGATAACGTCATAAGATCCGCTCTACAAAATAGTAAGTACGCATTGGTGGATTTAAACTTGTAGTTATTGTTAATTCACCTATATAATAATAAACCATTAAAACCTTTTGCCTTTTATTTCCGTTATATCAACCCGATATTCTTAAAACATGTTAATTTTAATTTAACTCTATGTTATATATAAGTAATTATTACTTTTTAATGGGTTTTACAGCTGTTAATGAACACGTTACAATGAAATAGTTTTGTTGTATGTAATTAAACATGCAAATAAATTAGATATGATGTTCCTAATGTATAGGTGGTGACTGTTTAGAGGATCTGCCTATACATAAAGCATCATTGCATTAGGGTAGAAATTATTTATTATTTCACGTCATATTTAATTAGACTTTAATGCATTCAGTTTGATCTGTAATCTGATTTCCGCAAACTGTAAGACATAATTTCGGCTGATTGATTGAGTTTTATCTGATGATCGAACGTGATTTGTTTGAGATTGATTAATTAATTGATTTGTTTGTACGTGTGTGAGAAAGAGAGAGGTGGGAGGAAGAAACAAGATAGAGCAAGAGAGAGGTGTGCATTATCATCTTCAGAAAATGTTCATTAGTCTTTATGCCGCTAGATGGCACTAAAATCAATTTTTACTCAAAGGGGCCAGGGGGCGAAGGCCTGAGAACAAGTTGCGAAGCCCTACACGTGTCGCACAAGAACCTCATTAGAAATACAAAGTTTTAGGTAAAAGATCATCCAATAGCATGTGGCCATTTTAAAGCAATAGTTCTTAATATAGCCAGAAGGACCTTAATACCACCAAATAACCCTAAGATTAACCCTAGACCAGCCCCACCCTAAATACAACCTGTAGATAGGCATTAAAATAAATGTAATAACAATCTCATTGGTAAAAAATACGCTAATAAAATAAAATGGGGAAATCCAGTCAATGTGTACGTAATTATTATTATCTAATCAATTCTTTAAATAATATCTGATAAACAAGTTCTAATAAATGTTAATAGTAAAATACAAAATTAAATAAACTATCTTTTACATCATTTTCCAGGGGCTAAAAAATAATTAATTAATAAAATAATTAAAGATCATAATCATCTTAAAGCTATCAGATTAAGAATTTCCCTAGGATAATTAATTAGTAAAAATAATTAAAAGATCACCATCTCAAAATAAGGGTAATAAATACGGTCCTTCACGTATGCCATTAAAAATCAAAACTTTAATTAGAGATGAAAAAGAAAGGATTCAAAATACGGTCTCACACGTGGGTGTGTAAAAAATAAGGGTTGAAAACACGGTCTCACACGTGCGCAAGTAAAAAATAATTAGGGTTGAAAAGGGCCTTCGAAAAGAAAGGATGCGGTCTCACACGAGGATATATAAAAATAAGGGTGGAAAATCCGGTCTCACACGTGGGCATGTAAAAATAGGGGTGAAAAAACACGTCCTACACGTAAGCGAGTAAAAATAAGGGTGGAAAAACCGGTCCCCCACGTGGGCGGTCTTGTAACGTTAAAATCCAAGATGGCGGCCGAAGGTGTCTCCCTTCTACTAGTGCTATAATGATCGCGCCATTCCAATCCCTCGGTCGTGCCGTTTTTCAACCTTCCTACCGTTTTCTCTACCTCATTTATCCCAATATCCTCAGTTTCATTCACCATTTTTTCTACATTCTCCTTATTTAACCCTGCAGTCTTATTTTGCACACTACTGTACAGCTTTCCAAAATATTCTTGCCGGCATTTCCTCACTTCGCAATCGTCCCATACTATTTCGCTGCTGGTATTCATCACTCCTGCAGCGTACTGTTTTGGGGTACGTTTTGTGTTTTTGGCCCATTTCCAAAAGATTTTTTTGTTTCCCTCATAATCATTCTGCCTTACCTCTCCTTCCACAGCCATCACTTCTTCTTTACTTAATCTCACTGCCTCCTTCGCTTCTTTGTTTCTTAATCTGTACACATCATACAATCGCTTTTTCTCAGTAGCACTTTTTGCAGCAATCATTGCCATGTACGCATCTTGTTTCTTACATACTGCCTTTTTCACCGAATAATTCCACCAAGAACATTTTTCTGTCTACCTACAGTTGTCCTTCCACATATCCGCACGGCACAATTGACAACACAGGTTTTCAAGATTATTAATGCACTTTCAACGTCAGTGACTTTTATTTGTTCGTTCCTCACTGTTTCATTCACATTCAACTCTTTACTCACAGCATCTGCGTATTTCATTCTCGCACCATTATCCACTAGTTTGTCTACCCTAATTCTGGACGTTCGCACTACGTTTGCTTTCCTTCTCCAGATCCACTTTTGCCCTAAACACACTCTCGAGATAACAAAAAAGTGTTCATCATACACTATCAAGTCTATCATACTTTTAGATCCACCCCTTTGCCATGCATACATATGCACATTTTTATGTTTAAACCACGTAATGGATACAAGCAGGCTTCTCTCCATACAGATGTTCACCGGGCGTTCACCATTCTCATTGACTCTTTGGCCTCTGAACTTTCCTAGAACGCGTTCAGTATGTTCTCTCTGTACACCTAACCATCCGTTCATATCCCCAACTATTATCACTCTTTCGTTTGGCTTACATACATTCAACATGTTATCTACTCCATTCCAGAAGTTTTCACGCTCTTGGTCTCTTTCTCCATTCACTGGTGCATAGTAATCAAATGAGAAAAATTCTTCGAAACTCCACTTTCATTCTAACCCATATTACGCATAGGAAATACCAATTCGTACTGTTTAACACATATTTTCGCTCTTTCACTTACGACCACCCCAACTCCTTTTGCGCCGTGGACTTCAGTCTCAACTCCTGACCCCAGTGCTAGGCTGCCATCCCCCATCGCCACAGCATCCTTTCCCTTGCGTTTTGTCTCCGATACACACAAAATATCAATGTGTCTTTCGTACATTACATTCGCAATTTCAAACTCTTTACCATGCATACCTCTAACATTCCACGTACCTACTCGCCACTCATTCCTTGCACAGTCGTCAGCCACGGGGCCTGTCTGTTTCGATTTTGACTGCCCCTTGTAGCCAGGTCGATTCGAGGTAATTGTATTGTTCTCTTGAGTAATGCCTTACCGAGCAGATCGGTTGCTGGCCAAATCGTGCCCCGGACGACGTAGCATTCCCTACTAACGGCATCGTCCTTCTACCGGACGGTTATTTGTCTACTGCCTCGTCGACATGTAAGGAAGTCAGAAGTAGAAGTATAGACAGGCAAGAAAGATATAAATAATAGAGTGTATACTTACTGTATGGATATCTTCTGAATGTGCATATATATATATATATATATATATATATATATATATATATATATATATATATATATATATATATAATATATATATTTCACTTACATACCCTTCAATTACATCACGTTTAAACCAGATTGCTCCCTACGCGATTCTGGGCTCTCGAGTCTGTCACCGGATGTTGTTATTTATTTGCGACCAAATGATTCCATTATTTTTAATTTAGCTTTCCGAGTTATAATTATTTCTTTGTTATTTAATTTAATTTTTTTTTATGAAATCTGTTTTATTATTGTCGCGAACTGTGACAACTTAAACGTTTCCATCCTCTAAGTTTCTTTTTTTTATTCAATTGAATTGTAACAACAAATAACGATAATGGCCCCGTTAGTTCTCCCGACATTAATTGCTTATTTTTAGGATTCATTAATTACAATTAAGATCAAACATAGTAACAAAGTTCAAAAGTTAGCTTAAATTTTTAATTGGCAGTCAAGGAACAATATTGTATAAGACAATATGCAACACACTGTTATAATTAAACTTAGATTCATATATAGTACCAAAAACAACAATTGGATTAACCTTCAAATTTGAAAACAAAGAGAATACGAAAACGTTCAAAAACTTACCACTTAATACGGATCTGCCCTGAATAGTCACATCCTTTGTATTTTTAAATTATTATTATTTTTGTTTATCAGTAATATTAAAACCGATAAAATCTATTCAGTACCTTTCTACCTGTATTTAGTTTAGCTTGTTCCCTAACGAGACTTGCTATCATTTATTTGATAAAAGAAATAATTTAATTACTTTCAGTTAGAATTTCGATTACAAATTAGAGCCAGTTATTTGTTTATTTTATTTATTTATTTGTTTTTTTTTTACTTTGGATTACGGATTCGATCTAATTATTTATTTTTATCATTTAAGCTAATAAAACAGTCCTTATGATAATGCTTACGTTTGGATTTGTTATAGAAAGGGGTTCATTAAAAGGACGAATTTTTTATTAGTTCTCTGTAATTAATTGTTATTGCAAAGATGTTTACCTGTTTCAGTTCAATCCTTAGACAAAAGGGTGGTATTTATTTACGCTTTAGGTTTACTTCACGATTTTACCGGTTTTAATAATCACATCTGGCATGGGTTTAAAAGAGCCGTACCTCTTCGTAGAAATTCAATACTACAGCAATCCTAAATGTTATTTCGCACCTATTTCAACTAAAGAGCCATTTACACGTTAGAGAACTTCTACTGGTTAGATTATTATTATCTTGTTTATTATTAATATTCAAACCACCGGGTATAAAAATTTGTTCGAAAGCTTACCCTTATTTTATTGATTTAGAAGTTGTCATTTTAACACGTTTTTGTTTCACTTCCGAAAGCTAGAAGCGGAGCAACCTTAAACACGTCCTATCTTAAACACATTCTATCTACTACTGTGTTTTAATTATATAGAGAAATAAGTAATTCAATCAGCGAAATGTATTAAGCATGGTATTATCCAAGCAGGCGTATTATATAATTGTCGTTATAAGATTAATCAAACTCAGATTGTCAATATTATTTCTATAGACAGTTTTGAAAATGAGTTCAGATCAAGATAATTGCAAGGATTCCATTATTAATGTTTATAATAAATAGTTTAATACCTTTTTTAGATTTTATTTTAGTAATTATTTTATTCTCACTTTTACTTTACCGCAATAGTGCGTTAAAGTGATAGTTTACCGCACTAGTGCGGTAAATTAGACATTACGATATGTCATTGAATGACGTAAAACTTGACAGTACATGTTGATAGATAAAATTAAATTACAAACTCATTGTGAGTAAAATAACATACAAACCTCTGTGAAATGCTTCATTCCAGCCTTGCGCTATAGTTTACCTTGGAGCTTCGCACCTTCGTAAACTATTAAGCCCTCGGCTGTAATGAAGCTATTTCATGTCGGTTTGTAATATACTATTACACATACCTAACAGTTTCTGAATGTTACGTTTAGTTTAAAATAAAATTTTTAATTTTAGAATTCCTATTACGCAGATTTGAATACGAATTCATCCTGTAATGATACGTTTTCACCTGTAACAACTGCGTTACTTCAAAATATAACCACAGAACGTCCTTTAGTGTTGGTTAATATAGCGAAATATGCATATTGGTTCTACAACGTTACTGTTGGAAAAATACATGATCCAAGCGAAGACTACCAATTTAGTGAGAGTGGAACAGAAACTCTTAAAGGAGGAGTATTTCAAAAAGTCTATGTGATTGTTTTCCATTTTTTGTATCGGCGATATTTATAGTTAGTACTTTTACTGTGAAAAATAAAGTCATATAATTTTATTTAAAAACAAATAGTGTTCAATTTTTTTTATGATAATAAAAACGAGGGTTAGCGCAGTTTTATTATCATCTCAATACAAAGTACACCAGATTTGGATGTTTATAAGCGTACAGAGCTTGAACGACTCAGTCGATGCTCGCAATTACTTTTCCTACGCTCAAGTGGAAACAAAGAAAAATAATACCAATAACAATTTCAACTGTCTCGGTAGTGGAGTGGTTAGAGTGCTTGTTTTTTACCCGAGCGACGCGGGTTCAAAGTTAGTCGAGATAGCCGTTTTTTTTCCAAAACGGGTTAAATACCAAAGCATTCATGTTCTCGGATAGAAAGTAAACCTGTAGCTTTCGGTGAAATACGATGTTTGGTACGTAAAATATCTCTTACTAATGGTGACATTCCTTTAGTAAAGTTAAATTCTGCTGACGAGTAGTGCTAATAACCATTAGTAGTTGATGTGCAGAGAGATCCAATCATTTGCGTTTGTGTCTAGATCTTAGCCTACAAATACAAATATATACTCAGTGTGATAGAAATGGCTACACCAAGAAGAAGTAGGAATTTTGTTTTGAAACTTGGCTGCCATTAAGTAATAATATTATATTTGAGATCAATGCAATGTGACAGTCCGTTCTGCAATTTTTTCGGTCTGTTTTTTCGTACGATTTGTTGTACTTTTTACTGCTAATTAACATTATTTTGGTTTTTTTTTGTTCTTTTACTTGTTTAAACTGGCTTACAGTACGGCAACTCGAATATCACCGTCAATTAATTGAACTCGCGAAAGGTCGGTTATTGGTTTGCGCGAAGCTGCTTTTTCATTTAGGGAAATTGCTAATCGTGTAAGTCGATCTACTGTAATGCGAGTGTGTCGTTCATGGTTTGAAGATGGCCAGAAACGCTTTCCTCTACTCGGGCAATTGGTGGCTTATAGTTTGGTAAAGAAGGTCGCCATGTAACCCTTAGAACAACTTATCGCCGAATCTAAAGTTTTGGGTTAACATCATATGGTTCGCAACTTGTGCTTCCTTTGACTGCGGAACATTGTAAGCAACGGTTACAATGGTACAATGACATATCTCATGGGATTCTTCAATGGCGTCGTGTTGTGTTTAGTGACGAATCTAGATTGTGTTTAGACATGCACGTCGTATGAGAGAAGAAGAAGGGGTGTTCGACGAAATCTTCGATTTACAGTTGAGATGCACATACACCACAAAGTGGGTGTTATGGTTTTGAGAGCGATTACTTATGGCAGCAGGTCTCTCTTGATGTTTATTCAAGGCAATATGAGTAGATAAGCTAGGTCGGTGTTAACGAAAAATCCCATGTTGTTTCTTATGGAGGTTCATTTTGCAAATTTCATCCCCTAATTTTTTCAACTCCTTACACACGCCTTATTTAATCCCCTATTCTTTCCTAAATAGGCTATACCGGTTCGAGCGCGAAATCCCATGTTATTTTTTAAGGAGGTTTATTTTGCAAATTTCATCCCCTAATTTTTTTAACCTTTTACACACACCCCCTTTGGCAAATTTCATCTCCTATTTCTTCAACCTTCAAAATACCTCCCTCTCACACCTAAATCCAGGTACAACTACCAAACTCCTACACAATTATCCCCCACGTGATGTCACAGACCAATGATGTTGAAACTTAAAACAACCACAATCAATGGCACAACTACGAGGGTTGCAAGCTCTTCTTACCGATGTGTCTATGTGATTTTGCGGATTATTTTTAAGCTGATCATTCTAGTCCAGCTTTTTTAGACAAAAAAAAATCAATTTTCTCAAAAACGGGCCAGAATTAGCCAATAATAAATTAAAAAAACTCCCCGACACTGCCCGGCGACTTATTTACGTATCTATCACATATATAAAATTGGGGGAGCTACCCCTAATATAAAAAACTACCCATATCAGTAGGAGACCAAACAAAAAATCAATTTTCTCGAAAATGGGCCAGAATTAGCCAAAGAATAAACTAACCTTCCCTCCACCTGTCCACTTATTAACATATTTTCCACGTACATCTTTAGCCGGGATTAGAAACCTGTATTGTTTACCAGGCTACGCATGTTAGGTTAGGGTCCTCATAACACTAGTCTGAAGTAGAAACAACCCCGACCTCCAAGAATTCATCTAAAACGAATGTCTAAGGCTTCAGCTGCTCTTAAGCAGAATAAAAGGCAGTTCATATGCATTTATATTTTATTAATATTAGTACAGAAAAATGATATACATTAATACTTACATCCGCTGGGATAGTATGATATGAATAAGATTACATTATATAACAACAATAGTTTATAAACATTTACTAACATGAATCCAGCTAATCTGTATCCACTATTCTAAAATGTCCGCAACGTAATGTATCATAGGACCCCTTAATTAAATATATTTTGTCATCATGAGGACTTAAAGCTACTTTTGTTTCATTAATACTCGATACCATATGCTTATCACTCTTAATTAGTCTTTGTTCTACAGTTTTCTCTACTAAGTTGTTTAAACATCAAACGTTATTCTATTCCTAACAATGTGTTTCTTCACGCCTCTAGTTTTCTTTGTAGTGCCTGTGGATTCCACTCTGATCGCGTACATTTTAGACTGTAATCCAACAAATTCGGTAGTTATTTTACCATTCATTTCATCTTTCGTAAGTCCTAACACTTTCTTGATCACTTGGGGTATACCCTAAACGTTGTCTTTGGCGTAGTAGCTTGTATCAAATTTTTGATGATAATCTCGACGGATAAATTCGTAGATATCATCACATTCGATAGAAAAGATGATCGAGTCTGTATCTGTATAGGCGGCTTTGCATTTTTCCCCAAAAAGAGGCTTCATGTACTCATAGTGGAATTCGTATATTTTTGTTTTCGAAATATCCAATATAGCCATACTAACATAAACTGGCTTATTGAAGGATATCCATTAATTTAAACAAATTCTTTTCAAAATCGTTTTTAGTAACTGTTCGTAGTTTCGTGTTAAGTTCGATGTATCATTTAAGCCAACCAGATTGTTGAAATTGCAAAATTCTATGAATTTTTATTAATTTTAGTCAGTGTTTTAAAGCTTGTTTCAAGCTCGTATAATGTATGACGTAGCGTTTTTTATCATATAGTGTAGCAATTAGCTTCTTTTCCTTCGATCTTGGAGTAGACTGATGTCCAGGGCAGAAAGGCAAATCCGCATATAAATTGTGGAGCTCTTGAGGATATTCCAAGTCCACTTCTAATACATATCATGTAGAAGTATTATAAGATACACGCATGACGTTAAACGTGTTATCGTTATTTATCCATTTAAAATCATGGTAAGGCAGATATTGAGGCATAGCCCACCCACACTGGTTATTTATATCATCTTACATAACAAATCTACTCGGTTTAGATGGATCGTAAACAGGCATGTACTTATTGTTAGCCTAGAGATACCTATGTGAACATTGACTGAGGCCCCTCTGATTGCTCGTTATATAAACGTCATCATGTTCACGTCCGTCAATAATTCTAAATTAATATCGGTGTGTTTAAGCATGCATTACCACGTAAAACCGGGAAGCGTGCACGAATGAGCCGGATCAAGTTTATATTTATTTAAAGAACTACTTCTAAACTGCTCGAATGCATCAGCTAACAACAAATTAAATAAAGGTCTGAGTATTCACCTAAATTGTTAATTTTAAATGCATTCCAAACGCATTCCAAGCGTGTTTGTAATCCTCATCGGAAATATTGCTATCGGTTAATTTGTTACAAAACTTAGATTTCTCGAGAAGCGCTGTTTCATGAAATTTCTGATCGTTGTCGAAATAATCGTAGGTGTAAATACCTTTAGGTGTTATTAGTTTTAGCTGTTCTGCGTTTAGATTAGGAAATTCTGTAGCTAGAATCGGATATTAAGATAAATATGTGGCTAAATCAGCTAGCTAATCCGGAAGCCATAAACCGATATGAATCCATGAATCGGAATGTTAGTATGCTATTGTCTAAATTGTTTGTAAATGAAATATATTTTTCTTTATTTACTGGCAACACATCTATACGACTGTCTAGGTGCTCAGCCAAATTCCTTATCCAGAATTTACTAGCATATCCGTAAAGGTTATGCATTATTAACTGGACCACGTAACTGTCTTGATAACTAAGATTGCATCCCTTATGGCTAGCACCCCGATATACCCCCGTTAAATGATCATGATCCCTAACCCTTTCATCCTGTAACGGTTTTTCACAAATATAACAAATTCGCGAGCAAACCACTCAATACAGTCGTAACCTCGATAGATTCGATAAAACGATTATGAGTCATCATAGGTTCACTTGCCTTAGTATCCAATACTGCATGGTTGATGATCTTGATATTTATTTTTGTCTTTACACGACACAAGCAACCACTCCAAATCTGCATAAATAACGAAGGTTGTTTCCAGTTCGTCTTTATGGTTTTTAAAACCAATAAACTATTTCTTTTGTAGGCAATCGAATTTTACAGCTGTTCATTTTTAAGAAGTCTTCATAATGTTTATCACGGTCGGTTTTCGTATGAAAATAATGTAAGCAGCGATAGCAAAAGTATTTTTTGTGATTCTTTTTACTCCATTGTGACGACACTAACCGAGATAAATTCTTGGGACACACGTAATGATGTGTAGGAGGTATTGCATCGTCTTGATCTTTATCCTCATCGTAATATTCACTTCTAATAAGCAGTAAATTTATAGGTTTATTTCGTTTTTCTTAGTCAAGTATGTTGGCAGGGCTGTACATTTGTTCTTAGCTTTCTTTAAAATGTAAACATTTATTGATAAATCATTTTGCATTTCGAAGTGCGGAATTTTCTAATCGTCATGGGAAAATGAATTCCTGCTAGATTCAACGCTGTATGACGATCGGGGTACTTACTCGCTCTTTGCGGATCCTTCTCAACTGGATGTAAAGCTGAGACCACAGCCTACGCAAAACATTTATCACCATTAGTCTGTACGTTAATGCATGTCTTCCTTTTTTAAATGTGAGCAGGCAGTTTAATGTACGAGTATCCAAGCTGTGGTGTGAATTTATTAATGTTAACTTGCACATTGATTATAGATGATAACGCCCACCAGATCATTTAAAATGGCTTGTTGAACGTTTACATCAAACCATTCACGTAAATCGGTGTTTCGGTAAATAGGTCTATTCTTGGTATTAAAATATTTTAATTCCTAAATCCCTTGATTAGCTTTCTGCAAAACACACTCACAGCAAAATACTATATTTATTTTAATAGCTTGCTCTTTTTTCAGCATTTTAGAAATTCTGCTATTAAAAATGGTCAATGTACCTTCTAAGAACATTTTTGGGTCCGTATACTTCAGGTTTAGGATGACGGCTGTACGTATTCGTCCTCTAAATGCAGACTCAATGTCTTCCAATTTCACACGGTTGGGTTCCGTTTGTTTTGGTGGAGTGTATCCACCACCATACCTTTTCAGCGCATTAAACATTTGTTTGTAGCCTTTTACATGTCCAATTGCTGTTGTTACTTTTTGCTTTTCCCCAACGCCACTAGAGTTCTTCAGCAACTTAATCAAGTCTCGTAATGCATCATTGCATTTTTTAATTCCGGAAACAAGTTTCCTGCTCTAGATTACTAGCATGTAAAACTATCGAATTAATTTGTACCACCAGAGACACGACTGCTTCAATTATTAAAGTCTGTGGAATACCACAACCTCTTCGAACAAAACTTGCCTCAAATGTAGATAGTTGCTCAGCTAAATAAACAAATTCTGAAAATAAAAGAGTCAAAGATACTTTAAAAATCAAAACAAAATAATCTGTACATTGAAGGTAAGGCAAGATGAAATTATGCAACTGTATCAATAATTTTTTTTAATGACCTTAACTGACGTTTACTGATAATATTTGTTAACAGCTCTTATGAGACACGTTCTCACGGTCAGACTTGCATATTCCTATGGCAAACCACTTCCACCTGTTAGTAATTTTGTTAACGATAACCGATGTACTTTCATATAGTCTTCGACTTTTATTCTATCATTAGTTACGTACGTACATCCTGGAGAAGAAGCTAAATCAGCTGATGATATCAGGTAAAATCCTAAGTTTGATCACCCACATGCAGGATGCAGTGTCCAGTCAGCTGAATGTGCTGGGAAACGGCTATCTATATTTAAGAAACAGGCGGACCCAGTTCTTGGGGAAAATACCTCATCCTGAGACAGGCCAGATCCTGGTTAGGACAGTAGTGTCATATAAAAGAGAAAAACAAACATACTGTAAGCATCGCTCTTTTTATTATTACAAACAATTTAGCCAGTACAAGAACCATCTAACCTTGACATACTTTTTAGCATAAACAATAAACCCATCGTTCTTCTTGTTTCCATGAACTTATTCGATATGTAGATTTCTAAGAATTCCAATGTGAAACCCCTGCAGATCAATAAACCTTGACCATGAACATTGATTTCTAAGAATTGTAAAATGATACCCCCCAGCAGCTCAATAGCCTTTGACCTTGAAAATTAAATTTTTTTAGATTCCTAAGAATTGAAATATGTTATGACCTTGAAATTTAATGCAAATGGTAGGCGGTAGCTGGAAATAAAAACCCCAACGCGCAAAGAAACTTTCAGTTTAGTTGTTGCCTTGGAATTGTTAACATCTGGTATGCGTGATTGAAGTTTTTCGATTGCCTCTCGGATTAGTCATTAGTGCAGTTAGTACTGGAAGATTATTTACGCATCTGAAAGGTATGTTTTAATTTTCTTGAATTTAAAAACTATAGTTTGCGCTATCTTTTTAGTTTTTGTATTAGGGGTAGCTCCCCCAATTTGATACATGTGGTAGATACGTAAAGTAATTTATTGTTGGCTAATTTTGGCCCGTCTTCGAGAAAATTGATTTTTTTTTGTTTGAAAAAGCTGGACAGCTTAAAAAAAATATTTCCATCACCTACTGGTAGAGGAATTTTTTATATTAGGGGGTAGCTCTCTCAATTTGGTATATGTGGTCTCATCTGAGGTGTTAACAGATAGTCCTAGTAAATGCCATTTTAAATGATCTAGAAGACTTCCAGGAAAAAGAGAGTAGGTGGGCGTTATCAGCTATAATCAATCTACAAGTTAACATTAATAAATTCACACCACAGCCTGGATTGTAATTAGTTATACATCTCTTGCCCGTAGAACTTACCGAGGTCGACGTTAGCTCAGAGCAGAAGCTACAACGTATTAAAGTTCTTTCTTGTTTCAGGATGAAGCAGCGAGTACGCCAGCTCTCCCTTGTGACGGTAGAGCTACCAACAGAAGAGGACAACAAGAATATCCGGGAGGTAGAGGACGTTACCTACCTTCGATGAACGTAGAAGACTTGCGACGGAAAACTGGCGTCGGGCAGTGTCACCGGTGGCAGAGCTTCCACGTCGCACAGAGTTGCTGCAGGGCGGCGGCGGGCTGTCAAGTGCTCCGTAGATCACTACTCCAGTCAATGTACGAAATCCGGAACCGAGCGGACCAAGTGCGTTAACTGTGGTGGGGACCAACCCGCTAGCTGTAGGGGATGTCCCAAGTTCCCTCCACGACCACAGCTGCAAAGGAGGACACCGCCGACTGCGGCGCCTTCTTCAACTCGAACCGGCGTTAGCTACGCCCGAGCAACGGCATTCAAAGTTGAGAATGCGGAAGTACCGAAAGCGGCTCCCGCTGCTGTAGTTACCCCGCCTGCTCAACCCACCTTAGGGTTCAACTCAGTATTAGGTCTCGTCGAAAGCCTCCGTATGGAGAAGGTCCTACCTGACATCTGCAAGGTGGCAGCGGCGCTCACTCAGGCTAAAACTGGGACGGACCCGTGGAGTGATCCTCGCGCACGATTCAGAAGTGGTTGCCCTTTTCGGTTAATCATATAATCATATAATGACACCAGTCAAAGACTGGTGTCCCAGGGTAAATAGTAATATTGACTTTTATTTATTTTTTCATGTTCTGTTAATACCGACTAAACATTGACATAAAACCTTTATTTCAGATACTCGGGGCACCAGCGGCAGCAGTATCAACTACACCAGCCGAGCGACAACACAACAATCCACACAACCGCACTAGCAACAACTACCAACACAAGTTTTTGGATACCCGCAAAATTGAACTCAATGATGTCAACCGGCAAACCACAACACCACGCCAACCCTTCAACCATGCATTCCACGCGCTGAAGAGAACGAAGACTCCTGAGCAGCGCACCACTAAAACTACACAATACTTAAGTAAATCTTAATTATTTTGTAATGTTGTGCTATATATATGTACATATATAATATATATATATATATATATATATATATATATATATATATATATATATATATATACGAAGGCCGTTCGGAAAGTAACCTCCGGTTGGTCATAAAAAACCACCGAACTAAATAAAAATAATTTATTATATACATCTTAAAACTACGTCTTTGCTCTATTTTTCAGCATAATATCCCAACACATTAAAACACTTATCATATCTTTTCACAAGCTTTGAAATTCCTTCAGCATAAAAATCTGCCACCTGTACCTTGGGCCAGTCTGTGACCGCGTCTTTCAGCTCCTCATCATCACTAAAGCGTTGAGATCCAAGCCACTTCTTCATGTGCATGAAGAGGTGATAATCGCTGGGTGCCAAATCTGGGCTGCAAGCGAATGCTTGAATACGTTCTATTTTAACTGTGCCAGAAGGTGCTTGGTTACTTGTGTGGAGTGAGGTCGAGCATTATCGTGCAAAAACACGATACCAGAAGTCAGCAAGCCACAGTTAGCATGAGTTTCCTGACAGACAAATCTTACCGGGCTTTTTTTGGTTTGGTAAGCGAATCTTTATGACCCCAGACCCTGGACTGTTCTTTTGTCCCAGAATTCACGTACTTAATCCAAGTTTCATCACCGGTTATGATCCTTCTTCATCATAACGGGTGAGAAAGTTCACTGCAGAGGCCATTCGATGAAACTTGTGATGCTCGGAAAGGATTTTGGGCACCCATCCCTGTAGCCTAACACTACTTCGTATAAAACAGTCCTGGAAATTTGTGGAAATTCTTCGGAAAGCTCCGAGGTTGTGAAACGTCGCTTTTCACACTCTTCCATCAATTCTCTGAACCAGGTCATCAGTGACCATTGATGGCCTACCACTCCTCTCTTCGTCATGGATGTTTGTTTGTCCACCTTTAAATGGACGAACCAATTCGTGAACAACTCTTTCACTCATCATACTTGGTCCATACACAGCACAAAGTTCCCGATAAATAGTTGCCGCCGAATATTGTTTTGCCGTAAAAAATCGTATAACAGCTCTCACTTTACATTTGATGGGGTTTTCAATTGCAGCACACACTTTGAGACGCTACAAAAAACAAACTAGCGCACGTAACACTTTCACTCGAACACAGCTGGATGCCCACTGATCTGACGCCTACGCTAGTACAAAGATCGTCGCGCTACCCCCACTACCTTGCGCACAGTGACAAATCGGCGGTTACTTTCCGAACGGCCCTCGTGTATATATATATATATATATATATATATATATATATATATATATATTCAACAGTGAACATTGTAACTTCATATTTGCAATTTTACTTTTAAATCTGCCTTAAGACTTTCAAAATTCTTGGAAGAAAAACCAGTATTTGCTTTCAATTCACAATAAATCTTTTTATTCGTAAATGCTTAAATACTTCATCCCCAATAGAGGTTTTTGCAGTCAACTTATATGTACTGCAGCACTAAATGTCTACAAACAAGAACCAGCACTGACCGTTTTAAGGTCTCTTAAAAACTTTACGCGCGATTTCCCTTTATTCGAGCTCTTTTGCCGAGCGACTCCCTTATGCCTTGATAGGCTCTCACTTAAATACTTTCCGCCCACCATATTGTCAAAAGGTCACAACATTTTCGCTCCAAAACCACAATCAACCTATCACAAACGAGAATCCACTGCGCCTCTTTGCCGAGGCGACATCCTGAAAAGGGGAGGGACGCAAAAGATATGAGAACAACGTATCCATCTTGAATTTCTTTACAAATATGCACACATCTCTTCGACAAAACCATTATTTATACTCAAATTCACTCCGTATACTATCCATAACTTGACTCAACGTTTTATGAAAATTTCTCAAGTGGGCGATTTCTCTTTCCGCACAGTTTAACAAATTCGAACACTATTTGCCCTTGAACACGCATTTAATTTTCATTATTGCGCAATGTTACATTTATACAAGCAAAAATATACATACGTATTCCTTCCTATACGTTAATACAATACCAACACATAATAAATTCACTCACTTACACGTTTACAGCCATTTTCTATTCGAATTCCCTAGTACACAGTAGCAAAAGACCATTGGCAATTCGGTAGCCTTTACCAATGCCGTCTCACTAGGGGTTTTACCAAAACATTATTTTTCAATCAAATTTTATACTTTTAATTTCAAAAATCTTTCTGCAACATTCCACTACGCTTTTATATGATGCATAATGCTTTATTAAAATTCCAATTTACATTCTGCATACACAAAATAATTTTCTCGTGCAAACTCACTTCGTTTGTATTCAAAATACGTTTCACATATTAACACAACACTGCATATACACGGTGCGTCAGAATAATTTTGCACTGTGTAGCGAGTTTACATTAGAGAGATATTTCGAATGTATCACTGTTCCCGCGTCTCAGTGTTACCCATATTTCCCTACTAAGCACGCTAACTTCAGGTTATAGATTCTGACTACAAATTAGCGAAACAAAATTTCACAAGATTACAACTGGAATCTTAAAAAAGAAAAAATGGGTATGTGCCAATCACATGGTGGCCGAAGATTATAAGTTTTATTTTTTACTTATTTGTAAATGTCAATTTATTAAGTCAGTTTATTGCCGTTGAAAGTCAATCTTAACAAGCTAGTTAAAAATTTACAGCTTAGTGACGAAAGTTGTGATTTTTACTTTCTTGCTAAACAAGACAGTAATGGTTGAAGAAAAAATTCGAAAAAAATAAGTTGCGTTATTTTGATGTTTTACGGCCCCTAGAACCCGAAAAAATTTTAGAAAATTTTTCAAAATGTCTGTTGATGTGTCTGTGTTCACGCGCCATCCGAAACTATACGTACGATTTTGATGAAATTTGGAATGAAGACCTACAAGAGAATTATGTCGGCAAAGCCAGATTTTAAGCGCAATAAGTATACAGGGGATGAAAATGAGGGTGTTATTTTGGGGGCAAATTTTCAAATTTTAACATAGAAGGTTGAAATTCAGGTCATCAATAACTAGCATGAAATGCAATTTTTTGCAATTTTTTTAAACTTTCAAAATTTTATACAGCCGCAGTTACAGTCACATTTTTTGTAGAAATATATACTTCCGATACCGTTCAAGATATAAAAGAATTGGAAATATATATGCGTAGTTAAATAAAGGTGCTTTAAAGAGACTTCTTTATGTAATAAATTATGGTATAAATTTAAGGGGTCAAACTTAAGCAATTATTCGAAATTGATTTATTCAAAATTCTCTCCAAGCATTTTTGTTTATATTTTCTAGGCAACCAGCCACTGTTATGAATGCAACTAACCCGCTTCTTCTAAAGCTGACAAGTATAGGAGACATGAATTTTCAAATTTTAATATTGATATTGTTATCACTTTCTAATTATTTTGGTAACAAACTTGGGATTTTGCAAATAAACTATGTTCATTTGCGATAATGAAATGACATTATCCTGATGAAAACACTACTTCCGGTTTTTTCGGATATTGAAAACATTCCTCATATTGCTGGTATTACATACACATATTCTTACTTTATTTGAAAGGGAGCGAAATTTGCTTCAAAATGATATGAAACAGTCCATAGTTATCTTGAAAGATGTGCGAGATATCTATTTTTAACTTTCAACCTATATGTAGGTATAGAAGGTTATGCAATCTACTTTTTTTTCACTATCTCTAAATCGACGTATTAGCTCATTTTGCAACTTTTGTCCAAGTTTCGCCAAGATCGGCCATGATGTCTGGATGTCTCGCAGAGGTGGGGTTATTAGAGTCAGTTTTTGGTTTTTATTAAATATTTGTAAAACAGCTGAATATTTAAAAGATATAAAATATCCCGCATATTTTTTAGTATTTTGCAAGAAAGTCCTGTAATGCACTTGCATTCACCTAGTTTACAACTTAGAGACGACCGTACCTTCTTCACATTGTATTAGCAAAAAATAAACAGTAAAATAAACAATAAGCGCCGTTGTCAGAGTAACGATTTCAAAGGAAACGAGACATTGTTGCAAGTTAACTGTCAGTTTCACAATTTAGTAGCTTTATTTACATTCGAAAATTGTGTTCTATTTGCATCATAAATGAGTAACAAATAAATTATATAACAATGCACGCAAGGTAACGGGTTTTCAGGTAACCCTTCTGTGCGCCAGTAAAACCCTTTTACCTTGCTGGTACTGTTATATACTATAACCTACGTCTCACAGCTCTCTTGTTTCTGGTTATAACTTCTTACATTTATAGCACCAATTACATCACCATCTAAAGTCTATGTACACTAGTGCAGTATTACTAAACACGCTTATTATCTAAATGAATTTTAGTGACTTATGATCATAAAACACAGGTAATCAAATTACACGCGGGTTCAAATAATCTGCAATTAGTATTATAAATAAATGTAAGAAATACATATGTAAGAAAAATAAGTTAACTGATTCAGTGACTAGTCGAAGGCACATCAATACTTGGCCTATACAGTGCAGCAACAGCTTTTAAAAACTCCACGAAACGGTCTTTGCCGGCAGTTTGTCGCTTCCACATGAATTGAATAAGGTGAGCACTGAGGTCCAACTGATTTTTTTACTAGAGGAAGGGACTTGGACGATTAGCAAAAAAACACTCACTGTATCTTGAAATTTATGCAGGGGCTTCCGACTATAGTACTCCTAAATCTTTCACCTTCGTTGTACTTAGTGTGTACACTCACCATCGTTACTAAGGTGCAATAACTATTCGCGAAAATCACGCAGTGGGAGACATCTATTATAAGTTTTTGTAAACCCCCAACGGTGAACAACAAATATTTCGCCATTGAATTGTGTTTGCTTTGTAGAATACGTGCGTAGTTTACAAAGTCATAATATTCGATTTCAAAGACGGCTATGTGTTTATTGCATCTGTACATTTTATGACACATATTTCCCGTTCTTTAAATATTGCCGAAATTAAGTAATATATTCATTTTTTTGTGGTAGTCTTTAAACTTGCCAATTTCGGACTTTTTTGTTGTTCACGGTTACCTGGGCTTAAAATTAGTTTTTCAAAATGTAAAAAGTTCATAAAAATAAGTAGACGTACCCACGGACTGTGCTGGTTGCTTTTCAGTTTCTATTTCTTTTTAGGTATTACTTGAATGATACTAAAGGCTTACATCAGCCGCTGTATATTTGCCAGATCTACCTCTATGTTTTAAGGACTTTGCGGACACTAGAGTAGTTTTGGATGCTACTGAAATGAAAATACAGAAACTAAACCGTCTAAAATGTAGAATATTGACATATTCACATGTTGTCTGAAGTTTATGGTAGGCATTACTCCATCAAGTCTCATTTCGTATATCAGTAAAATATATGGTGGAGGAAGTAGTGATAGTTCTGTATTGTAAGTGTTTTTGTAACTGTGATTTATACGTTAATTGGGTTAGTCGGCCTATTTCCACAGTTTTGTTCGCTTTTTAACGCGACGTTTCGGAAGCGGACTCTGCTTTCGTCATCAGGCTGTTCTGCGAAGGACTGCTTTTCCGCACTTGATTCGGATTTTTTCTCAAGCACTTGACTACTCTCAGATTCGAACTTGGTACCTTTGAGTTGTGAGTCTGACACCTTTACCGCTGAGCCACTGAGTAATCCGATATATATATATATATATATATATATATATATATATATATATATATATATATATATATATACCGGATGCCCACGAGATCACTTTCCGGCTGCCATTTTTTATTTATCTATAGATTTAAATGAAACTTAGCAGGGTTGTTACTCTAACCAAACGCCATTTTTAGGAATTTTTGACAAGCATTTCCGACTTCCGGTCTCACCGGAAATGACCTTAACTTTTGATTTTTAAATAACACCCCCTGTATATTTTTTGGTTTTCGGATTATGGAGGTCATTTTACGGCCGATTGCGTAATATTTAAATCGATTTTTTTCCAAATGTAATTTTAAAATTGAATTTTATTTTCTCATCCAGAGTGCCATGACCATCTTAAAATCATTCTACATACTTAACTCACTTCCAGAAAAATGCAAACTCACTTTTATCTTTGTTAACTTTTTTACTAGAACGTTCTAAACTTTATTTTTGCCGCATTATGGGCGCGTCTGAGAGTTGTTTTTAAAGCAGCACAATTTTAATGCATTGCTTTGCTTATTTTCCTAACTTTTTCAGAAAACGATTGAACAAAATTTATTTTAAAACAAACAGAGTGTAATAATTTCAAACGGTATTAAAAATAATTAAAAAAATTAATAACATTAACAATAATACGTATAACATTAACAATAGGTATTAGATTATAAAGTTTGGACCTTTTAACCACCAAATAAATTTTCAAAGTGCTGCCCTTCCACCTCTTGACATTTCCTAACACGAAAAACGTTGTTTTCTACGACATTCCTAAGCATGTCGGGGGTAATAAAGACAATCTCCTTAATATGGCCCCACAAAAAAAAATTAAGAGGTGTAAGGTCAGGCGAACGAGGAGGCCACCGGATCGGTCCACGGGTAGAGATAACATGTTCTCCAAATCTTATTCTAAGTAACTTCTCACAACAATAGCGTTGTGAGCCGGCGCACCATCTTGTTGATAATAAAGGTGTTGATTATTTATTTCCAACGGTAATTCCTCCAAAAAATTTTCAATTTCATGTTGTAAAAAACCCAACTATCGTTCTGCATTGAAATGCCCTTGGAAAAGAATCGGCCCCACAATACGAGTACCAATTATTCCAGCCCTTACATTTACTCCAAATATCTCTTGAAAATTACCTTCCATCATTCGGTGTTCATTTATCGTTGACCAATATCTTGTGTTTTGCCGGTTGAACATTCCATTATTGGTAAATCTCGACTCGTCAGAATACAAAATAGAATTGGTTAGGCTATTATCGGCATCGTTATGTTCCAAGAACCAGTTGCAATATTCCAGTCTTCTAACAAAGTCTCCCTCGTACAAATGTTGGTGAAGCTGGTACTTAAATGATTTGTATCCATGTTTCTTCAAGATCTTTCTTGCTGATTCTGCGCCAACGTCTAATTCAAAGGCAATTTCCCTTGTGGATGCTGTGGGGTTTTGAATAACATACGCTATTACATTTTCATCCGTTTGTTCATTAATAATAAAATGTTGTTGCAAATCATCTGGTTCTTGGCGCATTTTTCTTATAAGGTAGATAATGTATTGTCTTGTAGGACGATGAAGACGCTCCGGATATTCTTGCCGATAAACCCGTTCGGTTTCCGCTGCATTTTTGGCACAATGTCCATACATAATAAGTATATCAACCTGCTCACTCTTGGTAAACATTTTTGTTAATTTTATAATTAAACTAAGTTCAAACTTTAATTTAATTTTTAAGTAAAATATTAGATTTATGTTAATAAACAACAACCTTTATTATTACCTGTCAAACTTTTAAATTTACCATAGTGTTTCCATGGCAACCTAGCCACCTATTGTTTTCATGGCAACTCTGATGTGCTGTGACGTAGGAAGTGTATTTTAATAATGAGTAAGACGTAAATATAAAAATAAAAATGTTTTAAATCGAAAATGGGTAAAAATGACAAAACGTGTTATACGTCATTCAATTCGTTTTAAAATACTGCATTTAGTAGTTTTATGAAAGTGGTATGCTTCCATTTAATTTTTTTGAGCTACGGGAAAAATAAAGTTTAGAACGTTCTAGTAAAAAAGTTAACAAAGATAAAAGATAAAAAGCATTTTTCTGGAAGTGAGTTAAGTATGTAGAATGATTTTAAGATGGTCATGGCACTCTGGATGAGAAAATAAAATTCAATTTTAAAATTACATTTGAAAAAAAATCGAAATATTACGCAATCGGCCGTAAAATGACCTCCATAATCCGAAAAACAAAAAATATACAGGGGGTGTCATTTAAAAATCAAAAGTTAAGGTCATTTCCGGTGAGACCGGAAGTCGGAAATGCTTGTAAAAAATTCCTAAAAATGACGTTTGGTTAGAGTAACAACCCTGCCAAGTTTCATTTAAATCTATAGATAAATAAAAAAATGGCAGCCGGAAAGTGATCTCGTGGGCATCCGGTATATATATATATATATATATATATATATATATATATATATATATATATATATATATATATATATATATATATATATATATATATATATATAGTTCTAAACAATATATATCGGATTACTCAGTGGCTCAGTGGTAAAGGTGTCAGACTTACAACTCAAAGGTACCAAGTTTTTTGAACTTTTTCGTGGTTGCGCAGTAGTTTATTGCGCATGTTGCGCCGCAACCTATTGCGCCGATGTGTTGCGCTTATGCTCTTCGAGTCTTTGTTCTAGACACGTTCGGTGATTCCTGGTGTCCTTGCGAATGTTGTTCTTATGCTCCATAGTTCTCACTTTGAGTGATCTGCTGCTCTCTACTATGTATCCTCTGCCGCACTTTCATGGGGCAGAGTGAGGTTAGGTAGTTCTCCTCTAGTGCTAGCTTGTTTATGCATGTTTCAAGCTATTCTGAAAAGTTTTTAGCATTTGGGGCCGTACCCATTTACTAATTCTGTATTGTAAGTGTTTTTGTAACTGTGGTTTATATGTTAATTGGGTTAGTCGGTCTATTTCCACAGTTTTGTTCGCTTTTTAACGCGACGTTTCGAAGGCGGACCCTGCTTCCGTCATCAGGCTGTCTTGCGAAGTACTGTTTTTCCGCACTTGAGTCGGATGTTTTCTCAAGCACTTGACTACTCTCAGATTTGAACTCGGTACCTGTGAGTTGTGGGTCTGACACCTTTACCGCTGTGCCACTGAGTAATCCAATATACATTTTTTGCGCCCTAACCTATTGCGCCGATGTCTTGCGCCTTTGTTCTAGACATGTTCGGTGATTCCTTGTGCCCTTGCGAATGTTGTTCTTATGCTCCTGAGTGACAGGGCTATTTTCTGTAATGAGAACATAAATAAATTTTCCGAATGATGCAGTTGTTACGTCTTTTTTTTTAAGTGTGCTTTATTGTTAGATTGATTATTCTTACATCTTATTCCTGCGGACTGTTCAGGAGTCTGCTTCCACTTCAGTCCTGGGTTTCTGTGTGTTAGTGGGTTTGGATTGTTGTATTGTATTTAGTGCATACAATGTAGTGCGTGGTGTTAAGTGGTTGTTTGGGTTTGAAGGGTGTGTGTGAGGTATATTTTATGTGCTTCCTTGGTCGTTAGCAATGGTCGTCTTTGCTTTTATCTTAGGGCATATGGGATATCATCTAGAAGGTTTTCGAATTCTTCAGGGAGGTTTTCGATATTCTGGGTGAGGATACCTGAAGTGTGCTTAAATTTGCTTTTCGGGTTTTTTCCTGTGGGATATTTGGTATTGGAATACGTAGGATGTTTTTGGCGGCTTCTGTTTCGCAGAGTATTTTACGGTGTGTGTAGCTTGTTTGTAGTGTATTGAGTTGTGTGTTCGGTGCAATGTTGTCGTGTTGTATGATGATTTCATTAGGAGTTCTGTAGTGTAAGCGGTGTATTCTCCGTAGGGCTCGGCGTTCACATGCGGCTGTGGATTTTAGGTTTCTGGGTTTTATCGTAGGGTACAATAGAGCACCGAAGTCTATGACGGGCCGTATGAATGTCTTGTAATTATGTTGTAGGGTTTCGAGTTGAAAACCTCCTATGCGACGGTGTCCAGAAGGTTGGAGCGATTCCGTACTTTGTTCAGTATTGTTTAGGTCAGCGATCCAGTTAAGGGTCCTGGTAAATGTAATTCCTAAGTAAGTTATGTCGTCACGAAGCAGTAATCTTTCCCCTTGCAGGGAAAAAGTTACGTCGTTTTGTGATAGTAATTTGTGTCTGGTATAAGCGGGGTGTCTGAATAGGATGGCTTGTATTTTGGTCGGGTTTACGGAGACTCTCTATTGGTTGGCCCAATTGAGGAAGTTCCGTAGTGTAGTGGTCATTCTATTGGAGGCGTTCTTGGTTGACCGATTAGTTGCCCAGAAAGCGGTGTCATCGGCAAACTGTGCTAGGGATACTCCGGGAGTTGTCACGATGGGGTTGTTGTGTGCCAAAATAAGGTACAGTATATGGTTAAGGCAGAACCATGGGGTACGCCGGCTTCTTGGGTAAAACTTTAAGAGTGGGGTGAGCCTACTCGGACTCGTACCGTCCTACCTGTTAGATACGACACTAGGAGTTTCGTTTGGTGAGTACATTGAATGTGTGCCAGAAGTTCTTCGCATCCCTAAAATTGAGTTTGGAGGTGGCCTGGACCCATTTCCTTTCGGCGTATGTGTTAGTTTCACGCCGGATTAGTGCAATTAGGTCGGTTATATTCGGCCTTGAAAGTGGAGTTCCTTGATCTCAGGAATTCGCATATACTCGCCCCTTCCCTGTGATTAAGGATAGAGGTTTTCGGGGACGTCGATTAATTTTTGGGGATTCAGGCTTCGACAGTTTCCGTCATAACGAAAGTTAGGTCTGTGACAGCTCTCTCGACATTGTTGGGAGTGTGGATATCATACGCCTAAAGATTGTTGGTGATGAATTCGCTGAATACATTCCAATCGGCGTTTTGAAAATCTTTACGGATAATGTGAGTTAGAGGAGGAGGAGGAACGGGGCCAAGGGATATTTTAACGAGAAGAGGGAGGTGGTCTGATGTGACGGTTTCGCCTAAGTGGCAATCGGAGGACATGCGTTGAATTAGTGACTCAGTGCATATAATGTGATCGATTACGCAGGCACCTTTATGACTAATAAAGATGGGATTCGTGTTCCTTATCCGGAACAGTGGTAGGGTAAAAATACTGTGGGATAGGCGAATACCGTTTCTATTTGTCGTGGAATATCCAAATTGGGTATGTCGGGCATTAAAATCTCCTAGGATAGCATTAGGTAGGGCGGAGATGTTGTCTAATAGGTCATTGGAAATGTCTTCGCTGGGAGTTTTGTAATAACTAAAGAAGTTGACGGAAAGGGGGAAGTTCATCGTTGCAGTAACACATTCGAGATGTTGCAGGTGCGGAGGAAGAGGATAAGGGGTGGCAGGAAATGAATCTTTGATTATGAGGGCTGTGTATTGCAAACTATTGTGGGCGCTAAACTGTATAGATTGTATAGTTTGGTATTTTATTGGCGGCTAGTAGATTTTTAATGAGGGGGCGCTTTCGACGGACGCCCCTCGGGTTAATTGTCATTATCATAGGATCCATTGTACTTAGGGTGAGGGAGACGGATTAGGGTGATGGGTTACGGAGAAAGATTAGGAACGGATGTACCATTACCAACAAAGTTGATTCTGGTACGGCGTTTCAAGTACTCCCTGGACGTAATGTCGATAGCTTTCGCAATGTCGGCCCTGCGCTCAGGGAATAGTTGCATAAGGGAGACGGCAAGAGAGGCGATAAAATCGGGAATGGAAAGAGGATGCTGGGGTTTGTCATCCACGTTGTCTGATGTGGAAGGAGGGAGGAGTCTTTGTGGCTTTCATCACAGGTGGGGCAACGGAGGGTACGGGTTGGACACTCCTCATAAATATGCCCCACTTGCGTGCAATTGGAGAAGTATTTGAAGATTGGGTCGGGTAGGCGGGATTGCTCGCAAGGATGATGTCTACCGAAAAGGTAGACAACGTCGGTAAGGAGGTGGTTGAGAGCGGATTGGGAAGGAGTTATCAAGCGAATAAAAGATGTAGGAGCGTTGGATGTTTTGGAAACAATTCGGATGACGCCACGGATGACGCAGGAAAAGGACAAGGGTTTACGGTTGGGGTTGGTAGAAGGAGCTGACAGCAATGTCAGCGTCAATGCAGACTCACCGATTGGCGACGGGATTGTAGGCAGCGGAAGGTTTAGTGGTTGGTCTATCGGCAGGGTCAGGTTGGAATACCGTAGCGGAAAGGGAAGTAGAAGGTTTGGGTGTTTTGCAGACACGGTGCGTTTGGCTGTAGGTGGGATGTAGGACGATGCAATAGAGGACATAGAAGATGTCCTCTCTAATTTGGAAGGGGACGTGGCGGCTGCCGCAAAGGATAGGAAGGGAGGTGTCGCGGGTCTCGGGGGCAGGGAAGGAGCAACAGACACCGTAACCCGGAGGCTCGGTTTGCCATGTTTTACTATAGCGGTTATAAAGTAAAATGAATCGGGGGCAAAAAATGTTGTGCTTACGAAAAAGTGGACTCCCACCGAGGTACAGCCTCGCACCCCGCTGGATAAATACTTGGGCGTTGAGAGTCCGATAGAATTGAGGGCTTTGTTAACATTAATAAAAAAAAAATAATTTATTTTAAAATTCTTTATTACTTATTCCTTGTTCCTTCTTGATTCCTTCTTGTGATTCTTGGCTGTTGTCCTTGCTGGCTTCCTTGTTTAATTCTTCTCGGTATTGATTCCTGTAGTTCCTGATGTCCATACTAGCTAAGCTCCTGGCTGGTTGTAGCTTCCTCCTGTGTTGCAGTACTTCTTCCTGGACGGGAATCCGCTTCCTCGTATTGACTGTATGCGGAACAGTGACAGTTCTAGCTTAGAAGCGCGAAGACTAAGATTCCCGGCGCGTAATCGTGAAACCGCTAATTTCTTTTTTGTAAATTTATTTAATTATTTTTTGCTTTTACAAGCTCGACCTCTCTGAAGGAACGCTCACTCAGAGTGGTTGCTACGTCGCACAGTTTAAGGAAATATATATATATATATATATATATATATATATATATATATATATATATATATATATTAATTGTATGGTATTTAAAATTAACTTTTAAAGTACATACAGTAAAAGATTAACTCGAGTGGGACTTGAACCCACGACCTCCACTTTGCTAGAGTGGGGCTCTTCCATCTGAGCTAGCGAGGAGGCAAGTCACAATCGATTCAAACTTGAACTGTATGTACTTCCCTAGTTACGATGTATTATAATTATTATACATAGAATGAAGGATCACAGTCAACTTTTTGTGAATGTCATGTGAGCCCGCAATTCGCTAAGGTTTCGCACATGACAACACGTGACTGATTGTTAATTTTTATTTGCTGTATGCAACAGTAATAGAATAACTGTAGAAATTGGTTTAGTGAACGAACAGAAGTTCAATTTAATAATCATTAATTGTATTGTATTTAAAATTAACTTTATGTATATATATATATATATATATATATATATATATATATAAAATAGACATGTAAATTGCGAAATGCTTTATTGTTTATGATTATCTTCGTTGAAGCAGTAATAATGAAACTGTTAAATTATTTTGTAATCACAGTATTTATCAAATCTGTAGCGAATGTTTCATTAAAAGGCAGTACTATTTGTAAATAACTGTTTGAAAAGGATATGTCATTTTTTTAAGTTTAGTAATCCCATGTCTAATTGTACTAGTCCACAATATGTATGACGAATGTTTAAAACTACTTCATGATTCGTTTCTACCTAATAGTCGTAATAGTCAAAGAAATGAGTTGTTCCTTTTCTTTTCCTATAAATACCAATTATACAGTCTTTGTAATGAAACTGCATAATAAATTGTTATACCTATACAAGCGCATTTTAACTCAAGCAGGCTGTTAAGTACACCTTTATCCATCACAATCCCGTCCGGAGAATATGCAAGACATGGCATCGATTTGCATACAATTAGCAAACATGCAATTTGTAAATTTGTATTATCCTCTAATCCACATATAATTACATGGCCTGCTTTAAAAACAGCTTTCCCTTCTTTCAAATATCGCATACGCAGCGTTTATACCGAAAGGGTATAATTTCCATTTAATGTAACTTAATTAAAAACAGAGTTGGAGTTGGACAAATGCCTGTTGAAGATGTGGGATACTTACTTATATACAAGGGTTGTTAACAATGAAGCCTTGAAAAAGACCGTTTCCTCTAAGGGCGAAATACAGCGCAATAAAGAAATGGAACGAAAAAAGGAAAGGCAACGTATACAATGACGTATGGAATCGGAGTAACTATAGTTATTCACTCTTATTCCCGACATTTTGTATTGTTACAGAGTAACGCGATTGGCTCATAAATGCCGGTTTGTAACTTTAGCCACTTCCAAAGACGTGATTTCTCAACTTCCTGATTTTGCGCCGTTAAGTGATTGGCTAAATTTTGACATTTGACGTCGGACACTTGTCACTTCACTTTTCAGTTATGTCAATTTGTTAACCTTCGGTCTTAGTTATCTTTTGAGCTTCGGTGAATCGTAAAATGCCATGGTGTTGTGTGCCCTTTTGTAATAATCGCAGCGAATCTAGTTTTCGACTGTTTCAGTTACCACAAGGTGAAAAGAATGAACAAAAAAGGCGTTTATAAACAGAACTAATTTATCTTCAGGAGCTCGTATTTGTGAAGTAAGTCGATATATACCCACATATATTAGCAGATTACAACAGATTTGCAATTAATCTGAATCGATAATTAATTGTTCTTCAATAACAGGCACATTTTAAAACAACCCAGTTTGAATCCAACAGACAGGGTGGAAGAAAACGTGATGGTCATATTGCGTAATTATTTGATTTGATTCTGTTATACTAAGGTGAGTTTTCCCTTTAGACACTCAAACCAGTACAGAATTGCAACTACTCCAAAATGAAGTTGAAAGGGAGGATGTTGAAAATGTAAATGTTGAAAGTTGTGGTAAGCATATAATTTCAATTAAGGTATGTAGAGTAAGTAATTTAGTAATTTAATAAACTCTATAGATGAAGTAAAACGAAAACTACAAACAGTACAATGAACTATTCAGTTGTTGAGAAAACGCATCACAGACATGGAGGAAACATATATATTGTTTGATCAATATCAGATCGACTTTTTAATAAAAGGTTCTCACAGAGGGGTGGAATGATCTAACAACACCATTACCAGAGGTCTTCGGTAATATATGGTATGTGGACGAAGGGGGTATGAAGAAGTCAAAAAACAAAAATTACCCTATCCAAGCATTAGAACATTGCAGCAAAGCATTCAAAACTTCAAGTTTGAAACAGGTGCGGTAGTTGAAGTTTTTGATCTTTTAGCAATAAAAGTATGTATGCTGTGTGAAACTAGAAGCCAGTTCATATGTTATATTGAGGCCTTGTATTTTCAGATTTCAATATTTAACCCGCAAGAAAAGTTTGCATCATTAGTACTGGATGAGATGGCTATTCATCCACAATTACAGTACGATAACAGTGTACATAAAGTGATTGGAAGACCAAGCATGTCATTATCAGGAAATTTAAATAGTTCAGTAGAAGTTGCTCCACACGCATTAGTTTTTATGTTAACAGGCCTAACTAGCGGTTGAAAACAGGCAGTAGGATACGAATTTACAGCCAATTCCTATAGTGCGAAGGAGGCTTTACAGAAAATTTTCGACATGGTAAGGCAAGTGCAACAGGTGCAAAAGGACAGTGATATCAGATATGGGTCCACAAAATTGAGCTGTATGGAAATTATTGAATATAGTAGCTCAGCGACACGGAAAAATCTCGAATTTTTGTGAACACCCTGTCAATCCTGAAAAACGGCTATATGTAATGCCCGATGCCGTGCACATATTTAAAAATGTAGCAACTGCATTGATAAAGCACAAAGTCTTTGATTTAGATGAATCCATAGTGCAAAAGTATGACTTGTCTTCAAGTACTGTTCTTCTGAATGCTGTTGAAGAAGTCTTCAAGATTGAACAAGAATAGAAATTAAGGATTGCTCCCAGATTGAAGGACTTTATGTTTAGCCCGACCCATTTCGACAAAATGAACGTGAATTTAGCCTTTGGCATGTTTAATAATAATACGGCTGCTACTATAACTTACTATATGAAAACAGAAGAGCTGAATCCAACGTATCAAACAACATCTTGGTTTTGCAAACTGTTGTTTCATTGGTTTTCTTTTATGTCTGCCCGCCATCAAAGGCTGGGTATATCGACAACCAACACGGTGGCTTATGAAGAAACCATGACATTTTTCAAAGACTTTATAGAAATAATTCGAGGAGTCCGTGTTAGCAATGGAACAAGGCAGCCCTTCCAGTGTGGCTTGCTATTGCCAACGCAAACGGCTCTCGATCTACAAACTGAGTATTTGGAAGACGAAAATTTTACATGTTTGTTACTAGGTCGTTTGACTCAAGGTTGTATAGAGAATCTCTTCTCTCTTTGTCGATCTCGAACAGCAGTACCTGGACCTCATGAATTTAAAACCTCATTACGGTTAATTTTTAAATATCGCAGAGAAATGCAAACCAACGAACCGAATCAAAATCTTCTGATCTTGAAATTTATTATCAAAATGCAGAAATAAGTGAACATGACTCCCAGTGCTTGTATTACTTACTTGGTAATATTCTTCACAAGTTGAAACCAGAAACATGCATTAATTGTTTCCAACCATTACTGTGTAATAATATAGAGGAAAAGCATCACATCGCACTATTGACACAGTTAAAGGATTATAAAGAAAATTTATTAATCTATTCAAATTTGGAATTGGTTGAATTCATTAAAAAGGCGGAACTTTTATTTCAAGAAATTAAAGAACAGTTGCTGAATAATAGCATGAGTTCGAAGGAATCGGCTGCATTGTTTTTAGATAACAACAGTTTAGTGCACTTAAACTGCCATAATCTAATTGAAAAAATTGTTTCCTTGTTTATGTGACCAAGATTTTTTTTCGCATTGCGTGACTTTAATAAAAAGTATAGTAAAAATAGCAAAGAGACTGCCAGAGCTTCAGGATGGATTGCAATGAGAACTGCTTTAAAAGATTTAAAATAAAGTTTAGAATTCGCAAATTTTCGTTTTTCTTTTCCGTACTCGGTTTTTACTTCACCGATAAGACATTACGTGTGGTTATGCACATTTAAATGTCCCGCCAATTTGTGGACCAACAATGGCCGACTTTCGCGTTACTCTGTCATTAACATTTGCATTTTTCAGCGCCATCTATTGGTGAGTAATTTTCGAGAATAAATGCATAATCAATGGTAACACTACACTATTCTTAGACACATCCAAATACATAAACTATTTTATGTGTAACCTTCATTATAAGGTAAACGATTAGCATTGTCTAAACGTGTATAAACAATGCTATTAGCTTAAATGCAATTGTTTGAATGAATACTCCCCGATTTTACTAAACAAAATCTCATTTTTTAAAGGACACCGGATTAAAATGGAAACAGAATCCCCCAAACAAAATCCAATCACATTATTACCTTTCAATCAACAAAAAAAAGGTAGAAACGTAACTCTAGCAGATCTTTTCAGTGCGTATTTAACCTCATCAAAACTAGACATACACATTACCGATATAACATTAATATTACAAACAGAATTTAGCATTGAAACGAATAATTTAAAAAAGGAAGTAATAAATGTATTAAGCGAAGCTTTTTTTGACTACTACAAGACATGGCCGGGTTGGGGACGGAAAAGTGAATTTTTAAATGGACAAATATTGTATAGTGTATGGTATAAACAATTTATAGAATATCTTACTGTTAAATGTAAAGCAACAATCGATTCTGCAGAGAGTTATCTGAAGCGAATAAAAAAAGGTAGTAAAACAATTGCAACACAAACGAACCAAACTGGTGAAAGCAAAATGTGTCCATATAAATTAATTGTAGGTAGTCAACCCACTATTATTAATAATATCGCTTTTATAACTCGTGATGGTAAATTAACACCAATGCTAAAATTTGCTTTAATCATTTTCTTTTAGAACATCTTTTTATAAAGCAACATCCAATTAAACCATGGAAGCAGACTACTTTGGCCGAATTTGTAAATTGGCCATTCGTTACTGTTGAATTAAAACTTTTAGATCTACATCTAGAACGTTCAAATATACATAAATATGAACGTTATGTTACTATTGATAAAATTGATCTTAACATATCAGACTCTAATTTTATAACAATGCATACCAAACATTCCAATCAAGCTCAGCCTTATAAGTACAGATTTTTTTCGACGTACTATGCACAACTTACTAATACGTTAAGCAAAATTAAAGCTGTAAGTGTAAATCGCTAACTTTAAATTACTAATTCTCTTTTCTTAGATAAATCGCGATCACATGCTTCAAATACAAACTATTTATGGGCAACTTTTGGCCGACATAAAAGAGATGAATATCCACGAAGGTAGTATGTCTACACACACAACTATAGCCTTTCATATTGGCAATTTTAAGTATTTTCGACAAAAACAAATTGTTACTTCACAAAAAGATACATTGCAAGTAAATAAAAATGTTATAAATCTGTTGGAAATTTTAACTCCCCAACTTGAATTAACTCTTCATAATTTTGATGCAGAGCAAGACTTATCCGATACTAATGCAGTTACATTCAAAAGCTTGAACGCTATTAACAAATTAATAGATTCAAACGGAGACATTTCTGAATTAGTTAATCACGTGAACAATTACTGTTTAGTGTACACATGTACATTTTGTAATTTAAGGTGTGTTGGACCGACGGCACTCACGAATATCACTACACATTTTTCAGAGTGGCATAAAGTTGGACATGCTGTTATGTGTCATCTTTGCGGAAAGGAGTTTGAAGTACAGCAATTATGTAATCAAAGATGGAGTCATAAATGTATTTGATTAAAATGAATAATTTTATTGTAGGTTTAAATATTAATTAAGCAGATTTTTTACTTTTTTATTTTGAATAAATGTCATATTTTTTTGTATACTATAAATTTCTGAAATATATTTTGATTTTATGAACATTGTTATTTTTTGTGAGAAGTACGTATAGTTGTTTTTAGGAGCAAGCTTCTGTTCACCATTTTTAAATCAATTTAGACCATTTCCAATTATAGCTTCAAAATTGTGTGGCATGGTAACAGATTAAACTGTAATGAAACAAATAAGATAAATTTTCCAAATTATCTTACCGATGTTGAGATTATTCATAACTTTTATTAACTCTGTAGTTAGAGGTGTACATGATTACATTACAATTAATTTCTATAAAAATAATAAACAAAGCAACATAGTAGAATTTATTTTCATAAAGTTGAATTAGGTGTGCTTAAACTTATAAGTATAGGTATTGGTGGTGATGAGATTATACATTACAATTAATTTCTATAAAAATAATGAACGAAGCAACATACTAGAATTTAATTTTCATATAGTTGAATTAGGTGTGCTTAAAATTATTACAAGTATAGGTATTGGTGGTGATGAGATTAGTATCTTTATGATACAAGCATGTCTTCTCTATCTATTAACCCATCGGTGCATAGTTACTGCTATAATAGTAATTATTATGCGATGCCATGAGTCACTACTGCTATAGCAGTATAAATTTGGCTCGCTATAAACAACACCACTGTAATACATGTAAATTTATCCATAAGACTATGTTTTCTCATACATTTACGGTCCAACTGCTATAGCAGTAAATTCTCAGAAGCGTTATTTCCTCATAAGTATTTCCAAAAAAATTTTTCTTGCATTTTAGAGCAATCGTTACAAAGCTATGTAACTGTGTTTCTGAGGATATTAACCAATTAAGCCACTGTCCGCGAATGGGTTAACAAAATAACATTAATTGCACTAGAGTACTAATGGGACATTCGAAAAGTATTTACGTACAGATTAATCTATAAAACTAACAATAAAATAAAAAAGGCGACTTTTGTAGTAAGTTTATATTAACTTTCGGGAAAAAATATAACTGGGTATTGTGTTGGCTGTGGTACTAAGAATAGTTATTTTTGTATTAAGTGTGCAAAATGAGTTCTATAAATGGCATACGAGAGTGTTAATTTTTGGTCGAGGCCAAAAATTCATATGAATGTGCCGTAAAATACGAATTTCACCACAAATACAAACAATATTTTCTATAACTGTTATATTTGAGAATTTCTTTGAACTTTGTTAAATAATTCAAATGAATTACCCGTATTTCCTAAATGTTGTAACATAAATTGAATCTATGGAGACATCATTTAACAATGCTAGTTTTATTAATATCAATATTATAAATAAAAAAGAATAGTTACATATTTGTATTATAGTTTGGAATATTAATAGTAGTATTCGTAAAATAAACTGTATTATCTTACTTAGTAGGTATTTGTTTTGCGCCCTAGTGTGCAAAATATTTTGCGCATGTGGCCATGGGCAACGTGAAAAAATAGTTTGCAATTAAAAAAAACTAACATTTCGCACACTGACATTAGTAAAAAAATATATACTTTTTTGACAGTATATACAAAAATTAATTTGAGACACTAGGGAACTACAATCTATCGTATTAGGGGAATGTGGGGCAAAACGGTACACTTCAGTTGAGTATTTTGAGCAATGAATGATCTATTGTTCTAATTTTTATCAAATATCTTTATTAGTTCAAACCGAATATAAAATATTAAATCTAGAATTTTTTTTGGTTTTTATTTCGTTTTGCCCCACATTTGGAGCAATTTGAAATCTACGTTAGGGGAAAATGAAATGCAGTGGGGCAAAGTGAAGATACTATAACTGGAACTGGAAATTTATTTTTACCATGCCGCAGTTGCATAAAGCAAGGCTGGCGATAGGCCGGAGCGCTGTACCGGTTGACAAATTTTAGGGGCGTCATTTTGACTGTCAGAATGGGCATTTTTGAGACATTTTATTTAGGAATATATGTAAGAAAAAGCGATTGCTCTCAAATTTGTTATACTTAAAAAAATACTTACGCATCGGTGAAAGTGGTCATAGTGGGACGTGGTATATGTTGGGAAATCATAAATATACCAGCTTGTTTAGCGATTTAAAAGAGCTTTATCGTTATGTAATAGCTTGTATAGTACACACGTGACAGTTTAAAATCATAACATTGATAGCATAATAAGTCAGAGGGAAGCAAACCTGAAAAATATACGTAGGGGTGGCGGGGGTAATAGTAAATGGGGGTGACAGTGGATTGACGATATAATTTCTATAAATTTCGCGCTAAAATTGTGTTTTTGATGGTTTCTTACACTTTGGTATGTGCTCGACAACATAACAAGATTCAGTTGCTGGTAAGTTCACATTTTAGTTAAAATAACTATCGTTAAAAAGAACCCTACCTTTGAACTTGACTCTCAAGTTTATATCTTTGCTCATACAAAACGATATATTGAGGGAACGGTTGATTTCAAAGTTAAATGATTGTGATACGTGGAAGTAAGAAGTTGAGGTTATGTTGTGTTGTCTATAGTTTTCAATTCACTTAAGCTCTGTTTACACAGTAGCCAGTCCACTATTACGCCAACAATTTATTGACGAGGAGGGAATAGTGGACAGGGTCTGGGGTGATTAATGGACGTACATCCTGAACACTTTTCGCTATTACAGATCATGCCGAGAAACTACAAATCTCAAAATAAACGAGTGCAATATGACGCAGCAACACTTAAAATGTCTCTAAAGGAAGTGCGAAGGGGCAGGACATTGCGAAGCGTGACCGAATTGTATGGGGTCCCTAAATCAACCTTGGGAAAATTAAATAAAAGTGAAAATCCTAATAATATAGTCGTTGGTGCAGGACGAAAAACCAAGCTCACGAAAAATGACGAGGATGCTTTGGCGAAATACTTACACGGTTCCGGAAAATATGGATATGGGCTAACAAAGATGGAGTTACTGGCCTTAGTTAAAGACTAGAGTGATCCAAAAATGGGTTGAATGGCGTAATAACGGACCAGGAAGGGACTGGTATGAAGGATTTATGAAAAGGCATGCAGAGCTATCTGTAAGGAAAGGCGAAACAATGACTTCGCAAAGACTACGGGGTGCGGATCCATTCGTTATCAGAAATCGGTATGAAAGTTTAAAGCAATTATTTATACATGAAAACATCGGTGTATTCGAGGGGGATAGGGTTTATAATTATCCCAAAGACAATGTTGATTGCTCCGAAAGGATAGAAACGTGTATCCAGAAACATAGCTGAGTCGGGTAAAAAATATGATAGTTTTGGCATGTGGAAATGCCAATGGGGACAAATATGGCAGAACCGGATTCCAGACAATGACTATCCAGGTACCGTATATGCAACCCAAAATAAGGACTAGATGGATGGGAAGTTGTTCATTAAATGGTTCAGCGATTGTTTTCTGCCCTTTGTTAAAGCAATGGAAGAAAGGAACAATAAAAAGGTCGTCCTCATGTATGATGGAGCAGCAGTTCATACTAGTTTTACCTTATCCCAATCTGCAGTTGATAATGGAGTCGTGTTAGTAAAAATGCCACCTAACGTAACTTATTATATTCAGCCTCTGGATAAGTGCGTTTTTAAGCCAATCAAAAATAGCTGGAATAATGAAATGATAAAGTTCAACAGAGAATTTCCTGGACATCTGTTAGCGAACAGTGAATTTTCTTTAAAGATAAAAATTATTTGGGAACAGGCATTCAAAGCCGACTATATAGTTTAACGGTTCAGATATACTGGGACTTTCCCCATTGATTTTAAAAAATTTCCTGAAGAGATTTTCGATATCATAAAAAGTTAAAAAAAAGATTTAAGGGCTCCAACCAAACAGTTACAAAACCTCCCGAATTAAACGAGGGGGAAGTACCCCTGTCCAATAATCGAGCGAGTCAGAAAGATCAGAATTCGAAGATTTTATAAGGACTAAATTAACAGAAAATGTAACAAAAAAGGCTACCGAACAGAAGAAACAAAAAAAGGGTTTGCGAAAGTGTTGGAGATACCTTGACATCGGAAAAAGCATTAAGGATTCTGAAAGAAAGGGAAATAGTTAAAAAATACGTGCATAAGAAGATAAATGCAGGCCCTAGTGGCACGTCCACATCAAGCCACAAGAAATCGAAAGCAAAAGTATCCCGGAAGCAAAATAAGCAATCAATCATCTAGTAGCTCTTCGGAATCTGAAATTGATATCGAGTTGGAGAGTGAACTTGAAGCAGAATATTTCGAAGAAATTGAAATTGAGGAACAATCTAATAAAATAGAAACAGGACAAGAAAATAAAACTAAAAAAGCACAAGACTATCAACCAAAATAACAACACTATGAATTCGAAGAAGAAGAGGATAAATTAGAAGAGCATACACTAGAAGAATAAGAGGACGAACTTGAAAAAGAAAACGATAGAAGGTCGAGAACGTTAACAAGGAAAGGATGTAGAAGTACGCGAAATAGCGAATAACGAAAAGACTGATAACATTCTTAAAACCATTGCTCGTGGAACATTTGTACGGGTCCAGTTCATTTATAACCATGATACTAAGAAACAAGTCATAAAATATTTTGGGGTTTTTTAATGGTGTATTTTAAATTATACAATCTAAACGTTTCGATAACACTTACAGTTATTTTCGTCAGTAGTAATATTTGTTAAAAATTATGTTTTAATTTTTCAACTTTGACAAAATTGTTTACAACATCTTTAACAATTTTTAACAAATATTACTACTGACGAAGAGAACTGTAAGTGTTATCGAAACGTTTAGATTGTATAATTTAAAATACACCATTAAAAAACCTCAAAAAAGATAAGTGTCTTATTATGAGTGATAATGGTGAAAGTTTACATTTTCATAAGTTATAAAATTGTTCATCGGGGAAGTTTTAGAAACATGCTGTGATAAAAAGTACTATATTAGTTGCATGAGAAATCGTAAGGGTAGCGAAACTACTTTCGTTTTTTCGAAAGTATTGGATGAATGTACAGTTACAGAAGACCAGATTGTTGCTGTTCTAAATCGGCCAAAAATAAGAAGAGGTATTTACACGTTTACATTCTAACCGTAGAGGAAAAAGGTAACGTCAAAAGCCGAAAACATTACATTTCTTTAATTTCAGAATGAATTTTACGTTGAAGTATTTTACACAGTCATATTTTTGTTATTTCTCATCCGAATATAAAGATTTTTTCAGCAATTTTTTTTCACTTTGCCAATTGTCCGCAATAAAACGCATTTTTTAATACAGTGTTATATGGCAGTAAAGCGCCACATACGCAATTACCCCTTGGGGATAATAGTGGAAAAAATTTGTTGCAAAAATTTGTCATTTTTTTATCGGCTAGCTATTAATTTGTTTAATTCAGAGAAATTTCTATAATGCTTGGATCCCTAATAGAACGTATGTCAAACGGAATTTTTATAATCAACACTATACTTTTTTTTTGTACAGTATTCCTGTCCACTATTATCAGGTTCCCCCTCTCTCCCCTAGGTTTTTATCAGAATATTTGTTTGCATGGTTAGTTTTTTGCATGTGCGTTTTGTAAATTTGGGCAATAAGTATATGATTTTAGAACATGTCTCACTAAGGAGCTTATGTTCACGTTTCGCACGTTAGGTCACTGTATAGTTCTACCATTGTAGTGAAATAGTGGAATAATTTGTGCTTGGTGTGGTGGTCCATACTGGGATGAATTATAATCGTATGTAGTGGGACAAGTTCTTTAGGCCACATGATTAATGATTAATTACTATGTGCATTTGTTTTCAGACAATAGGCATTCACGAAATAAGCTAAAAGGTTTCTTTAAGGAAAGTAAAGCAAATCATTCAGAAAATGAAACAAAAATGCGACACGCTGCAGAATATGACCAAAGTAAGAGTTCTTTATACAGAAAAATTCAAAAATATAAAAATTCAAGAGACGATTTAAAAGAGACATTTAATTTCGCTCGACAACATGGTTTGAAATCAATTTTTACCCATGAAGAGGAAAGTCTTTTGGCGTCTTATTTGATTTAGGCATCTCAAATGTGTTATGCTTTAACAATTAAGGAAACCCGTAAGTCAGCATACAGGTATGCAGTTGCCAATGAAAAAGCAATTCCTCAATCTTGGCAAGATAACCAAAGTGCGGGATTGGAATGGATGCATTTATTTAGAAAACGACATAGTTTTCTTTTCTTACAATCCTCAGAGCCCACCAGTTTAAGCAGAGTAACCAGCTTTAATAGGCACAGTGTTTCTTTTTTTTTAACTTAAGGAGAGTGTTTGAAAAACATAATTTGTTACCTTCCCAAATTTATAACTGTGACGAAACACGGGTGACCAATGTGCACAAGCCACCAAAAATGTTAGCAGCTGTTTCTCAGTAACAGGTAGGAAAACTAACCAGTGCAGAACAGGGAACTTTAATCACTATGTACTGTGCTATATGCGCAGATGGTACTTTTGTTCTTCCATTTTTTATATTTCCGCGGAAAAGCTTCAAACCGCTTATGTTGACTGCTGCATCAGCAGGTTCAGCTGGTAGTGCACATCGATCCAATTTTGTCCAATATATCACATTTTTTAAAAAAATGTTCGTTGTACTAAAGACAATCCTGTTGACCTTATATTGGACAATCATGAAAGTCATTCCGATATCAGACTGCTTAATATTTACAAGGAAAATTGAATCATCTTGATTACCCTTCCGCCACATTACAGTAATCGGTTACAACCGTTAGATGTCACATGTTATTTTACCTTTAAATTGTATTACAATAAAACCCTAGATGACTGGATGCAGAATCATCCCGGTACACTTGTAACAATCTATGACATTGCAGGGTTAGTTGGGCAGGCGTTTCCTCAATTTTTAACTCCAGTAAATATAATTAAGGGATTTCTAAAAACTGGCATTGGCATTGCTCCTTTTAATTCGCAAATTTTTAAAGACTCGGACTACATGTGTTGCTCTATAACAAATGGATTGCATCCCCTAAATACTACTACTTCTAATTCTTATAGGGATGAGGCTAAGATAACTTCTCCAGTTGCTGGAGATTTCCAGGCATCACAGGTCCCAAGAATATTCAGCACCAAGAGAAATGAGGCCTCATCTAAAAGCAGGCGAAAGAAAAACTAAGGAAAACCAGAAAAAAGCAGTATCCACGGTCTTAACTGATACTCCAGTTAAGGATAATACGGAGGGCAATAGCGTTCGCTCAAAACCGTATGCTCTACTCAATATCAGCTGATTTGCTGTAAACCAAAGTTTCTATTGCTGCTTCCAAATATAATTGGTACACAAACAAATAATGTTAATGACATCAAATATTCTTTACTCAAACGTAATGTTATTAAGCTATTTAAAATCTTTAAAAATATTAAAAATTAGAACATATACAAGCTAATAAAGAAATTTGGCATAGTTTGAGACACCATAGGTTGTATTTTTTAATTATTCACTGTTTAAATTCTGTATAAAGTCAACATTACTGTTTAAAAAGGTGAATCATTCATCGCAAAGCAGAATTATAGTCTTAACTCCAAAGTTTAATCTTTAACCCGAATTCTTAAACAAAAAAGGAAAAAGTTACGCCGAAAAACTTTGGTAGGTAACAGCACATTTTGGCCGTCGTTAAACAAAATGTATACCTTGGTCGTCGTAATTACGTTCTATGTACGGCCGTTTCAAAGATACCTAAATGAAAAGTAAAGAAAAAAGTTGGTATTTCAGTTTATGTGCGAATCGTGTGGTCTGTCGATCATCTTAAGTAGTATTTATGAAGTATCTTTACCTAGCCATAGCGGGGGGCACTGGTACTGGCAGTGGCACTGGCACTGGCACTGGCAGTGGCACTGGCACTGGCACTGGCACTGGTACTGGCACTGACACTGACACTGACACTGACACTGACACTGACACTGACACGGACACGGACACCGACACGGACACGGACACGGACACGGACACGGACACGGACACGGACACGGACACGGACACGGACACGGACACATAGTTACAAGACCAGTTTTCCGTTATAAAAGTTTCTTATCTGCCTTGGCAGATTATTAATCGATATCGCCTGCAAAACACCGAAATACCTGTACACTGATATTTACTTGGGAGTATGCCCAGCGTAAACAAGCGTATCCTATTCCATGAAATCTTCCTCTTTGCGCACCACTTTTCGAATTATTAATGAATATGGCGTATACTGTTTCAAATAATCCCAATAAATAGGGCATTTTTGAACTCAGGAGAAAAAGTTGCATCGATTTTCGCGAAGAAGATACAATGTTGCCATTTAAAAATATGTACTTTCACGTCACGTCCGGAAAGTGCGCAGCGCCATCTACATGTGCGACACAGCGTAAAGTCCGGAATCAAAATAAAAAATCGACGTGTCGCGGGATTTTGACCACAAATTAATAATTTCGAAAATAATGGATTATCCGTTACTTTCTGAGCGCACTGTATATATATATATATATATATATATATATATATATATATATATATATATATATATATATATATATATATTTACACCGGTATTCAAACCACATTCAACCTTGCCTCAACTTTTAAGAAACCCCAAAGACAAAATTCCCAATGAAAACCAAGGAGGGTCTGAGATACTGTGCAACAACTGTCGAAGAACTTATATCGGACAAACTAATAAAATATTATATGCGAGAGCCAATGAAAACAAACTAGCAATTAAACAGCACAATCCATTATCATCTTTAGCTGCACATCATTTAGATAAGGTACACCAATTTAACACCAACAATATCCGTTTAATTGAACCTCTATACACTTTACAAGATAGAATTATTAGAGAAGCAGTTGAAATTGAAAGAAGACCATACTCCCTCAATAAACGAGATGACACTTCTTGAATGCCACAAATTTGGAAGAATATCATTAAACAAGTTGATTCGACATTTCAACCGACTCCAAATCAATGGCTATCCGAAAATTTTCCAAATCAATGGATAGGCCGAGGCAATGAGGCTCCTTTAATTTGGCCCCCTAGATAACCAGATCTCAATCCTATGGATTTCAATGTTTTGGGACAAGTGAAAAATAAAGTATATGCTCAGCTGATTGAAACTGTTGAGGAACTGCGCCAGCGAATTGAGGACGCTTTCAATGAAATAGTACAAGAGCAAAGACTAAATGGTGTAGTATTTTCACTTATGAGAAGACTGCAACAGTGTATACAGGAAAATGGAGGACACTTTGAGAATTGAAATGATATCGTTATCCGTAATTTATTCATATTTTCTGTTAAATCTGTTTATAATCATTTATTTCAATAATATTCTACTGACTTCTCCGAATTGTAATAATACCAATAATTGAGAATTGAAATGTGAAATTGAGTTTTATTCGGAAATGGATACAGATAGCGAGCTAAATAAGGTATACCTTTTTTATGCAATATTGATCGCAGAATCCAATCGTGCCTTTGAAAAGTTGATGCTTTTTGTTAGAAAAAAGTTACATCATTTTTAACCACAAAACTATGCGGCAACTAGCGCCATCTGCACGATACATTTAGATTAGATAAATCACGTTATTCGGCATAAGAATTATAGGCAATGCTACAAATTTGAAAGCTATTTATCGAAAACTAACGGAAATATTAAATAAATTAACTTATCAAATTGAAAACTAAACACCCTGTATCTCCGTAATGGTGCGTTTTACGACCCAAGTTGATAGGAACTTTTTTGTTTGCATTGCCATCCTGCATCAGCTGCCTAATTTTGACCACCTATTTTAGAATTACCTTGTATATATATATATATATATATATATATATATATATATATATATACAGGGTGAGTCAGTTTTTGTAGACAAACTTTAACAGGAGATAGAACACATGTTTCTAAAAGAAAAGTTCTATAAACATATGTCGCAGAAGGCTTCGTTTCCGAGATACAGGGTGTTGAATATAATTTTTTTCTCAAATTTTCATTATAACTCATAAACGAATGCTTAGATTTTTTTCATGTTGGGGGGGATAATGTCTATTAATTAAGGGGCATAAAACAAGCGATAAGAATGTTCACAAACTTGCACAGTGGCGGAGTGGAGGGGTGCTCAACCCCTTTCATAAACAGAACTTCTACGCCAATGACTATTTTTTAAAAAAACTTTTATTTTCATTATCTACATATAGTTTAACAAAAATAATGTACCTTCTTTTGTTTCGAAATTCCTGTGCGTTTCCGAGTTATTTAGATTTTTAGTGTTTGATGTGGTACTAAGTTAAGTAATGTGCTTTATGTGAATAATTGAATATAAAGTTTTTAATAAAAAAGATATAATAAAACATTGAGAGCCATTTTAGTACCTAACGATCGTTTCTTTAAAATTTCAAATACATTTTCATTTATAAATAGGTAGGTTATCGGTTTTTTTTAGTATCCATTGTTATTATCCTCGTATAAAAAGAAATGCATAATTATTATTGTTATGCGGTCAATACTTTCTGTATAATTATGTATGTATCAATTTCGCCATAAACATGTATGTAGTTTTTAAGTGAGATTCTAATAAGTTATAGACCGCTGCTCACTTGTAAAGAGCCGCCACTGTATCAAGCCATACTCAAATACAAGACTTTTGTAAATTGAAATCTGTTTAGTACACTAATTTTAACAATCCTTATTTATTATTGTAACAATACATAATTAATAATTGTGAAATTAATAAGAATTCTTAGCAATAACGATTTATAAATAAATAACAATAACACTAGTATAATAAAATTAGACACTTTGTTCAAAATGTAAACCGTTCTTTTCAATACACATTTCACAGCGATGTACAATAGAACGTCTTAAGTTAACTAAATGATGCATCCTTATTTCATTGCAACAAAATATGATACTCCTTGGAAAACAAGTAAGTATTAAATTTTATATTTTGAAACGACAGTTTGACTTTTTACAAACACTTGCTTCATCTTGAATAATTTCACTGTTATTAATTATTGTTTTAAGTTCAAAAGTTATTTCATTTGATTTGCCAGCTTTTAATTAGTGTAACATGCCGTTTACATTTACAAATAGCGAACAAGCCGACATTCATTTTATTTATGGGTTCGCAAATGGGAATTCAAGGTACGCAGCTAGGGAGTATCGGAGAAGATTTCCAAATAAACGACAACCTCATCATTCCGTTTTTGTGAGTATCCATCGTCGATTTGTTAACCAAGGTTTGAAAAATGTACATGGGGGCCGACAGAACAACCGTGGACGAGATAGAATTGGAGAGGGTATATTGCGTGAATTTAATAGGAACCCCACGACAAGTACTCGACGTACTGCTGTTGCTCTTGGTATTTCCCAAAGTAAAGTTTCCCGGGTTTTAAAACGGGATCACAGACGCCCATATCATTTTCAATCTGTTCATGGTTTATGTCCAGGTGACGCCGAACGAAGACTTAATTATTGTAGGTGGGTTCTTAACTCCATTCAAAATAATAGAGATTTCTTATCCAACATACTGTGGACTAATGAATCCTGTTTTACTCGTCGTGGTATCGTAAACTTTCACAATCTGCATATATGGGCACATGAAAACCCACATGCCATTCGACCAAGAAGTTTTCAACATGAATTTAGTACAAATGTCTGGATTGAAATTTACGGCAACCACGTGTTTGGACCTTATTTCTTGCCACAACGTGTAAATTCAGAAAATTTCCTACAATTTTTAGAAGAACATGTTAATATGTGGGAAGACATTCCTTTGAATTTAAGAGGCCATTCTTGGTTTCAGCTTGATGGATGTCCGGCCCATTACGGCAGAAATGTAAGAAATTGGCTAAACAATAACTACCCGGGGAGGTGGATAGGTCGTGGAAGTCCAGTGGCGTGGCCTCCTAGATCCCCCGATTTAACGCCACTTGACTTTTTTGTATGGGGATTCATGAAGAAAAAAGTGTATACCACTCCGGTTAATACACTTGAAGAACTTCACAATCGCATCAGAGATGCTTGCAATGAAATAAGGGTGCATCATTTAATTAACTTAAGACGTTCTATTGTACGTCGCTGTGAAATGTATATTGAAAAGAATGGTTTACATTTTGAACAAAGAGTCTAATTTTATTATACTAGTGTTATTGTTATTTATTTATAAATCGTTATTGCTAAGAATTCTTATTAATTTCATAATCATTAATTAAGTATCGTTACAATAATAAATAAGGATTGTTAAAATTAGTGTACTAAACAGATTTCAATTTACAAAAGTCTTGTATTTGAGTATGGCTTGATACAGTGGCGGCTCTTTAATGAGAGCAAGTGAGCAGCGGTCTATAACTTATTAGAATCTCACTTAAAAACTACATACATGTTTATGGCGAAATTGATACATACATAATTATACAAGAAGTATTGACCGCATAACAATAATAATTATGCATTTCTTTTTATACGAGGATAATAACAATGGATACTAAAAAAAACCGATAACCTACCTATTTATAAATGAAAATGTATTTGAAATTTTAAAGAAACGATCGTTAGGTACTAAAATGGCTCTCAATGTTTTATTATATCTTTTTTATTAAAAACTTTATATTCAATTATTCACATAAAGCACATTACTTAACTTAGTACCACATCAAACACTAAAAATCAAAATAACTCGGAAACGCACAGGAATTTCGAAACAGAAGAAGGTACATTATTTTTGTTAAACTATATGTAGATAATTAAATTAAAAGTTTTTTTAAAAAATAGTCATTGGCGTAGAAGTTCTGTTTATGAAAGGGGTTGAGCACCCCCTCCACTCCGCCACTGTGCAAGTTTATGAACATTCTTATCGCCTGTTTTATGCCCCTTAATTAATAGACATTATCCCCCCAACATGAAAAAAAATCTAAGCATTCGTTTATGAGTTATAATGAAAATTTGAGAAAAAAAAATTATATTCAACACCCTGTATCTCGGAAACGAAGCCTTCTGCGACATATGTTTATAGGAACTTTTCTTTTTAGAAACATGTGTTCTATCTCCTGTTAAAGTTTGTCTACAAAAACTGACTCACCCTGATATATATATATATATATATATATATATATATATATATATATATATATATATATATATATATATATATATAGATTTTTGCTAGTGCGATATATGTGGCTTCTTTGAGTTTCCGGCGAGTTGTATTCTCGTCCTTTACCATTATCTGTATGTTATCCCATTGGATGTGATGGTCTTCGTTCCAGACATATTTGCCGATCCTTGATCTTTCTGTTTCGGCTTTGCGGATGTTGTACTTATGTTCCTGAGTTTTCACTTTGAGTAGTCTACTGCTCTCTCCTATGTAAGCTATGCCGCATTCGCATGGTAGGTCGTATGACACAATTATTGGAATTCTAGTCTTCATTATGTGGTTTGGTTTTGGTTAGTATTCCCCTGAGCGTTATTGTCGATTTGAAGGTAGTGAGTATCTTGTATTTGCTGCCCATCCTTCGTATTTTGTCTGAGGTACCTTGTACGTACGATATTATCGCAGTGTATTTAAGTTTTTCTTTTTCGGTTATCCTTTCACTGTTTGGGTTAAGTGTTAGATCGGGGTACCCATTTTACTTAAGTGTTCTAGCAATATTTTTTTTTCCTGGTTTACTTGTTTTGAGTGTATTGTTTTCGCTCTATCGCACAAATATCTTGCCACGCCTAATTTCATGCTTTTGTGGTGATTGGAGTAGTAGTGTTGGTAGTTGCCTGTATGGATAAGCTTCCTATATACACTTGTCCTTAAAGTGTTGTCTTTCCTGTATACAAGTACTCCAGGAGTGGCAGTTTTTGTTCCGACTCCAATTCCATTGTGAATTTTACGGAAGGGTGCCCAGCTATTCAGATAATCTAGGAATTCATCCAGCTTATGTTTGCCATGTTGCCAAACTACGAAGGGATCGTCCACGTATCTAAGCCACAGCCTTGGTTTTTCCGTGAGTTCGGATATCGCTTAGTCTTTAAAGTCCTCAATGTATGCATTGCTCACTATGGGTGATAGCGAGGAACCCATGGCCATCCCAAACTCTTGTTGGTAGAATTTGTCTTTTACTTGGAAATATGTAGTTCTAAATGCATAATGGATTTTCTGGCAATATGCATTAGAACTGCATATTTCCGAGTAGAAGACAAATTCTACCAACAAGAGTTCTGGGATGGCGATAGGTTCCCCACTATCATCCATAGTGAGTAACATATACATTGAAGATCAAGGGATATCGGAATTCACCGAAAACCAAGGAAGTGGTTTAGATACGTGGACGATTAGTTTAACACAAGCATAAGCTAGATGAATTCCTAGATCATCTAAATAGCCGCGCACCCTCCATAAAATTCACTATCGAATTGGAGTCGGAACAGAAACTACCATTCCTGGATGTACTTGTACACAGGAATTACAACACTTTCACGACAAGTTTATATCGGAAACGTACCCTTAAAAATGTGAAATTAGGCCTTGGAAAGATACTTGTACGATAGAGCGAAAACAATATGCTCAGAACAAGAAGACCTGGAGAAAGAAAAAGAAAATATCGCTAGAACACTTAAAGAAAATGGCTACCCAGATCTATCACTTAGGCTAAACAGGGAAAGGGTAACCGAAAAAGAAGAACCTAAATAACAGCGATAATACAGTGCACACAAGGTACCTCAGACAAAATACGAAGGATAGACAGCAAATACAAGATGTGCACTACCTTTAAATCGACAAGAACGCTCAGGAGAATACTAATCAAAACCAAACCACACAATGAAGACCAGAATTCCAAGAATTGTGTATACGACCTACCTTGCGAATGGGGCAGAGCTTACATAAGAGAGTGATATCGCAAACGCGAAACAGAAAGATCAAGAATGGCCGAACATGTCTGGATAACATACAGATAATGGCAAAGGACGAGAATACAACTCGCCGGAAACTTGAAGAAGCCACATACATCGCACTAGCAAAAAATCCAATAAGCCACGCTATTGTAGAAATGAAACCCATTTCGATCCCAATAATGCGCAATAATATACGAATTCGACTCAAGTGCGAAAACAGTCCTTCTCAGGACTAAGCCTGATGACGGAATCAAGAGTCCGCTTCCAATACGTCGCGCTGTAAAAGCAAAAAACTGTGGAAATAGGCCGATCAACTCAAGTAATATGAAGCCACATTTACAAAACACTTATAATACGGAATATTTAGTTTATTAAGAATATAATTATTCTCTACTAAAATTGTATTCCATAGTTGGCTTCACACGTTTATCAAACTGCTATATTAATAGCAGGCCTATGATTGCGTTTCCATCTTTTTCAAACTTCATAAACTTGTTTCAACATCTTAAACAACTCTGAAAAATTTTATTACTACTGAGGACGATAACTGCTAGTGTTATCGGAACGAATAGATTTGTGTAAAACAAAAATGTAAAAATACACCACTAAAAAACCTAGTACAGAGTGATTCATATATATTTTAACATAAAAAATATAGTAGAGCTTTAACAACAATCTAAGTGTATGAGGTGAACTAATTACTACTTTAACTTATGTACAGGTTTGTTTGAGCAAATTAAACCCATAAAACGCAACATGACACACATATATAAATGTACACTAAATTAAAAACTACGTCGAATATAAATATGTTAAATGGGATAAGATAACGAATTTTGATTAACATTCATCAAATCCAAATGCCAAAACTTTGTATAAACAATTACAAACACTTAACTATGATGGATATTGCAACATTCAAAGTTTTATCCCATGCTGCTTTCACTTCATCTGTGAACACATCTTTTAGTTTAATTTGTAGTAATGACAACATGCACTTTTTTATCTCCTAAAAATACACAATAAAGACATTACCCAAACGTTTGTTAACATTACCCAAAACGCCGCTTCAGGTACTTTTCTCTTCGCATGCGAGTTTCCAATTTTTTGAAGAAGTCCTATTAAAATTTCACTTTCATTTAAATAATCAATAATTGATCCAATTGAATACATGACAGTAACTGCGTGTATCTTAAATTTACCACTTGAAGGTAACTCATCATCAGGAATATCACGAAATGGAAAATAAGTCTTGGCCTCTGGATATACTTTAAACAATCTAAAAAATTCAAATTAATTTTATTTTATAAAACATAAGTAAATAATAATTTGAATAATGTGTTACGTACGAGAGAAATAGTTCCATTCCATTTCCTTTTACATCGATTTTAAACAAACTCCATGATTTCTCGACTAAGTCTTTCTCAATAGGTGTCAGTCCAGTTTCAGGATCGGGATTGTTTCCAGACATTTTAGGTTTACTGAAAAAATGAATAAAACACATATAAGCACATACATGTCACCGAATGCAATCTGTTAATAGATAAGATTAATTATCCAAACATACTACACCCATCGTTTGTTTATGTTTCATTTTGCTTCATACATTGACATGCGGTCATTAACTAAATATAACGACTTACATACTTTATGGGGTGAAAAAGGTAAGTTAAACGCAGAAAATCGGTTAGTTATCATGTGTGATACCATACCAACATCGAGGAACTAACAATCCCATGATTCGACATTCAAGAAGAAACAAATCCAACCCTTTATGATCTAGTGGTTGTTGGTAAGTGCTATTCTTAGGCTGGTGTCAAATTTAAATGAAAAGCAACTTAACCATTGATTTAATTATGGGACTCCACAAACCTGTGGTAGTTTACTAAAAACTGTGTAGATTGATAATGATTTATTAAACAAAAATTATTTCTTACACACAAAAACCGTGTGTAACTTTTACAATCACACTAAATATTAATTAATGTCAGCTAGCAACTTTTACTGTGTATCTCACCCAATCATCATACCCAATGATGTAGAAATGGCTTAACGACCAACAGTTGAAGTTATACGTTTCCATTTGAAATCAGCCTTATAACCACTGGTGTCTACAATTACTATTTCTCAACTATTAAATTACAAACGTATTTTCTCGAAACTATTTAGTTAATATGTAGTGCGTTCTAGAAATGGTAAAAATAGGCATGTCAAATGTTAAAAACAAAATACACCCACGTACCACACAAAATTAAAAAACACCGCACGCGTTTCGACAGCTACGCTATCATCATTAATGGTCGCCTAGGGCGAACTAAAGAAAATTTCTAACATATATACTATCAGCGAGTAACGCTTCGTTGCTTATCTGGTGAAAATGATGAAAGTTTAAAGAGTTCTGAATTTCATCAGATAAGATGGGTGGGTGTGAGTGTGCGTGTACATGTGCATGTGTATGTGTATATGTGTGTGTCTGTAGTTGTGTGTGTGCGTGCGGAAGTGAATGGGTGGGTGCGTGTGTCCGTGAGCGCGGTGACTTAAAGAATACGTAATTCACTTTAATGAAAATGCTTACAATTTTTTTAAATATTTTGGTTCTTTTCAGATTTGGGATAAAATTAAGTTATAGATGAAAGTACTTTGTAAATCCCGCTAAGGCACATTTAAAAGAAATAAAAAAAGCTTTATTAAAGAGAATTGAATATTAAAGAACTATACTTAACGAAATTTATATATATATATATATATATATATATATATATATATGTGTGTGTGTGTGTGTGTGTGTGTGTGTGTGTGTGTGTGTGTGTGTGTGTGTGCGTGTGTGCGTGTGTGCGTCTGTACGTGTGTGCGTGTGTGTGTGTATGTGCGTATGTGCGTGTATGCGTGCGTGTGTGCGTGTCCGTGTCCGTGTCCGTGTCTTTGTCCGTGTCCGTGTCCGTGTCCGTGTCCGTGTCCGTGTCCGTGTCCGTGTCCGTGTCCGTGTCCGTGTCAGTGTCAGTGTACGTGTCCGTGTCCGTGTCCGTGTCCGTGTCCGTGTCCGTGTCCGTGTCCGTGTCCGTGTCCGTGTCCGTGTCCGTGTCCGTGTCAGTGTCCATGTACGTTTCCGTGTACGTGTCCGTATCCGTGTACGTGTCTTTGTCCTTGTCCGTGTACTTGTCCGTGTCCGTGTCTTTGTCCGTGTCCGTGTCCGTGTCCGTGTAGCCGTGTCCGTGTCCGTGTCCGTGTCCGTGTCCGTGTCCGTGTCCGTGACCGTGTCCGTGTCCGTGTCCGTGTCCGTTTGTACGTGTATCCGTGTGTCCAAGCCCGTGTCCGTGTCCGTGCCCGTGTCTGTGTCCGTGTCCGTGTCGGTGTCGGCGTCGGCGTGCGCGTGCGTGTGTGTGTGTCGTTGCGTGCATGTGTGTGGATGTAGGTTAGTATCCAAAACAACTTCACAATTGCAACACGTACGTAGTTAAATTTTAAGCTTGGTACCATTTCTCTTGGAGCTGGCTAGATTTTGGGAAAAATCGAGCGGGGCAAATTTATTAATGGCAGTTTTTGGTTTGTATCAACACTTCTGAAGCAGTTGTGTATTTCAAAGTTAAAAATACCGACACGTAGACCTTAAACAAATCCATTACTTATGTTTTATGCAATTTATTGATACGACGGGTAATTTAGGGTCAAACAAATTCTTATGGTATAATTTATTTAGGGGTTAGTTCAGATTTTTGAATATCTGTATAACGATCAACTTTATATAAAAATGTGTAGTTTAAGAATATCTAATTTTACATAACTCTTCTTTATATTGTTACTCAGCCAAATAAGTCCAAAAATTAACCTTCCGATAGGCGCTCGTATGCAGTACATGCGGACACCTTCAGTCCCACACTTGTATTCGTAGGTTTGAATGAGCGGCGTCTCGCACTTAGATATATCTGTTTGTTTTAGTAGGGCTAATCAGTAGTCAAATTTTGTAGCTTGAAGTGAGTGGATTGAAGAAGTTATAACCTTTGTCGTATCGCGACCATTTATTTACATGTTATTATTATTATGTATTTATGTAAGTGCATAATATACATGCGTCTTTATTATATTGTAAAATTAATTTGTTTTCACATGTTTTATAAAATTGTTTCAAAAATGTGCTTTAAAAATTATAACTTTATATTACATACGCTCGACTATCCATGGATAAGTGTTGTTTTTTAGGTAATATGGCTACCAGAAAAAATCATTTTAATCTCAATAATCCAGAAGATGTCGAAGAACGTACAAATATGATTATAAATAGTGATGTCAGTGATGAAGAAAATTTCATAGACGAAAGTGATGCTGATGAAGAGGTAACTAATCACGAACTTGAAGGGGATTCTGCGACCGAACAAAGTGTGATTCAATCTGACGACGAAGATGACATTGAAAACATAGAATCTCGATTTTATGAAGCATTTCACAGGAAAAATATTCTGATTCATTTTTGAAAATGGAATATAACGCAACTGCGACAACAAAGAAAGTTAGCCAAACTTACGATTAGTACGATTTCCAAGAGTTATAGGACCAGCCAAAAATACAAAAAATATTCTAGGGATATGGAATTGTTTATTTACTGATATGATGATCGACATAATTGCAAATAATACAAATACGTTCTATACAAGGCAATTATTCTCGATAGAGAGATGCACGAGAAGTAGATGCAACTGAAGAAAAAGCCTTACTGGGGCTTCCCTTATTGACCGAGCCCATAGTCTTAAGCTTATTGACTTATGGAAAATTGATGAGTTTAGACTAGGAATGAGCATAAAACTTTTTCAATTTCTAATACGCTGTGTTCGTTTTGAAGACATAACCACGCAAGAAGAGCGAATACAAATTGATTGTCTCTCTCCGATTAAAGACATTTTTGGACAACTCAATTCAAACTGCCAAAAATGCTATTCGGTTGGTCAAAACCTAACAATCGATAGAAACTGGAGGGTTTTTAGAGGAAGATGTAATTTTATCCAGTACATCCCAAAAAAACCTAAGAAGTATGGCATACTAATTTATGCAATGGTAGACGCTAGACTTTCCTACACGTAGAATATGGAAGTGTACTGTGGTATGCAGCCTGAAGGACCGTTCACACCCAGCAGTAAACCAAACGACGCAGTAAAGCTTCTGGCAGAGCCCATATTTAACACACAAAGAAATTTAACACGCGACAATTGGTTTTCAGAGTTTCAATTAGTCAAGGAATTAATCAAAAAAAGAATGTCATTCGTTCGCACCTTTAAGAAAAACAAACCTCAAATTCCTTAAATTTACAAAGAAACGTGCAACTTTTATTAGTTTATTTGGGTTCAGGAAAGAAGCAACGCTTGTCTCTTATGTCCCCATACCAAACAAAAATGTAATTCCCATATCAAGCCTTCATTATAACCAGGGAATTGACTCTGAATCCCGAGAGAAACAAAAACTCGATACTACAACCTGCTATAATCAGATTAAAGGGGGTGTCGATACTGTCGACAAGCTTTGTGAAACCTATAACGTCGCCAGAAATACTAAAAGGTGGCCTCTTGTAGTTTTTTCAAAGCTAAACGTTGCAGCAACCAACGCCTTTATTTAAAACGAATACTGCAGATACTATGAAAAGGAGACATTTTCTAATGAATCTATCAAAAGCTCTCTTGAAGAGAATGTAGCCGAAGAGCAACTGTAGTCACTAGAGGACTTCGTTAAAATATTTTAAAAAGAAAACAAAATGCCCCCACTGAAGGTGTTGAACTACCGAAAAAGAAAAGGTGTAGACCCTGCTTGAAAGAAAAGCGTACTAGAGTTACTCGATTTACTTGTGAATTCTGCAAGAAAATATTTGTATTCAACATTCCACATATATTTGTATTGATTGTAATTGTAATGGTTTATTTTGAACTAAACAGTAAAATGAAAATATTTAATTTTACTTTTCGTTTTTAAGCTACTGGAAATAAATGAATGCTAATTTAAAATTATTACCCATTTTTTGAAATTTAAACTCGTCTAAGTTATATTTAGAATTTACATCAGTTCTACATAGATAAAGACAAAATTTACATCGATTGGGGTTTGAATCTCGATTGCGCAGTTGGTTAGCGCGGTACTCTAGCAAAGTACAGGTCCTACGTTCAAATCCCACTCGAGGTAAACTTTTTATTTATGTATTTAATAAAGTTAATAATAATTTTTAATAACATATTTACCCTTGCACTTATTCGTTCATAACAAAACTTATAATAAATATATAAAGTTCTTGAATACCTTATTACAATGTAAATGTTAAGATTTTTAGTTTGTAATGATTTTATCTGTGTACCAATCTTTTACAACAGCCGCTTGTAGATTTAAATAAATATTACATATCAATTTTATTTTAAATTTTTGCTTTAAGATATCACAAATGAAGGTGCGCATGTCGGAGATACCCGCGACCGTTCTAGTTACTTTGGTGGGCGCGCCTATCAGAATGTTAAATAAATAAGATTGAACATATTTAAATTGTATTATTAACATTATTATTTTTTAGAAGCGGGCGACTTTGTTTCTTTTTCAAGTTAGTATGAAGATGTTTATTAACAGGTTGCCGATGGATATATACATATTCGTGTAGGATGCCGATGCATTTTATTACTGGTTTTTAAAATATTTGTGATTATTTGAACTTCAGATAGTTTTTCAATTTTTATGGAAAGTTCAGAAAAAATACACTCCGATTACAGCGTGATCGGCATTGGCCACACATAATTCTTTAAGGATGCCGAATACTTCGATCGGATATGTTGTAGTTTAGAGGTAAGGGTGAAATAAATTTAAATAGAAATAAGAATTAAAATCAGTAAATAAAAAAACTGAGTATATGTATAAAAAATATAAATTATTTGATTTATGAAACTTTCCTGGACAGGCCTTACATTGGTAAGTACTTAGTCTTCTTATCTTCTTTTCTTTGCATATTTTACACTCGTTTCTGCAAACCCTCTTTGTTGTATTATTTCTGTTGGTCTCTGACGTAGTTTTTTCAATTTTTCTTACACATTTTTCGAGGTGGACAAATAATTGGTGTTGTTTGTGGGGCTAACAAGCTCCTAATAATTTCCAATCGAAACTCATACAATCCTAACAACTAGTAGGAGCATATTTATTATATAAGTAATATTCATTCAACAAGGACATTTGTAGAATGTGGATAAATAGTTCTTTATACTACCTAATAGTTTTGCGACTACATGGGTAGTATGCCTGCATTCGATCTTGACGATCGACTCCAGGAATGGATGAGCTGTAACCTGTAATGGCTGCTGGCTTTCTCATTTTCTTGGCCTCGTTTTAATTTTTAAAATACCCATTGAATTACGAAATTCTGTGGTAATGTAAATCACATTCCGTTTACCACACCATTTTCCAACGTGCACTCCTCGCCAAAACATAGATTTATTTTCGCCTTTTTTCAGTTTCGCACCAATAACTTTTTTGGGTTTTCCTTTCTATCTACTCTTAGTGTTCCCGTACAATATGTATTGGCATTTAAAAGAGTAGATGCCAACTGGACACTATTGTAATAGTTGTCTAAATATACAGCGTGACCATTACCTAACTTTTCTTCTAGCAAATGCAAAATTATCTTTTGTGTATGGCCGCTACCGCTGTAGATATCTGTGGAGCCTTCGTATACTCGAAATTTTAATACCAAACTGTTAGGTTCGATCAATATATATATAGTTTTAGGCCATATTTATGCCTCTTGTTTTTGAGGTATTGCATAAATTGCAGACGGCCACGCCAAAGCACAATTGTCTCATCTAGTGACCATTCTCGTCCTGGGTAGTAAATGTCATTCATTTTCTTATTGAAGAAATCAATAACAAATCTTATTTTGCCTAACCGATCAGTTGCTTCTGTATTATGAGAAGTAAAATGTAGGCACCTCAGAATGAGCAGAAACATATTACGAGACATGTATTTTCTAAATACAAGTATGTCAAACAATGCATCAGTTTTCCAGTAATCATTTAGCCGTGTCAAACTGATTGTACCCGTATGAAGAAGTAAAGTCAAAAATATTTTTAATTCACTTACGGTTGTCTTTCCATTCGGTTATTCGAGAGTGAGTATTTGTTACGGGACGAAAAAAAAATTCTAGGGCATATGTATTCGTTGAGTCTACAACAGCATTCAAAAAATCGTCATCTACGATTAGTTCCAAGAAACCTAATGGGGTTCCCTCACCAGGCACTGGAACCAACAATTCTTGTGCTTTGTCAAACTTGATTTCCTTTACAGCAGCTGTGTGAATCCATTCATATATATATATATATATATATATATATATATATATATATATATATTGAGATGTTCAGATAGAGGTAATAGAAGTATCGGACAGCTTAAAGGACATTTGGGTCATAAAAAGGGGTTATTTCTAGCTCTAAGCATTTGCTTAGTTTGGTTTCATCATAAAAAGCAATTTGCTGCTAACAAAATTGTCAAGAATGTTAAATATAACCATTTTCGTAAAGTCATTTCAGTATTGCAATTATTGCAATAAAAGTCAAATTTTGCAAGGGTAATTTGACAAGTGAACACTTTACAGGTGTTTAAACATGGACTATATAGTTAGGACTATGTTAGGGATAGTGTATGATTAGTTTTTGAATGCAGGAAATACAAAAATTTAATAAAAGGGTTATAATATGGACAGTTTAGACATTTTTCGCACATATTTTTGGAAGCGAATTAGTGACAAAAATTATGTTACAAGATTCACAATAAGAACAACATTTAGAACATTATGGCATACAGACATTTATAGTGCCTTACATTTATATAGTGAAACATTTAATAAGAGTGTTAGACGATGAAACTTTTTCAATCCAACATTATATGACATTATGCATTGCAAATAGAAAGTGTGAATAATAAAGACAATAAGTACAAACCTTAAACATAACATTTTAAGTGTTAAAAACATTTTTAAACATAAATTATTTTCATTTTTAGATTTAAGTTTGGTTAGGTTGTAATATTTAGGTTTTTTACATAATTTTATACTTTTTTCAAAATATTAGACTTAGATTTTGCTCTTAAAGCAAATAATAGATGTTCTTTCTTAATATGACACAATTTTTATAAGGATACAGCGCTTTTCTCCGCAAAATTATGCTAAATCTGAGGTGAATTTTAGATAAATTTATAAAAGCTAAAAACTTCTTTAAATTAAATATTTCTAGCACAAAAAGTATGTATTCTTATGTAGAATTTCCTCAGAATTCCATTTTTGCAATTAGTTTTAGTATAGCTTGTAAGTGTAAATAGTTATAAGCTTAATTAGGTTAGATTAGGTTACTTCGTATATTAATGTTAGAAATTATAGCTTGTTAGGTGTCTTTTTGTTCAAAATTTTACGTAGTTTTCATTTCCGTTTTTAATTTTCAATTTCGATTATGCATAAGGAAGTTACGGCCAAATTTCCATTTGAGTCCAATTTGTAATTTAGATCCACCAATCATAGCCCTAGTTACTTTTGCAATATGGCTGTAAAAAAAATGAATTTTTGGTAACAACCAGAAACATATAAAAGCAAGCGCTCAGGAAATCACTCTCTCTCTAGAATTTGATCAAAAGTGTAAAAGGTTAAAACAGTGTTGTGAAATTTGTGTTAAAAAGTAAGTTCATAACCTAATTTATTTTCGTCAAGAAGTTATACTTTACGAAGATTACGTTCGAGAGCACTTGTTTTTATATCGACGGTTTGAAATAAATAGTTCGGTCTCCGATACCTGTCGTTTTTCGAAAAATATTTTTGTTCGTGTTAATTTGTGTTACGATTTTGTAAAGATTTGCTTTTGCGTTATCCAACTTAAATTAATTCCATTTATACCAAATTAAAATCCATTTTATTTGGTTAATGCTGTTTTATTTCTTTGGACAATTTCTTTTAAACAAAATTTTAATCGGTAGCTAAAAATAAAAGTGTTATCAACAAAATTTTGGATATTTAAACATATTTTTAAAACGATATCACTCATTAAGCTTTAAAATTATTTAAATAAAAAGTTACCGAAATTAAATAAGTGGTTGGAGTTTGCCGATTTTGGAGAAAACATCTTTAAGTTTTGGAAGTTGGTGTCTTCGACAACCGAGATTCGAGTTAGCAGTATTGGGTGATGGTAACAACTGTAATCGAGTGGACATTGCCTACATCCAGTTGAAGTATCCGAAGACATCAATCTACCGTGAGGACAGTATATGTGAGTCAAATTTTAATAACCCTACCTATTGTGAACATCCATTGATAAATTTCCTGCAATTTATAATTGTTACATATATGTTTTTGGTTAAGAATTTTAAATATTTACTTGTGTAAACACCTGTAAAGATATTAATTTATTTTCTTTTCTAAATTTTCATTTTGGATATAAATTTTAATTTTCTAAATTATTTATTTGACATCTTTGACAGTTTTTAATTTCACTTAAGTTAATTACAACGCATGCGTTGATAGCAAATTACATTCAAAATAATTTTTATACTTTCAATTCAATTATATAAAGGGTATTTCATATACACATCTTCAGATTAACTTCAAACTAAATTCCCTGAACTCTATCTCCATTTGAGATCTTGAGCTAGTCCGGTGCATAAAATTAAAATTTTACTTCAATCATAAATAAAAAATTAAAATATGACACAATCATATCAACATTTAAGATTAATTTTATTTCTCAAACTAAAATATTATTATTATATCCCTCAAAACTTATAAGTCGACATCCCAATATATATATATATATATATATATATATATATATATATTCGTATCAAAGAGGCCGTAAGATTAAACCCACGTCTAATGCCAGTATAGTACTGAAGCATTATTTACGTATGTGTGAAAATATCCGATCGGCGTGATCGGCATTAGCGAAGGGTACCGGCGCTATCCGATCGGTGTGTTCGGCACTCAGTTTGTTAACCTCTATCTGACATGAAGTTTTAAACTTACATAGATTATTTTGTATTTGTATTTGTGGGTCGACATTTAAATAAAAACGAATATGTCAAACATCTTTATGCGCATTAATTAATAATAGTTATTAGCACTATACTTCGACAGAATTTTGACCTACTAAAGGAATTGCACCTTTAGTAAGGGATGTTTAACGTGTCAAACATTGTATTTGGCCAGGTTTGAACCCGCGCCGCTCGGGTGAAATGCAAGTTGTTTAACCATTCCACCGCCAAACATAGATTATTGTTTTTGATTTTACATCGTTATGGGCGTATTAAAAAAAAGTTGCATAATTATTTTAAATCTTGTTTTTAATTTCTATTCTGAAGGTTGAAATGACGCGATGATAGTAGACAATAGTACTGGCTGTAAAGATGAATAGCGGGAAACAATTTAGTTACCACTTCCAGGATCATTTTTAAAATACCTCGTTTTTGATGCTCAGTATGTTGGTTCAACAGATAATATCAACCAGGCGTACTTAGCAACAAGTCCAAATAATTTTTTTGGTATACTTTTGATGACAGAGTGATAGGGCTTATCGTCACTAAAACAAATAGATAGGCATAAGAAATAATCAAGTACGTGCTTTTCAAGCAAAAAGGAGATAAAACTTTGATTCTGTCTAGGCGGCACCTGACACTAAAGCGATTCATAATGAACAAAAGTTACAAGTATGCGACCAAACCTTTTTTTGTATAACTGTGGTTCTGAACAGGTTAAGTTTAGCTTACTGTACTAAAGCACCTAGGCCTATTGACGGCTACCTTAAATTTTTTCATATCAATTAAGTGAGAGGAAAACAAGAACTAGGGAGAACATTTCAAAATTTAGAGAATTGTCAACCCATGATAAGTTTGACCTATCAGTCATTCACAATAAAGTAATAGGGTCTGAAAACTTAAGATCTAAGCAATTCATACAACAGGAAAAGATCGACCTTTTTTGCGGACACAAGGCTTTCATTAGCATAAGTTGTCGTTGAAGAAATAGGATGATTTAGGTATACCGTAAAAAGCGTAGGCGATACAGCTGAGCCATGTGGCACACCTGCTTTAGTACCAACTTCTTTTGAAACAAAACGATCAACTACGATACTTATTCGCTTTTTATCAAGGAAACTAAAAACCCAGTTGATGAGAATTAACCCAAATAAAGTGAGTTTGGGTAAGTTTATGCAAACTTGAGAGCTGACCAGGAACACATTTTTTTTCAGAACACGAGTTTGATGCAAATAAATCCACAAATAAAGAAAGCTTTTTCTACAGAATCAGCAACTAAAGGTTCGTTCAAGGAATGTCATGGGAGGAAATAAAGATGCACCAAAGTCTCTACTGCTGGCTTTAGCATTTTTGCAGTTTAAAGAACTTTTTAGCTTTAGTGATAACACTTTTGCAGGTATTTCTAGCAGCGACGTTGTCGTTTTCGGCCGTTTCATTAGATTTCTATTTAGTATAAAATTTATCTTTCAAAGATATTATATCAGCACAAGACTTACTGAAGCAGGGTTGGGAACGCGAATGACCTATACGATGTTGTTTTTTGGCAGTGTGTAACTCCATGCCCATAAGTGTGGTTTCAGATACTGAAAGAGCAATCCGAAGATGAGGACGATTTAAAACAATATTCACGCAACAGAAAGGTTGCAAAGGAATCCCGTAAATCACTCCTTTTAGCCGATTTAAAATACCACAAGGTTCTATCAATGTGACGAACAGCAGAGGAATTAGGGACAGTGGAAGTTATTTTTGTTAGGCGATGGTCAGATAGACCTAGTGGGGAATGAACTGAAGTATCATAAACATGTGGGTGTGATGTTAGAAAGAGATCTAGAAGAAATGGAGTATAGTTAGAGTCGTCAGGGATTCTGGTGGGTTCTGAAATCTGAAATTAAGACAATCGAAGAAGTCTTAAAAATTACTGTCATTCGAAGACCTATAAAAGCAACAGTAAAATTTCACAAATTTATGACCAGAATGTTTAAACCAGATCGTAGTACCGGACCGTAGTAGGAAATGCGTCGCCATCGATTTGTGTGCCGTGTTGTGATACTGCACATTGGTGTGCTCTAAGGATATAATTATCATGTTCAATTATCATTTATCATGAGTGATAAATGGCATTTAACCATCAATTTAAAGATTACAGCTGAAGTTTGGAAACGTGACTTTTGGTATGATCGTACATTTAATACAAAGCAAAACAGTGTAATGTTTGGGTAATAGAAAGCTGGGCTAAGATTTGGATGGAGGACGAAACCCCATCACTTGTGTTTTATCAGTACATACTAGAATTAATAATGTAAGAATAACGTCAAAGTGATTGTGAAGATTAGTTTTTTTCCTTTTACTTCACCAATAACAAACAATAATTAAGGCCGTAATTAATTAATTATGCACCGTTGAATATTGATAAGAGTAAAATTAAAAAACAGCTGTTAATTGTAAATAGAGATTCTTCTTTATTTCAAAATTAAAAACTTATCAAGTACTATAAATAATTACACCGTTAATACAAATGCAAGTTTTCTTTTTGTTATTCCGAAATTAAAACTTGATAAGTAGTAATTCAGTTATATTCAAACGCACATGTTAAATGGAAATTGCATTCAAAATCTTCAAAACCCCTTCTAAATTAGTTAATTTATTTAGTGACAATTGCATTGTTAAATAACGGTTTCGATATAAATAATTAAAGTTAAATCTGAAATACTTTCTATGAATTCCAACTACAATGAAAATAATGTATCTAATCTCTTTACTACTGTATAAAATGTATATTTAAATAACGTGAACACCGAGAGATGTGTCAAACAGTAACCAATTTCTGGAATTGCGTGATTTCGAGTTGATATAAGTGTTATTAATTACTAATTAAACCGTTAGATAGAATAAGTATTTTGTGTTAATGGAAACTGGACCAATGGTGTATCAACCGTTCTGTTACTTCATAAAGAATAATTTTAGCACGACGAAAGAAATATTAATTGAGTAGTTGATTTAATATCAATTAAAACAAATTGTTACGCTGTCGCCTCATCGTTAAAATCATGGAACTTCCCCATCATTCCCTTTGTTTATGTTGTTTTGTTTCGTAATCAGAGCATTGGTCTGGCACTGTAAATTGAGGTACCTACATAATCTAATACGCGTTATTATATTTTTTCCAATACAGGATTCTGTGATAAATTTTGTCGCGTTTATTTGAATATACCAAATCTCCAAGCACGACGAATTTTTAAGTAAACGTCTTGGTAATACTTTTAATTGGAATTTTATCCCGAGAGCCATACCGACAGGTTTGAGAGATATGCTTGTTTTGCTTATTTTGATAAAAAATTCCGATTATTATGATATACATTATTGATGACAATGTTGAAGATTTGCAATCAATGAGATTTCTTATTTTAAAATTATGTTATGACACCAATTTAATGGTAAATTTTTAGCACTAATTAGTAAAACTTTCGGATTCATTGAGAAAGTTTAAAGCTTTTCTCTTTAAGTTTGTTTGTTACTTATTTAAAAGAAAATTTTACAGGTTGAGGCAAATAGTTAGGTGAGTGAACAGTCCGCATTCCTGTCTTAATGCGAACGATTAAATTGCGTTCAAACCAATATTTTGTTAGAAATTCAAAGGTAAATGGCGCTCTAGTCACGTTTATATTGACCGATTTATGACTTTCTTGTGAGTTTCAACGAGCGCTCTATGAACTAGTTGATTTAGGTAAGAATCATGATCCACCCCATTGAGCTAAATCAGACATACACTTGGTGTGCGGGTTGGTGTGCTAATGAGCATTGTTCCTGTAAAAAAAGTGGTTTGTTATTTAATTTAATGACTTGTAGTTGTAATATAATTTGAAGGATATATTTAAAGTACAGTCAATTTTACATGACTTTTCAAAACTGAAAGTTTCTATTCTGTCGCACTAAGCAATAATAATACCACTCCACTCTTGCTGAAACACAGCCTGTAGTGGTAGCAGGGTGGATCAGAAGCTTTGCTATCGCAACTGCCGGTCCCAATTCTGGATGGATGTGAAGGGCCGATAGGCAAGTTTAGCAACCTACACATCGTAAAGAAGGAGATTGCCCAAATAACCAGGGCTGACAACTGGATGACGATTAAGGAGAGAAATAAGGACAAGAAAAAAATCGAAACACTATAAGATTGGCCACATGGAACATCAGATTGCTAACCATAAGAGATCAAGAAATATATCATGTGTTGAAAGAGAAATGTACAGACTTCTGCGCGCTACAAGAAACAAAGAAAAGGGAAAGTGCCAAACAAAGTTAGGATAATATATATTAATTTACAGTGGAGTAAGAAAACAGGACAGCGCCAAAGAAGGTGTAACCACGTTAATACATCAGAACAATTCTACGAAGAATTACAACAAGCAATTGACCAAGCCAGAGGAAAGATGATAACATTAGGAAATTTTACCGCACGAATTGTTAAAATCTGGAATGGATACAATGAGAACATTCGAAATGAAACTGGGGAATTGATGATAGATTTCTGTACAAGCACTAAACCCAGAATAAATAACACGTTCTTCGACCATAAAGATTAGCACAAATATAGGTTCACTAATACCCTCGGCCAAACATCGATGATAGACTACGCTATAACAAACAGAAGAACACACCCATAAAAAATAGTCGGTATAAGATGTTTAAACTTTGCACAAGTAGGGAGCGACCACAGCCTTCTACGATGTAAAATAAGAATGAATATACAACACAAAATGCTCAAGAGCGCCTTATCAACGCAAACAAAATTCAAAGCTAAAGGATTAACTACGGAATCCACAGAATACCTTTACCGAAAAAAATATCCGAGAAATGAAATACTAGGAAATGAATACATGGAAGGAAGTTGTAAAAAGCTTAAGAATAACTTACGCAAGGTGGCAAAAGAAGCTCTCGGAGAGAGAAAAGTGACGAACACCAATAAACCCAGAAAGAAAACTCCGTGTATTAGAGAGGAAGGTGAAATACGAAAAAAAGAAAAGCAAACAATACAGAATGCAGTAGACACACAGGCACAACCACTATAAAAGAGTTCGAATGAAACTCATGCCTTAGAAGAATAAAAAGAGAGTATTGGGTAAGTTTATCGAAACAGATGGATCACGATTCTAAGTAACTCAGAAGGAAGTATGGAAAATGATCAGAAGACAGCGAAAAGAAATAATTTAACTAATAAAAATTAAACATATTCAGAAGGAGACGTGGACAGACTATTTACAATCCTTATTTGCCAAAGTAGAAGAGAAAAATGAACTACCAACACCAGAAGTAGTGACAAACGAAGAGATTAACAACGACGAGAGAGATAACAGAACACTAAAGAAACTAAAAAATAGGAAATCACTCGGGAATACCAAACAAACTTCTGAAGTATGGAGGACCAGAGCTAACCAACACCCCTTTCCAAAAATGGAGACAAAGGAGACCCAAGAAATTATAGAGGCATTAATCTGCTAAAGACAACACTAAAATTAACAGAATAAGTGATAACTAACAGCTTAAATGAACTTATAACTTTTGTGGGCCTAAGAAGGCGTTTGATAATGTCAAACTGAAGGACGTCATCCATGTACTGTACGCAAGAAATATACCACTAAAGATCATCAATGCAGTGGAAAACTTATATCAAACAACACCATAAAAGCAAAAATAGAAGAGTAACTAACAGATCCGATTGAAATAAACACTGGGATAAGACAGGGAAAATCTCTGATCCCACTACTATTCAATCTAATTATGAACGAAGTTACCAAGAAAGTAAAAACTAAGAAAGGATAGCAGATGGGACGAAACCAGGTCAAAATAATCTGCTGTGCAGACGATGCTATATTAATTGCTCAAAATGAAGATGATTTATAGAGAATGTTTCAACAATTCAGTATGACCGCTAGGCAATTTAACATGATAATTTCGTCAGAAAAAACAAAATCGATAGCCCTGGCAGGTGATCTATTGAGATGTAGGCTGGAGATTGAGGGAAAGATGATAGATGATGGAGCTCAAATATCTAGACATCACACCATCAAGCTACGGGACGCTAGAGACAGAAGTAGCAGAATAGGTAACCAGAGCAAACAGAGCCGCGGGATTTCTGAATGATACAATATGGAGAAACAAAAATATAAGGATAATTCATAAAACAGTTATTAGAGCAATAATGACATATGTCGCAGAAACATAACTCGGCACAGTAAGAAGCAAAATAATTCTAGAAACCGCAGAAATGAAAACCCTTAGAAAAATCGACAGAAAAATACTTCGGAATAGAGCCAAAAATACAGATGTAATACGTACATGCGATGTTGAAGACATCAACGAATGGGTCAAAAAGAGAAGAGGAATGGAATGACCATATAAATAGAATGTTAGAAGATAGAGTGGCGAAAACTGCTGTTCCCCAATAGGAAGGCGGTCAGTGGGAAGCCCACGAAAGCGCTGGAACGGCAACATCCTAGTGGCACATTGAAAAAAACAGGCAAACTTGCTTACACAAAAGAAGAACTATTTGTTTTTTTTACACCATTGCCCGATATTTTAATTTCAGAGAGTATAAGCTCAACTAAACGCCACGTGACCTGGGTCAATGAAAACAGCAAGCTCGTTGAATTTATTCTAAAAATTATAATTAGCAACTATGACCAGACAGCAGCCACGGTATTTGGAAATTCAGGAAGAATGGAGTCGAACGGTTAAGTATTTGTGGTCACAAGCACGGTATTTGCTGCATAGATCATGCAATAGATTGCATAACTTTAGAAAACGAGCAAAACAGCGCCGAGGTAATATTACAATCTAAGGAGTATTATGAAAAATCAGAAAATGCCAATTTTGTCAGCAGATCCCCCGACATGGAAGGGACTGTATCGAACGCCACTGTCAGCTTCCAAAACGGAAGGCGGGTTGCTTGTTCTTTCCCGGTACTTTCACCCACAGCGATGGATTCCCAAACGGAAGATAGGGTTCGTAGGAGAAAGTTACTACTCCAGCATCCACCTAAAAAGCCTCACATAACCTGTGCGTACACAGTGATTATGCCGCTGTATATGTATGAGAAAAACCCCTTCAAATAATCTCATGCAAGACAGATGCTAATGGAGTGGAACCCACTACCTCCAGAGTGGTAAGCAGTCCGTGTTACCACTGACCCACCAGTTTGGTGTAATGGGCAGGAATTTTTACCAATAATCAGGTATTTATACCTATCCTTGTGCTGCTTGATGAGGAAAGGATTGTTCTCACGCTTTTCTATTTCGTCTTCTTCAAACTAATCATTGTCATTGTCAGAATCTTGACCCAATGCTCTTTTACCATAGTCTTTTTCAGAATCACTTTGGCGCTCACTTATTTTTCTTTGTCTTCTTTTAGTTGCTTCCCTGGCCTTGGCTTTTTTTCTTCTGCAATGTCGATGACTATAAGACTTTTTCTTAGCTTTCTTGGTTTCCTTTTGTTAGTTCTAAGTTTAGCATTCAGTGGTGTTCTGAATTGTTCTAGTGATTCAAAATCACTGTTATAATTGGATGGCTCAGCAACAGCTTCGTCGTGTTCACGTATTTGTACCGTCAACAGTAACATGGATCAATATTTTCAGACTGCATTACAGGCTGAACTGGAGCCCGGCTGGTTGAAATCGGTCGATCCGTCAGTGTGCTGGGCAAGAAACCATCATTGGAGAATATATCCCTATGAAAGGGGCATATTCTAGTTTTATTGAAAGCTTTTGTTATATTGAAAATAGTCATTGATTTTGTAAAAGCTATTTAAATCAATTCTCCAACAACGCATATGGTAAATGGGAAACGTCGATAACGCATCAACCAAGAATACATGGCATTGTGGTAATAACTCTTAAACAGACCGAAAATTCCCATATCAAGGGATTGAATTTTCGTTGATAATGAAGGACAGTAACCCCTGAGTTTCTTGCCAAGTAAAACGCCCCAATACTTAAGTGACACTCGTGGTTGTCCATTATTAAAATCAAGGATTGTTAGGCGTAACGTGACTGCGCTTGATAAAATGCTCCATTACCTCCATAAACAGTTAATTGGTGATCCATCCCATTATTGATCAGCGTTCTAGGTGGTGTCCTAAATGCCATTCTGTTATTCACTTTGGTTGGGAGGAAAATAATGCAAAGTTGGAAGGCTTGGCCACCAGCACTAATGATACAGCAAGTTATGCATAATGTACCCTTGTCACAACAGGTAACTTTGCACAAGTCCTTGTGCCTTTTCGGTCCAATGGTCCTCTGGGGTTTGTGCACTGCGGTGGTCTGTGTGTCGTTTAAGTTGTATATTAGAGTTTCATTGGCTAAAGCTGGTCTACGCTTGAGTACTCTTTCTAAATTGCCAAATATTGTTTTGACAATCTATTCATTAAAGTATGTTGTCTTTGATTTTCTAAGGCTTAGATAGGCTTTCAAAACTTCTTCTTGAGCGTCATGATTGATAATTAAACGCAACTGCACAATAGGTTCAGCAGCCCTTTGTCTCTCATTAGAACGATGTAATTTCGTGAGAGGAACACCAACTTCCTTCCCGGTTTGACAGGTGCTCCAACCACCTTGAATTAATTGAAACACGTTTCCCAACCTCTATCCAAGCTTTTTGTTGGAGGTATGTTCTGAATTTTGCAAAAATAATCAAATGCAAACTGTTAGGTACACAGTGGATCATGATCCACTGTTAACTATGTGGCACCAATCCATTGCACATCAACCCACCATTTAATGTTCAAACTGTGGTTTTGGCAGAACAAACTGAATAAGACTTTTTCCTTATCCTTAATCTATTCTTATCCTTATTCTCCCTTCTCGCCAAAAATTAAGAATAAAAAAAAGATCTCTGTCGTTTCTATGGTGTAATCTTAATGCTGTTCAGGATATATAAGTGACTAACTTTCAAGACTTCTTCGATTACCTTAGTTTGAAAATTGACTACCTTCTGTCTCAGTTTCCATCTTGCGATATCTCAATTCTGCGAGATTTCAATGTTCGTAATTCAAATTGGGTTAAATTTTCATCTGATACTAATGCTGCTAGCCATAGTGCAGAAACATTAACTATTTTATGTGATCTCACACAAATGATCTCTGAACCCACAAGAATCCCTTATTTTCCGTACTTGCTTTTATATCTGAAAGAGAATCATATTTTCTGAAAGTTAATGGAGAAGTTAAACTGATTGGCGAACCAGTCAATCATGGAGGTTTCTACCTGTTAAGCGTACAAGCTATTAGAAATAAAATTCTTGAATTCAATACTCTCTCAACAGAACATCCTACAAAAAGGCATGTGAAATAACTAAATGAAAAACAACTTGGTATAACTTTTGAATTATGCACAGGATGCGATTATGGAAAGACACATATACATAAATTAGTGTTAAAGCTGTTTACCTTCTGTCTCAGTTTCCATTTTGCCATATCTCAATTCTGGGAGGTTTCAATGCTCATAACTCTTTCTCCTCTAGGTCTATCCGCAATTCCTCTGTTCTTCGCAACACTGATAGAACCTTGCGGTGTTTTAAGTCAGCTAAATGAAGAGATTTACGTTACTCCTTTGCAACCTTTCCATGGTGTGAATACTGTTTTAGGTCGTCCTCTTCTTCGCACGTTTCTATTTCAGTATCTGAAGTCATCATCATGGACATGGAGTTATACATTCCCAAAAAAGTAAACTCGTATAGGTCATTCACGTTCCTAACCGTCGTTTAATAAGGATTGTGCTGGTACAACACCTTTGAAAATAAATCGTATATTAAAGAATAATAATTAAATTAAATTATCTAAAAAACGATCGAGGGTCATGCAGACTATGTTGGTGCTAGAAATACCTGTAACAACGTTGTTTGAATCACGAAAATGCAAAAAAGTAGCAACATCTCTTTTGGGAAGCCGTAAATTTTGCTCTTCAGCTTAAGCCATCAGTAAAAATGGTTCCCTCTCCCACGACATCTTTTGACGGGCCTGTAGTTGCTGATTATGTAGAAGGCCACACTTTTTGTGGATTTATTTGCTTCAAACTCGCGTCTAAAAGATTCTGAAAAGTCAACTTTTCTTCATACGCTATGAAACCAACTCATTTTGGGTAGAAGTTTCTAGAATCGATTATCAGTAGGCTTGATCTCACTAAGGCGAACTTAAAGAATCGTTCCTCCGAACTAGTACCAGTCCTACCTAAGCTCTATTCGGTCTCTATGTCTGCCGGGGAATTTTCTTCATCATGGAAGTTAGTAAATGTTCAACCCATTCCCAAAAAAGGCGATAAGACCTATCCCTCATACTACCGACCAATTTCCATCACTTCCACTTTGTATAAAATTATGTAAAAAGCCATCAATCAGCAACTGCTCTCTTTGCTTAAAACTAACAAACTTTAGGCAAAGTCGTTCAACAGGTGATCTTCATTCATATGTGACCCAAGTTTGGAACAGTACATTAGAACAATCCGGTGAAACAATTACAGTCACTTTAGATATCTTAAAGGAATTTGACCTAGTTTCTCAAAGACGTTCAACATATCTTCGAATAGGGAAGTGATTATGTAGCTAAATGTAATGCTAATAAAACCCAGTGTTACCAAGGATCGATAATTTCCTGCTGTAACTATGAATGGCTTAGATGTTACATTTTCAGGCTATATTACTATGTTGGGAATGATTGTATTCTCAAATCTATCATGGGTTGATCATCTTCTGTCGGCTACCAAAGGAGTTGCTCGAATAATAAGCTTTTTGTACAGATCTAAGCAGTACTCTCTCGAAAGCTCTTTCTACTGTACAAGGCCCAAATTCGACCTCACCTAAAATATAACTCTCACTCTGGGTTGGTGCTCAACAATACGTTCTCGATATTCAAAACACAAACACAACCGTTGAACATTGGACCATCAACGGAACCGCTTAATTGTGTGATGAGTGAAAGGGGAATCACATTGCTACGTGCATTTCGCGAACTGCATACATACAGTGGTTTAACCAATATAAGTGATCCAATGTAAACCACCTTACTCTACACAGTTTAGTTAAGGAAACCATCTGAGTACTTCAAACTTTATTAGACGAATAAAACGTACCGTCGTACATACAAATAAACATTTATACTAATTTAAAAATCGGGTCAATTATAAAAACATAATTCTACAAGCTAAAAAATCAATGAAAGTATTTAACTTTCATCAAGATTGTCTAAAGGTGCAAGTTTTGTATCAACAGTTACAAATTTTTAATTACAACTGACATTACAACAATCAATGTCTTATCCCATGCTGATTCCACTTCTTTGTAAATTCGGCTTTCAGTTTAGTTTTTAGCAATAATAAAATACACCTCTTCAATTCCTAAAACCATACATTTAACGCAAACATCATTCACAATCGATAATTTTACCCAATAAGCCGATTCAGGTATTCCTTTTTTTCCGTGCGATGCCCCCGTTTTCTGGAGAAGTCCTAATAGTATTTCATTCTCATTTAAATGATCGATCATTGCTCCAATTGCATACATAACAGTAATAGCGTGTGCTTTAAATTTTCCGTTTTTATGTAACTCCTCATAAGTAACATCTCGAAATGGAAAGTAACTCTTTAATTCTGGACATTCCTTAAACAGTCTAAAGAATGCAAATTACAAAATATGAGCATTAGATTTAATTAACAAACATTACGTACAACAGAAACAGGTCAATTCCATTTCCCTTTATATCGGTCTTAACTAAACTCCATGATTTTTCGACTAAGTGTTTTTCTTTCCGTGTCAAACCAGTTTCTGGGTCTGGCTCGTTTGAATTTCCAGAAATTCCAAGTATATTAAGTACTGTGTTCATACTGAAAAAATAAAAAATAAATGATAAGTGTACTATCTATCTATCTGTTGTAAGATAAGATTAAACACCCAAATTATCATAGTAACACATGAATTTTATTACAACTTTGATTAATTAAGTATAAATAGCGTAGAGTTTATCACAAATAGTTTTTGAAATATTTTGAATTTTTTGTATTTTTTTTTCACTTACCCATTTGCGGTGTATCGCAAAAACTGTTTAACACGCATTATTGTTTTATAACCTACTTCTTATACACAATTTATTGTTTAACAAGCGAATGTCCAAACAAGAATAAAATATAATGCCTCAATTTATAAAATTTTGTTTTGGTCAGGCCACACGCATTGCTTGCTTGTATGAATTATGCATACACAAACAAACAAAACAATGTTTTTAAGTTAAATTAATTATGCACTTAAACCCAAATAAATAATTTATTTTTCTGCAGCCGTCCTGAAAATAAAACTTTCGGTATGATTTATTAAATCAAAAGCACCACATTGCACAAATCATACCGAAAGTAGTTATTTTCCGGAACGATTTCTTTACTTCCGGGACGATGTTTGTTACTTTCGGGACGACTTTGGGTATCTATCTAGGCGGTCTTGACAAAATCAACTTTGTACTTTATTATGACAGCGCTTGTCATTTAACATTCGTGTGTGTTTTCGCTTTTCTATTCCAAAAAAAAACGGAAATCAGTAATGAAAGTGAGGCCGAAATAATTCCACATGAGATTAGTTAAACTCTTAAAGCGGCTACTTATGAATTATTGTCGATAAAGTCAAGAGAGAGGTATGAATTGGTCTACAATTAATTATTGAATTATTAAATTAAATAAAAATTTGAGCAATGATAAAAATGTGAATACTATAAATAAAGAAGCCATTCTTGTATATGTAAGGAAAAATCTAAAATCCATCAGCCATCAAGCCTCTGGAGCAATTAATCGATATTCAAGTTAATTAACCTTCCATCAGTCGCGTCAAAAAACTTTCGGCATTAGTCGCACATTTATCTGATGGATACATTACCCTTTTTAAGTTTCAAAACAGTTGACAAATTTTGAATTTTTGAACACTCTTGCTTTCCAAGAGAACAGAAGACACACCTATCAAAATTCGCTTTAAGGAACATTTAGCTCATATAAAATACAAACGTTGGGACAAGTCTGCCCTAGCCCTACATATGTTTGATAAAAATCATGTAGTAGATAAGGTATCCTTAATCAAATATGCTAGTAATAAGTACGAACTTGATTGTTATGAAAGTATAGGCATCTTCGAAAACAAACAAATTGTAATGAATAATGATGATCAAGGACCTTTAGGCTACTCGGAATTCATTAAATTTTTATAACTTTCACTTTCACCAGATAAGCAACGAAGCGTTACTCGCTGATGGTATGTATACATATATATATATATATATATATATATATATATATATATATATATATATATATATATATATATATATATATATATATATATACACACACAGTGGCATAAGGGATTGCTCCATAACTCCTTACTATTACAAATACGAAAAAATGTCTTATACAGGGTGAATCTTATCTAATCCCAAAATTAAAGGCACTAGAACTCATCATTATAAGCAAAAAGTTCATATGTACATGGGTCCAAATGCTTCGTTTGAGATACATGTCAAAGTTGAAAAAAGAAATCAGATTTCTTCAATATTTTTGACTGTTTCGAAATAATGTAATGAAATTTCGTATACGGGTTTTTGGGACAGTTGTTTGAACAGTTGTTATCAAAGAACATGTTTACTTTTAATATTAATTTCTTTTCTTGTTTTTTAATATTGGATATTTTAGTGCTCTTACAAGTTTTAAATAAATAAACATTGTGAGCTTTAAATGTGTTTTCTCAGAAACGGTTGCTCCTAGCGACATCACTAAAATATCCTTTTTTAGCAGAAAAGATAGGAGAATCGATTTTCTAGTCCAAAATGGTATACAGTGTAGCACAAAAAATTGCAACGATTTAAAGGGGTCGAAATGGTTGCCGCTGGCGCCTCTAGAGACCACAACTAAATGGACCACAAATTTGAATATTTCATTTCAAAAACCATCGTATACGAAATTTCACGAAATTATTTCGAAACAGTCGAAAGATATTGAAGAAAACGCGATTTCTTTTTCAACTTTGACACTGTATCTCGAAACGAAGCATTTCCGGACCCATGTACATATGAACTTTTTGCTTATAATGATGAGTTCTAGTACTTCTTTAATTTTGGATTAGATAAGATTCACCCTGTATAAAAGTTGTCCAGTCATAAACTACACGTTTTAAAATTATTTTCAGAAATGTCGGACTTTCGGTTATACCGGAAACTCATGCCAACTTCGTTCTTTTAAATAGAACAACCTATATATTATTATATTTTTGAATTCCTCGTTGAATGTAAAGGTCACTTTAATAACCATACTATGGGTCTACGTCGCATTGCTTCTGAGTTATTTGACATCCTGTAGCAAAAATGTCTCGAAGACGGATACCGGTAGAGAGATGTGGCTTTCGTTTTTTACTTCCGAAAAGGGTACCGCATCATCTCATTCATTGCCAAAAATCTTGCTTTTAGAATTCAATAATTTCTATCGCTCCGAAAATATTTTTTTTCAAACATGGATAGCTTGATTTTTTTAAATGGAAGCACCCATATTTTCTTACATCAGCGGATAGGAAATTAAATTTCCTTTCCACTGATGTAGATTATCGATATTTTGGAGATATAGTTTTCGAGATATTCACATTTTTATCTAATTTCAGTTTTTATTGCGCATTGCCGCGGAGCTTTTGGAAAACGTTTGTCAACTGTTTTAAACAACTGATAAGAAACGTCAGTTTCTCGAGCTTCTGTTGTGCTTTGCTGTCTTGTGTATCAGTTTAAGTGTTTCTACAAGACATTTCCATTAAAATGTTGTCCGACGCAGATTTGATCGACATGACTTCCATTCTTGGAGGATGCCCAAGAAATGCGTTACTGGCGTCAAGGATTTATGGGGTACGGTATCCTTGACGAAGACTTCCCCGAAAAACAGCCTTTCAAAAGTTGTTACAAAGTTTTACAAACACCGGACGCGTGCAGTATCAATCGTGTCAATAGGATAACCTATATTTCTTGTGTATTCCTTTTGTATATCTTCTTTAATCGTTAAGTAGTTGTCCTTATGTATTTATTGTGTATTTCTTGTGCACTTCTCTATTTCTTGTGTAAGCCTTAAGTAATTATTTTGTATTACTTGTGCAATCCTTATATATTTATTGTTCATTCCTTATGTATTTTTTGTGTACTTCTTTTGAGTTTTGTGTTCTTAATTCTTGAGTATTTCTTGTTTTGTCTTGTGCATTCAAAAAATCAAGTTATCCATGTTCGAAAAAAGTTATTTTCGGAGCGATAGAAATGATTGAATTCTAAAAGCAAGACGTTGCAAGACGTTGAAAGGCTGTTTTTCGGGGAAGTCTTCCTTCAGGATACCGTATCGCATAAATCCTTGACGCCAGTAACGCAATGAATGAGACGTTGCGGTACCCTTTTCGGAAGTAAAACGAAAGCCACGTCTCTTTACCCGTATCCGTATTCGAGATATTGAAAGTTTTCGGAGGCTCTTCAAACGTCATTTTTTCTACAAAATGTCAAATAACTCACAAGCAATGCAACGTAGACTCATAGTATGGTTATTAAAGTTGTTACATGTCCAAACCGCACTACGCGTCGTGTATGCTTACTAATGTAAGCGGGTTGCCAAGCCAGCTAACAGGGAGATGGGCGTGGTCGAAATAATAAGTAAAATGAATGATTAATACGCTCAAACACCTTACACCGATATTCAAACAGCTCAGTCCGGGAAAATATGTCTCTAGGCGCCACCACAATCGAAACTTTGCTAAAATAATTGTCTTAAGCTGGGTGTTAATTAACCCTACTTGATTGTGGAAAGTAGAATTGTGCTTACTCAGTAAACTCTCACACGAGGGTTCTAAAACAACCACTCGTCCAAAACAATTCAACTCAAACTCAAATATATTTAGTACTACCCAGGTTATTAGAAACTTTTTGAATACACCTCGTATACCAAAACTTCCAAAATAAAATTTATCACTCAAATTCAACTGCATTCACCTAACCAACAGTTATATTTTCCACGTATCCCTCGTATACATATAAAGTTAAATTTCTACTTATTAACGAATAAATAGTTCTTCATTCAATAATCGATAATTAATTATTAAAATTCTTAACCAAAAGAAAGCAATGTCATCGGCTTAATAATTGTTACTCCAATATAATAGTGATAAAGTGCTGCAAAACAGTCAAACGAGAATAATCCTTGAAGGTTTAATATTCCTAACATGAACGATATCTTTTAAATTTAATTTAATTTTTATAATACTTCTGAATCGTATTTGACATTCGTAAATATGTAAGTTCTCAAAACTTATCTCTCTTAGTTATACTTAATGAAATTTTAATTAACAGCTGATCCGTCATTAGTGTACTGCGTTAATGAAACTAACATGAAAATTTTTGCAATCAAACTGGCAAATATAACCTTTTTCAGGTTGCTCATTAATCTTAAAATCCAAAATATGCAAAGTTTACATTTTAAATTGTCAAAAACTCGGTCACCAATTAAGTAAACGTCACAAATGTATCTCATAACTGGCTAAATAAACAACAAAATAAAAAGTTAACGATAAATATATATTGTCCTGTACCAAAATAATAAACAAATGTTTACATACACAACCGCGTGGTTGATAAACCACCGTCAATACCAATTTGCATTTCTTCAAAAATTCTTAATACTAAAACAACCAATACAACATAACTCGAGATCGATTATCTTTTTCCTTCAACAATAATTAATTAACTAAATATTACGCAAATCACAACTAAACAAAAAGATAATCGTGCTTTACTAAATTTTCAAGGTTCTTAAATTTAATTCTTACTTAAAAAAAAATTGTCCATTAATCCTTCGCTTTTCTTTCTTCTTTCGTTCTGTAAATCAATTATTTGTAGTCCATTTGTATTCCTTAAATTGCCTGAAGGCACATAACAAATACTTCACAATTCCACAAACACTTATTCCTTTCTGTAATTGCAAATAGTCTAACTATACGAAGTTATTACTCCAATAAACTGTAATAAACTATACACATTTGGTTGCCTCTTGAAAGTTTCTCGCAACCTTTAGGACAATTTAGTTCTTCCTTAACACAAATAAACTTTTAATGTCACATAAAATTACCTTAACATTGACTTAATTTATTATGAAAATTTCGTTTACTTAAAGGTGGTCCCATAAATAATTTTAACTAAATATCGTTACAAGAACACGCGCCGCACATCAACACTTTAACGTAACAACTGTTATGTTTTTCTATAAATCTGCTTATGCACTTTTTACTTTCTTGAAAACAAACAAACTGATTTTATCTTCAACCTCAATTTAATTAATTGTTTTATTTATGAATGTCTTATACGATTAATCCCCTTTCGGGTTACGCAGTTGTTTAAACAATGACTGCCTTCAATATTATTCACAAATACAACTCCAACTCAACCCATTCTAATTTCACCCATCACCTCGCGCGCGTGTCTCACCGAGCTCTCACCAAAACCCAAAAGCTAAAAGCTAACTCCCCCACGTCAATCTATGACTTTCCTATTTATACCTTAAGCCATCCATCTTTAAACATGTCTTCCTTCCGCGCTATATTCTCCAATGGTATTCATTCAAAACTTCTTAGTCCCGAGTGATGCTACCATCTGTACAACCACGCTTATAACTACAATACATCGCCATATTTGTTTTTACCTGCAAATTTTTCAATTACTTTATGAAGAAGCCATTTTTCGTCATCACATTCAGTCAGTAGCCACTCTGGACCATTACACAACTTTCAACGTTTATCTCCCACATGCGCTCGTCTTTCTTTCGCAACATTTGCAAGAATAAGTAAAGTCTAAGGTCTCAAATCCCATATACATACATGTATTCTCAAAACTTATTGCACAACATTATGAAAACTTTCTGAAATTAACACTTAAACATACCAAATCTTTCTCTACATATTTTCTAAAACATTCTACACTTATACACTCACATTTTCCGACCAAAATTACTCCTCTATCTTCCAACATTCCATTTCTTACAGTAGCAAAACAGTAGCAAACATTATCGTCCCATCGACAAATTTCTTTTCACATTTAAATTCATCAGAATCTATTTATTCCAACACCAAAGTCTCTATAACATTCAAATACACGTATCTGCATACAGAATAATATTTCTCCCGAATTTCCAGTGGCGTATCACCCACCCACATACATTATGCATATACACAAAAAATTTTTTTCGTTCAAACTCAATACACTCGCACTCAAAACACGTAATACACGTCATTATAACATCTCACATACAGAGTGCGTCAACGCAACATGACAAAGTGACCTTTAAATTGACCGAGAAATTCAAAAATGTAATAATATATAGGTTGTTCTATTTAAAATAACGAAGTTGGCATTTTTATAACCAATCCCATTTAAAAATAATTTTAAAATTAGTTTTCTGTGGACAACTTTTATATAAGACATTTTTTCGTATTTGTAATAGTAAGGGAAATGAAACAATTAATAATTTTCATGCGCCAGAACGAACTACTTCAGAGAATAATGATTGTTTCAGTAACAACTATGAGGTAAAAATATTGTAAATTATTTAGGACTTAAAAAAGGTTTTATTTGTATGACATTAACCCTAGCATGCAGAACATATTCGATATACGACTTTAAAATGGGCCTACTCGTTCCTTTTGTAGATGTAAATATAACAATATTCGAATTATATTGCAGTAAATTGTGCATAAAGTTATAATAAAGTTATTTATTGAACTATATGTTTACAAAACATAAAAAAAAAAAAATCTTAAATCTACTAAAAATAGTTTTGTTGGTAACAGTTGGTGCATACTTAACACTGCGTTCATTACAAATGTTGTTTTGCATGTGTCAAAATTAATTTTTTTTACGGTCAATACTGGTTGGACATAATGAACATCTTTTCTTGAATCAGTTACTTGTTGAACTCAAAGGAATGTCAATAAAATGCTTAATTGCTTCTAAAAATTTTTCGTAGTTTGGGATTTGTAGACCTTCTGCATATTGGAAAACCAGGTCCTTTATTTCAGAAATAATCTCAGTTTGTGAGTCATCCCTTGGTTGTAGTTGGGATGTTCTTTAAAAAAATATATATGCGTTGAGATTCCATCGACGATGTTGAAAAAAAAATGCTAATGACCAACGTTTAGTTTGTCTCTTCAATTTGTTACCATCTGATCCAACATCTACTTTTTCGTTTGATTATAATATAAATATCTTGGTTTCTTCTTGCAACTGTCGCTGACAGAGGTATCGTGACATGCTACTTGTAAAAGTACGCATTTATTTTTTAGGCACGTAACAATAGTAACATTGTTTCTAAAACAAAACTTCGAAGAACATACTGGACGATACCTAGACGATTTTAGTTCTTTTGGAATGTCTCGTTTGTTTTGCCTTAGTGTACCAACAACTGTAATGTCCTTATAGAATATATAGCTAGTGGAACGCTTTAAAGAAATTATCTATCGTAAGGTTTACCCAATTTGAACACTACTCACTAATGTTGAACAACTTAAGTCCTAAATTCGGGTGGTTCAAGGTTGTCGTATAAATATATCGATAGCATATAGCTGGATTACATAACCAAAATATTTGAAGCCGTATTTGACAGGTTTGGGCCATATATTGTATAAATTTGCATCGACCTCGATAACCAACAATGCTCACCGAATGTCACGTTTTGATCAGGAATAATACACGCCTGATACTGTTCAATGAAAAGATACCAGATATAGGATATCATCGCTAATTTGTTTTAACGTATCTTGTGAGTTCTCTTATTATCAAACCTTATATTCCTTATTTTTCGAATCTAGCCATAGTTGTCGATATAATTGGCAAATTCTTGGGAAAATAGTTATAGCTACGTTAACTTTTCTATTGCTTGAATAATGGAAAAAGTATGAAGTTCTTGTAAAAACATTTCTCCAATCCTTTGATTTCATACGACACACTGTTTTGCATAAATTCTACAATTTACTATTTTTGTAAAAGATGTCATAAACAGATGAAAATATTATGGCTAATCTATATTCCATTCTAAACCACTGACAATATAACAATTAGATGATCAAAACTAACTGTCAGCTGTGGACGTGCTAAAATCGTTCAACTCATCACCATGAGTCATCACTAGCGTTTGAATAATTATCAACATCTTCTTAAAATCTTCGTCAACGTTTATATTATCTTCTGATTCAACTTCGCTTTCCCGGATGGCCCTCATTTGATTCATTGGCCCATCAAAGCAGTTTCTTCAAATTTATCATCCCAAACTCTAACACTATATTTTTGTCTACGCGACGCCATTATAGTGGTAACATAAAGCTTATCTGCAACTAAATGCATCTGGGAATTGCGCTTATATATCATTCTAATTATGCCCGCAATCTGCAAGGTTTATCAAAAAACACGTATGCAAGTTCAGCCGTATCAAAATATTTTGGAAACAAGCACGTACCTGTTCAAAACAGAATGGGCCTCAGGGGTGGGAAGGGGAAAAGTAAAAATAATTTTCTAGCTTGTCTACTGAAATGAGGTAAACCATCATGAAAAAACCATATTTCTTCGTAGATCAAATAAATCTTCTGATAGCGGAAATAAACGATTATAAACAATAATTCAAGTAAACATCACCTATTAAATTTCCATCAAAAATATGCTATCAAAGATTTTCAGGCAATAACTCTTTTGTGTAATAATCGGAGCAATAATTGTTCTTTAATACACGATGTACACTAGAAACACTTGCGTTACTTGTTAATTTCTTACACTTATCAGGATCTGCAACAAATAGATGTAAATACTGTCTTCTGTTTGAGGAATTCTTGCCACTCGTGGTTTACCAAATTTATTTTTCGGTTTAAATTAGTCGGCAGTCACTAAATTAAAAATGTTTTGAATAACTCTTCTTCTTGGAAGTTTTTAACATTTTCTATTCGCTGTTTAACATTTCCATCACATTTAATGTTAACAACATATCGGTATAGTCACTATTTGTAATATTCATTTTCAAAGTTTTTAAAAGCATTCTTGTTAAACAAACCAAAACCACCAACAACAATGTGTCAAATAATCTGTCAAACAAAACGAATCGAGAGTCTGCAGTCTAAGCCTACTTAATTCAAGTCAATCAAATTAACCCAATATTTCTTTTATTTTCTTATTTGAGGTAAAACATGTTAGAACCTCAAACAACTCCAAAACCAGTAATTTTTTTACTTTCAACAAGAGTTTTTTTAAATTGTTAAAAATAAGGGCATTTCAGCGACGCTTATACAAAAATTAATAATTTGTCAACACTATCTTTTGACCTAATCAAATATTTTGGTCTAAATTTCATTTAGGTATCTTAAACCGTTTGAGAGATAATAAAAAAAATTTTTACTTTTCTGGGCCGTATCTTCTTAAGGAGGCATTTTCGGAACATGTTTTTTAACCAAACTAACGTTATTTTTTAATATTCTATGTACCCTAGAATTTAGTGGAACTTTTTTTGAAACACCCAGTACATGATAGTGTTTGTAAAACTTGTTTCAGTATTTCAAAAAAAACAGACGCAAGTAACATTAATAATACATCCTTTTTTTTAATTTATTGTAGAAGTTAGAATGCTGAAATATTTTTAGTTTAATAACCATTTATTTATCTACCTTTCGCAATTATTTCCTCAAAAACATACTTTTCCATTTTGTGCCTTCGTTCCCAAAAAACTATCCAGTATATTTGAATGGTTGGAAAAATCGCGCTTTATAAATAAATATCATGTTGAAGATATACATTTTTACTATTATCATACATAATTAATATACTAATATTTTGGGTTGTAATTGTGTATTATGCTGGATTAGCACAATACGATATGTTACGGATCAAAAATTATAGCGATATGTAAATGGATGCGCAGCTGAGTACGATGGTCTGACATTTTACTATTAAGAAAAGTTGTTGGACTTGACTAGCACAACTTGGCACAACCTTCAAATTTTCGAAAAAGTAAAAAAAAACAGTTTTTCTTGCAAATTGTGAGATTTTCGAAACACATCCGGGTGGCTTATGGTGGTGCTAGATTAGCACCCACCAGCACATCCCGCGAAATTCGTTTATCTGTTACGGCTCAAAAATTATAGCTTTGTGTAAATGGTGACATAAATGAAAGATAAAATTAAGACCAAATTTTTGGGTGCACAGTTAACTACCACGGTCTGACATAATTTTACCAGTAAAGAAAGGTGTTGGGTTTGACTAGCACAAAATTTAAAATTTTAAAAATGTTAAAATAACTGTTTGGTTAAAAACATTTTACAATTTTTCGATACATCTTGACGATTTCTGGTTGTACCGGATTAGCACCCTTATCAGGGCATCCCACAGAATTTGGTTATCTTTTATGGCTTAAAAATTATAGATATGTAAATGGTGACATAAATGAATGATAATAAAATAAAATTAAGACTAAATTTTTGGATGCACAGTTGACATAATTTTATTATTGGGAAAAAGTTATTGGGTTTGACTAGTACAACTAGCCAAAAATATTTACAATTTTTAATTATGGAATTCTGACAAACTTTTATCATTCGAGAAAATTGTTGGGTTTGACTAACACAATCCAACATTTGAAAATGAAAAAAAATTGTAAAACTTTTGCAATTTTTAAAAAAAACAATAAGGCCGATCCTGGACCAGTTCAAGGTCACCCGTAAATCTTATGGGGATTTATTTCAAGGTCAAGTGAGTTTTTGTTATGCCAGAACGCGCTCCACGTCTCAAGCATTTTTATTTAAATTTTTAGTCACTCGCCCTCTGGTGGGAAATCAAAGCTTTGGAGCTCTTTCAAGGTCGAACTTTAAGCAGATTTAAAAAGTTGGTCAAGGTCGCTAAAAGTTGAAGGTAATCATAAATCAAAAATTTTTCAAAGGTTTTGACTTACGGTGGTTTTTAGAAATAAAAAGGTAATGAAAAGCTAAAAAGAAGTTGCAAGGTAATCATTCTTAGAAATCTAAAGTTTTTGAGGAGGTTAATTTTGAAAGGATGCATTTTATAATAAAAGGTTTTCCGTGATTTGATTCAGTAAACTTTTCTTTTAGAAATTGAAAGTAATAAGATTGATAAAGAAGAAAGAAAAATTAAAGTATTTGGAGAAAGAAAATCGAGGTGTTAATCAAGGAAATAAAAAATTGAGGGTAGATTTAAGCGGAGCTAAAAAAGAAAATGATGCAACTTAGTGAATGTGCCATGAAAATTTTAGTAAAAAGTAATTAAATTATGTTATATTGCATAAAAAGGCATTCATTTGAAAAAAAATGTGTGTGGGCATAGAAGAAAGAAAAAAGTGAAATTTCTGTTTTTTTAATTGAATTTATAGAATATATATATTAAACAGTTTTTATCATGACTTAAATTATACAAATTAAAGAAATGACACATAAAGCTTATATATATTTTATTTTTTATAAATCACTAATCCTTTACCCAAAAATTAATTTTATGTTATAAAATAAGAGGCAAATAGCAGTCCAAAAATTCTCAAAACTAAAATGTGAAAAAAAATTTTCAATGATTAATGATAAAGTTTGTAGTTTGATATGTAATTGAACGTTGTTAATTTAATAAATCACAACTCGATAATCCTTTACCCAAAAATTTGAATTTTCGTATATATACCCAAAAGTAAAGGCAATTATAGCAGTTTTTTGAAAAACAAAAAAAAAATTGATAAAAAATGTATGAAATTCATGTTAAATTAAAGTACTACTGAAATTGCAATAAAACAACTCGATAATCCTTTACCCAAAAATTTGAATTTTCATATACCCAATTAAGAGCGCCAATTATAGCAGTTTCCAAAATTTGAAAAAAAAAAAAAATGTGATAAAAAAATGGAACAATTCATTTAAAATGAAAGTACTACTGAAATTTTAATAAATCACAACTCGATAATCCTTTACCCAAAAATTCTGAATTTGTATATATAAAAAGAAGCAAAGATAGAACTAAAAAATTAGGAAAAAAATTGAAGGTCCTCTTTACTAAAATGCATTTTTAAATAAATCAAGCACCAATATGAAATATGATAAAATAAAATAATAGTGTAACTAATTTGTAAACTATTTGTAATGGTTTTTCTAAAATAGTTTAACGATTTTAAAAATAAAAATAATAATAACGCTCACAATGAATCTTTAGACATCTTACATATATATACATAATTACAATTCAACAAATGGATTGTACTCAATGAGTAAAAGCATGCAATTGCAAAAATGCATCCATGTAGTATTATAAGTATTTTAATATGATTTCAAGTACTGTACTAGAATGGAATGCATAATTGCAATTATTGTTGTGTAAACGATAGAATGTACTTGAACTACGAAAGTGATGTTTTTGAAAGTGTGGATGTAAGAAAAGATGTATGTACATATCTATGGAAAGAGATAAAAAACGAGTCGACGAGGACGTCCTCCAGGGGGTGTAGGAGGGATGTAATTAGTAAAGTCCTAGAAAAATGCGCTCTTAAAAATTTAAATTTTTCGTCTAATTCCGAAAAAAAAAATTTTTTTTCAACGCAGTTGTGTTGTAAAGTGGTAATCTATCATTTGATGTAATAATTTTTCCAAAATATGAAAAATTACACTTAAATTAATTCCATTTTGAAACAACAAAAGCACTTAAAACACACCTTTTGTACTTACGTAAGCTCAGAAGAAACATATGCATGCCATTTATCCATTTAATGTATCTAAATGCTCTTTAAATTACCAAATTCAATTTTAAAACAACACTTAAAACATGACTTGTAATTTTCGGCAGCGTTAATAATTTGGATAATGAACGCAGTTTTTTCTGTAAAGCATTTGGAACATTCTATTTCTATGTCATCAATTTACATTACAACTTTTAAACAATTTGTAAAATATATATGAATGCAATTGTGTCAGTTGATAAATACATGCTGTAAAGTTTTCAGATTTACATGCATTTGAGAACTGTTTTAACTTTTATTTAACCAAGCTTTTTTTAACTGTATTATATTTTCACACTTTCTTTATAAATATGCTTTATATATGCTTTATATATGATATTTTGCAATAACCTTCTTATTTTTGTTATTATTTCCTATAATTACAAAATTAATTGAAATTAACATTTTGTATTCAGCCACTCAAGTTCAATTATTTTTAACTTATTATAAGTTAAAAATTTGTAACGCAAATGCAATTAAAATTTAAAAGGACTGCTTTTACTTTGATGCAGAAATTTATGCATGAGTAAGTCAGACTTCCAGATGTTTTAATTTCACTTTTCTAGCGCAACTTGGACTATCACTCAAATTTTTTAGCTGTAGTAAAATTTTTTGGATAATGGGAATAATTCATGAAAAATAATAAAAATATAAAACAATTTACATTTATTTTTATAATGAAAAGATACAATAAATTCCAAAAAAACATCACACATCCATCCCTTCCAACGTAAGCAATATATTTTCAGTCTTTAGTATATTTTGCCGCACACACTCTAAATATTGATTAGCCTCCTTCAGTTCTTTTCCAGTTTTGCTGCTCCAACCCCACCTCACTATTCAAATAGTCATTGTGGCTTTCCAACCACCGAATACTTGTTTCCTAAAGGCTTGAAGGGTCGGTGGATCGTGCTCATAATCCTGCTGTGTGAGATGCCCTTCTATAAGAGTCAAATTTTTCCTCCATATTGCAGGTTTCCAACGGTGGTTGTTGTTGCTATAACCGTGGTTGCTGGTGTTATGCTGAAAAAATGAATAATTTTATTTGTACTAAAATTCTCTATGAATTAATGAAAGGAAACTATAAATTAATTAATTAAAATTGTACATATCTCGAAAATTTAAAATTCATCCTCTACATCACTATCCCTGATGGAGATGATGGGTCTCTTCGAATGCTGGTTTCATGTTATTTATGATATGGTCTCTTTGAAGGTTAGTTGTGCGGTGTTATTTGATGGGCGCACCAAAACATCATGTAAAATACAAGGTTTTGCCTGTCTTTTTAGTGAAAGTTTAGATCGTTTACTGGATGAAGCCATTACTAATGGTGAATAATTAAATATTCAATTAAAACTTTAACGTTATATAACATAGATCTGTTAACGTTAACAAAATTGATAACAAGTGGAAGTGGTTTACAATGACCTGAGCAAGCAAATGATGCAGCATTCATGAGAACAGTATTGATGTCAAGGTTAATATATGTTCCCAGTAAACGCTACAAAATGCAATCTATGCACACTGAAGCTCTTGCAACAAGTTATAAGCAGTTTTGACCTTGAATGCTAGGTTTATATTACTATATAAGGAGATAAAGAGCAGTTTTGTACCAGTCAGTATATTGCACTCGACTAGAATTGCAATTGTATACCTAAAGTACTTCTATAGTTACTTAAATTTTAATTTTTACATATCAAATAAATATAATATTTGTTTCCATTACTATATAATCGTGTGCTTCATATTTTCTTGCAGTGTTGGATACAGTTTTGAAGGTAACTATGAGTAACGGTATACCCAACAGTAGTGATATTGTTAATTTAACAAGAAATATTATTCCATTGTTGAAAACCAAAATGAATTTGTAAAGCACATCCGTATAATTAACACTAATATTAAGCTATTGCAGATATAATTCAAAATAAAATTTATTTAGAGACATGCGAAAATTTGCTTAAACTCGAAAGTAATTTATCATTGCTAAAGTGTTATCTTATAAGAGTTAAACAGTTAAAGAGCGCTTCAGAGAAAACAGGTAGTGGAAATGTTACTAAAAAGCGTACACGCAAATTAAGTTGGTACTCTCTAGATTCATGTTTCAATGGTAGGTTACTTACTGGAATTATAGTCAATATAGCAAACATCAAGGACCCTCTTATTTTTTACAAAATGCATACAATAGTTTTGCGCGAAAGGTTAAAGTAATGCTAAGACAAACGATGCTAAAGGTCAATGTCATTTTAGTCTGCAATTTCATGCAACCTCAAAATCATGTTATTGAGTTGAAGACATTTGCCATAAAAAATTATGTCATCGATATTACCACCAATTTGCTGAGTGGTATAACAATAACGTTTATTACAAATTACAAAAAATTAGAGGAGTTTTCCGAAAGGGATTCGGTTGGGCATTACATGAAGTTTTACATTTAAAGGTGAATATTAATAGCTATACTCCATTTAGAGGTGGCCTTTCGACTTACGTTAAAGTTCCTTACTTCATAGCAGTAAAGCATGCGGTAGTGAATGTTAAGAACGATGACGAGTACTGCTTCCTGTGGGCCGTTGTTTCGGCATTATACCCAGTGCAACTTCATTCAGATAGAGTTTACAGTTATCCTCATTTTAGAGATGTTTTGAATTATGGTTCAATTTCCTTTCCCATTAAAATAGATGATGTAAAAAATTTGAAAAATTAAACAACCTCTCCATTAATTTGTTTTGTATTCAGGGAAAGGTGTATTACCGCTAGTATTAAGTGTAAATCAAGAAAATAGTGTCAGAACCTATAAATCTTTTAGTACTTTCGCCTAATTATCATTCTGCGGGTTTCTGCTGATGCTATTAATACAAAAATTATACTGTTTATCATTTCGCGTGGATTAAAAATATGTCAGCTCTTTTTCTAAACAACTATCGAGTAGGGGGCACAAGAAGTTTATTTGTTATCAATGTTGAATCACTTTTCTTCAGATCACCTTCTACAAAACATGTCACTCTCTGCCATCAACTTAATCAATGTTCAGTCAGGATGCCTACCGAAGCGGAGATGTTCTGCAGTTCAAAAATTTCGCATTTCAGGAAAAGGCACCGTTTGTAATTTTGGGATTTAGAAAGTATTTTAGAAAAGTGTACAAATTTAACATCACTTGGGGTAAATCTATTTCATTCCAAACATATACCCTTTAGCATTGCTTACTACTTAAAGTGTTCATACAATGATTCTTTATCTCGATTTAGGCTTTATAGAGGAAATGATTGCATTCGATGGTTTGTTAAAGAGCTTCAAAGTATTGCACATTGGAGCACCGAAATCATCAATAAAATAATTCCTATGGGTACTTTAACTCCCAATCAGGTTGAACACTTTGAAAGCACTACGATTTGTCACATTTGCGAAAACCATTTACAGATAATGATATAAAGGTCAGAGACCATAACCATTTACCGGAGCATTTCGAGGAGCATCACATCAGAATTGTAACCTAAACTATAAAGACTCTCACATCTTACCGGTTGTGTTTCATAATTTGTCAGGTTATGATAGCCATTTCGTCATTAGAGAATTGGCTACTATTCCCGGTACGATTTCACTCCTACCCATAAACAAAGAAAGATATATCTCTTTCAAAAAGTAATAGGTAGTAAAATTAAGTTTAGATTTATTGACTCTTTCAGATTTATGAGTAGTAGTATTGAAAAGTTATCAAACTATTTGGAAAATAGTAAAAAGTTATTACCGAGCTAAATGTAACAATGAAGAAAATTTTCTTTACTAGTTCGCAAAGGTGTGTTTCCTTATGAGTATATTGATACTGGGAGAAATTAAACGAGACCACGCTCCTCCTAAAGATTTTTCAGTCATCTTAATAATGAGGGAATCAGTGATGGAGTTTTGACATGCGGTTAACGTTTGGAACAAATTTAGTATTAAATCGTTAGGGAATACTCGGATTTGTATCTAAAACAGACGTTCTACTTTTAGCGGATATTTTCGAGAACTTTCGGCAAACTTGTATAAGTACTTGAGCTTGATCCTCTGCACTATTATACAGCCCCGGTTTAGCATTCGATGCTATGCTTAAAATTACACAAGTAAAGTTAGAATTATTTACAGACATTGATATGTTAATGTTTATTGAAAGAGGGATTAGAGGTGGTGTAGCTCAATGTTCAAATCGGTATGCTAAAGCTAACAATAAGTACATGGAGGAAAAATTTGATCCACCTCTGAAAGTGTGTATTTAATGTACTACGACGTGAATAATTTATATGGAGCCACCATGTCAGAATTTCTACCATTTGGCGATTTTTCTTTTGTTGATGAAGCTAATTTTGAAACTTTAGATGTAATAAACCATCCTGATGATTCGGAAATTGGTTATATAGTCGAGTGTGATTTAGACTATCCTATAGAATTACATGAGAGTCATAGTGATCTACCTGCACCCGAACATATGGTTCCACCGCGTCTGATTCCAAAATGAAAAAATTACTGCTTACCTTGTATCCAAAACGTAATTATGTAATTCATTACAGAAATTTAAAAGTATATTTAAAATATGGATTGAAGTTGGTAAAAGTACACCGTATATTACGTTTTAAACAGTCTCCGTGGTTAAAAAATATATAGATTTAAATACAGCCATGCGTCAGCAATCTCAAAATGAATTGATAAAATTTCTATAAATTAATGATTAATAGTGTTTTGGAAGCTGATGGAAAATGTACGTAAACATAAGGACATACGGCTAGTAACGAAATGGGAGGGTCGCTATGGTGCTCGTGCTTACATATCAAAACCAAATTTTCATAGTTGTACAATATTTGACAATGATATGCTTATCATTCAAATGAATAAGCTTGAAGTATATTTCAATAAACCTATATATGCAGGATTCAGTGTTTTAGACGTTTCAAAAACTTTTTATATAATTTTCATTACGGCTACACGCTACCCAAGTTCCATAATAATGCTAAGCTCTTGTACACGGATACGGATAGTCTCATATACGCCTTTTCGGTTCCCGATATCTATCAATGTATTAAAGAGGACATTGATAAATTCGATACATCTGATTATAGTCCTGACAACATCTTTGGACTCCATTAGTAAACAAAAGGTCCCCGGCTTAATGAAAGATGAAAACCATGGCGAAATTATGGTTGAATTTGTAGGACTTCGTCAAAAATGTATGCTTACGGTTGATGAAAAGGTTGTAAAAAATCAAAGGGTTCTACGCAAGCAAGCGTGAGGCAGATCACGATTAATGATTATAAACAGGTTTTGATGGTGCGTAATAAGGCGCTATCAACATCTCATAAGGTCAAAGAAACATGATGTGTTTACCATTAAACAAAATAAAGTCATACTCAATCCTTATGAGATAAACGCTTAGTAAATTTTGATTTCACTGATACTAGACCATGGGGTATAACTTTCAGTAAACAATGAGCAGTCTTCAAGTCAACTTGCAGGAAGAGCTGCAGTGCAGTAGTGATCAAATATACAAAAGTACCTGAAGCGTTCTTTGACCTCTCCTGAAAACTATACATTTATACTGAATATATTACAAAATATTGTTATTCCTGATGAGTGTTTTACTGGTGTGCTATAAACTCAAAGTGTGCAAATGAAATTATTATTAGGACATTATTTGATAAAAAATTAAATTAGACAATACCATTAAAAGTTTTATGAAATTGTGTACCGATAAAGGCTACAATTCATTAACTTTTGATAAAGTAGATAGGATCTTAGACGATATGAGTGTACTTGGTGACATACCGCTTAAAATGTATCTATATTTTATTAAGGTTCATGATTCAACAAATGTTAAATCTACGTTAGAAAATATTGCTTACAAGGACACTGTATTTATTATAACTGAATGTATTGAGAAATCGCATATTATGCTAACTACAAGTGCCTCGATATTTTGATTGAAATATTATTAGAACAAAATATCAACTATAAGTTTCAACCGTGGGAAAACGATGAGCACCACAAAATTTATTACTGGATACTAGACAACATCAATAAAGGTGAAACAAATTCAAATTCCTGTTTGGGATGGAGGTGTGGGCCAGATTCGGGTATATGGCCATCCAGTAATTTAAGTGATTATATAAGTACTTTAGGTTCACTTTATAAGATAATGAAATTTTAAAATAAATGTAATATTTAAAAATAAAATACTATTATTTTTGTGTGTGTTTTATTTCATCTAAGAGCTACATCCTTTTCTACAAACTATATATATATATACTAATATAAGTAATTTGTTTCACAAAGTACAGGTTAAATGTTATAAAACAATATCATCCTTATTGATCCATGATCTTTCATCCAATCCCCACCATTTTACGAATAACTTATTATTCTTGGAGCGAAGCACTTTTTCTACTAGATATACATCGGGATACTTTGTTTTTGTAATTCATGTTCATAAAACCCTCCCAGTACAGGATTTCCTTCATGTCTTCAAGCATGTACGTAGTGGGGTTAGTAATGCAAACTTTCACAATCTTAAATAGTTCACTAGACCAATTGGGTGTGTATCCTTTGGCGAAAATATTTTAAATTTACTGATTCGTACTATGTCACCCACAGAATATCGATTCCCATCGAATATTTTTATGTTAGTGTAAGCCTCTAGCTTTGTATGATTACCAACATCTTTGGGCTTCATTCTAATAGTTCTATGCTTACGATTGTTATAATCCATCGTTATGGTATCAATTGTATCAATCCATTTATATTTACCTTGCAGGCTGAATGACTTATATAGAGCACCTTTAATGGTTCTGATAACACGTTCAGCAATTGCAGCCTTCTTTGTGCTATAGGTAGAGTAATGATTGACTCCATAACGATGCATTAGTTTAGTAAAATGCTCATTGTAGAATTCTTTTCCTGCATCTGTCTGCAAATTGGTAGGTTTCCGACCTTTTTCAAGATTGTTTGCATGGCCTTGGTAACTTCTTGACCTGTTTTCGTTTTAATCCTTTAGTCCATAAGTATTTCGAAAAACAGTCGATGACCACTAATATATACTTATAACCCTTATTTTGTTTGGCATATGTGTTAAATTCAGCTAAATCTGCTTGCCAAAGATCATCAAAACCTCTAATTATTGTTCGCCTTCGTTTAAAATTTTTTCGTGCAGGTTTGTGCAATTCGTTGACGAGTTGTAATTTGGACATGGTGCTAATTTATTCACAATTTCTTTAAGTTGATGTAGTTTTTCCTCCAGCGCTAGATAAGCGTTGGCGTTTCCTTTGAAAGTGTTCCGAACTGCTTGTAAACAGAAATCAAGGTATCCTTTATTTATAGCATCACCATCTTCTTCAGGGTCACCAACTGTGTCAAACGATTTCCATCCAAATCGAACCTTGTTGATACATAATATTGCCTAGTGATGACATCTTGAGGATCTATGGGATTGGCCACATTGCTGAGTCTCTTATTCTCAATATCAAATTGATTAGCATCAATCTGTTTAAACTGAGGGCTAGTTTCTTTAATTGATACTGGACATATGAACGTCCAAATTTGTCAAGGGGCATTTTAGTTGTGACATGTCGACATCAATGCATTCTCATTTATATTGTTTAAAAAGCGGTTGTTCGGTTTTTCAATGTATCCATCTTCATATAGTTCTTCTACAATTGATATTATGTCATTTACAACACCTGTGTTTCCTAATTTTTCTGCCCACAATACTTCCAGATCACGAATTAGTTCATGTATATCATTCCAATATTTATATTCAATGGGTCTGTTTGTTAATTCCTTAAAAATATAGCTCCACTCCTCCCTTGGTTGTGGTGGGTGATGATGACAGCAAGGGTTTGATTATTTGTGTATACTTTTGCTGCGGCTTCCTCGAATCTGTGCACTTATGTCATAATCTCGCCTTACTACATTCGTAGCCTCTAAAATAGTTCTATATTTTTTTCTATCTGTTGACTTTACTAGACTTAAGTCGGGTTCATTCATAATAAGCAGATCATATAATCCTGGAGTCCCTTTATACGTGACACCTTTAATAATTATATCGTCTCCTTTAATTGTGATGGGTGTATTACCAATTGTCCATTTATCAGTTTTGGTATCATAGTGGACTCCATACGTATGATCAATATCACCTTCAGCATTCTTCAAAATACGTTCAACATATATACGCGGCAATTCATTGTACTGCTCGAGAAATTCTTCCGAGATGGGTTCATTATGGGAATCATCTACGATACTAGACAGTTCTTCTTCTTCCTCCCCAGTATTAATCTCCCCCATGACTGATGTTTCCAAGAAAGATGGAAGACTTGAGGAGGATTTCTTGAAAAACGGAAGCTGAGCTAGTGGACTAGTAGCACCCTCTTGAATCACCTAATGGAGTGAGACGTGGGGTCCATTGAACTTGAGCTAGCGGACTAGTGGGGATAGTGGCGTGCTTTCTTGGAAATATCAATACGGGTGGTTTTTTAGGTTTAACATCAATGACCTCCTCCTCCTTTTTAGGTGTTTTTTTATCGATTTTATTTACTATTTCAGTTAGAGGTTCTATTAAAGGCTTATAAGTACTTTCGAATGTTCTTTCATTATCAATGCGAGCAGTCTTAATACTGTTATACTTCTGCCGTATTATTTTACGAGCCCGAATAATTTTTTCTTTAATATCCTCTCCTTGTTGTCCATTGCGACAAACAGGTACCGGTTCACCTTGAACAGGTAGCTGTTTACACTAAACAGATAGCTGTTAATACCTAAACAGATCAGTTACTACTAAACTGCTGAATGCGGTTTAAGGTATTATATATATATATATTCGTCTTATATACCAAAACGGATTTAATGAACAGGTACCCGTTTACCATGAACAGGTAGCTGTTGCGACAAACAGGTACCGGTTCACCTTGAACAGGTAGCTGTTTACACTAAACAGATAGCTGTTAATACCTAAACAGATCGGTTACTACTGAAACCAGTTTAAGGTATTATATATTCATCAAATCCTTTCCTATAGCGACCATTATTAACTTCAGCATCCTTGTTTATGACCATGAAACCAAACTGATCTACCCAGCACTTTGAACACATGTCCCGAAACAATTTCATGCTTATGGTGGGACTTATATGATCCTCATACGCATGTTTTAAGTTTAATTCATCTTGCTCAAATAATATAATTAGATTCGCATTATCACGAATTAATTGCTTTGGAATTTTACTGTAAGTTTGACTCAAATAGAAACAGTCAATATCGTTATGCCTACCCATAGAAAAATATGCCTTATATTATTTTGCTTTTCACAAGCGATATCATCGAAAATAAAAATAGAGTTTGATTTTGCACAATTAGGCTCAATCACATCTTGATTGTCGCTGAAGGTAAAGTAACCTATGTCCTTCATTGGAAGTAAGATTTCCTGTAAAAGTTTGTACTTGTTTTGATTCAATGACTTAGAGTATACGTATACATGTTTAAATTTCAAACCATTTTTTCAGTAAGCAGACTGATCATTGCGTTTGTTTTACCGCAATTGGAGGGCGCATATAATACCACGTATACTATTAGGAAGTAAATCACCATGTTTTGAAGTAATAGACTTTTCATCAAAGTCATGATTTTGAATTGAGAGTTTTTGTTTCTGAGCAACTACTTTCATCTTTGATGGATGAAATAAAACTAAACGAATAATTACAACATCTTTATTTATATATATTAGACTATACTACAATAATAATTATAATTTTTCACTTCTCCGGTGAGTGGACTGTACTGTACAATAGCATCATGGAGAATAAGACCATATACAACGATTCCATTATCGAAAGGTGTTAGAGATTCCATTTCCAATTTGATGTCCACTGTTGAGTTTTTAAGGATTCATTTTGTTTAGAGCAGTCCATTACAAATATTGGACATGATTTGAATTCGGAATAGTTGAATAATGCATCTTTATCATCTTCACCATAGTAATCACAACGAAATTTCAAAAATTGCGATAGGCAGGTATATATTGGTTGGCACTGAAGTTCAAATGCATTGCTTCATATGGATAATACTCAGAATTCAGATGTACTTTAAGATTTCTGATGTTAATGTGATCAAAATTTCCAGCCCTTGCTGACCTTGTATACCTTTTACCTTGTTGGAATGCAACAATTATCCAACGTGGTTTTTCCAGTTGCGTTGATGTTTTTATTGGCCATATGTCTGAGGTTGCTTGTTTTAAAGCAGGCAATTCATACAACTCCCATTGTCGAAATGGAACAGTAATAATAGAATTTTATTGATTCCTTGAAACAAGTTAAGTTTCGCAGCATCACTAAGTGTTAAGTGCGGTACTTTCCATTGAATTTTATTTAAGGTTATTGCGGCATCGACTTCACCATAGTAACAGTTTGTATCGCTTCTAGATCGAATTAAAACCAACTCTTGGCGCATATTCACGATTACCTGACGATAATCCTCCATTATTCCAAATATGTGGTTCAATGGTATGCATACTGTAAAAGATTTTTCTCCATTTTGCTCATCGAATTCTACTTGTAATGGTTCTTCATTCTTTGGTGACCATCCTAAATGACTTAGTGCTTTGCTTTTGCTTGCCGTATAAGAAATATATCCTTTAAGCGTAGATGTTATTCCTGGATTTCTACAAACATCCACCTCTGACCACCTAACTCATAACGAATTTCTTCGAAAAGAAAGTTCGGGAAATTGTTGGTTAAGCTGCATGCTTTTCTTTCATCTTCTTTTTGAGCTCAAGTTTACCTTCTATGTACAGAAAACTATCATAAGTAGCCGTAATTAGATCTTGACTTTGAATTAAGATTCGTATTTCTTCGGAAGGTCCATATTTAGAAGATCCATATGGAAGATAAGTGTGAATATCTGATTTAATTATAGTATCATCAAAATGTACGTTTTGAAAGACGTTTAACGATTCTGCCATTGTGGTTGAGAACTTTTAAACCTATTGACGTTAAAAAGTATTTCTCTGCAGATGTTAACCGCAATGAAGGTTGATGACTAATTAATGACTTACTGTAGGGATGATGTCTTTTATATGAGTTTTTGAAAGATGGAATTGGTCCTGGATTAATTCTCAGACCCATGTTCTTTTAGTTCTAAGCGTACAGTGAATGGTTCACTTTCACCAAAGTCTATTAATTCACCCTTTTGATTAGTCAAATTAATTGTTATATTACTAATAATGTCAGTGTTTACTTCTAAATATTGAGTATTGCTGGAGTTTTATCTAGACGATAACCTGGAGGAACTGAAACATCAATCTCATATAATACTTTAGCAGGTTTCCCGTTTCGATAAGATCCCTTTATAATGTTGCACTCTACGTGTAGATTAGTGTGTTTAAGTATTTGGATGTCTAACGCAGATGTATGTAAAATATTTGGTTCTAATATTTTAGACTCAAACCCTAGCATGCGCCCAATACAATTTTCTTTAGTAAAATCAATCTCAAATGAACTGTTTATCTCACATTTAAGTGTATTGTTGTTTGCTCTAATGATAAACTTTTCTGTGGGTATTTTAGATTTTAGATAATCGTTAATTTCATCTAACTCATATGCACCGTGTGGAATATTAATCACTTGCAAATGAGATGGATTTGTTCTAAAATAAAATCTATCGTTGCCTGCATAAATGTTTCTAATGCTGTTGCAGCCGTAAAATCCAACCAATCCAATAACGTATTTCTTCCCCAAATCTAGCTCTATCGGTGGATAGAAGTTGTAGCTAGCTGTTACCAACACCTTCTAAACTGAATGTTATTGACATAACTGAGAAAATTTGATGTTGTGCTGATTATTTATATAAAAATTGTAGGCATAGGTGTCCGCAAATAATTGTATTAAACTCTTGATCTTGGTTGTAATTATAATATATTTTACACCCCAGTAGTTAATCACTTCGTTTGGTGGTCGAATATTACCGAAACTATCGTAATACCATACCTTTTACCACGCTTTTTGTAGCAAACCCAATGGGTACCTGGTCCTCTTTGGCTATCTAAGTTAATAATTCCAGATTCATTTTTCCGTGGCAATTTAGGCATGCTATCTCTCATAAAAATATCCCTAAAGTACGGTACGTTTTTGGAGTATTTCTTTAAATCAGTATCCGTTAACGGTCTTTCGGTAATCTATTCAGTTTTTGGAAACGGTTTTAAGTATAATGCACCACCACCAGATTTGTTTGGTTTTAGATATAGTGCACCGCCTTTCTTATTCATGGAGCCTATAGCGACCGATTCCATCATGCGATTATGGCGCGATGTCTCTTCCTGCAATTTTTAGCATTTTTAGCATCATTGACTGCTTTAGCAATTCCTGATGCACCGCCAGCTAAAGCACCGATTGCTGATAATCCTGCGAATAACGGAATAAGAAATGGTAAAACCCTCCTTGTTTAGGTAGGGAATTACTCTAGGAACTTTAATGTTTTCTTTCCTCCTAAATTTTTACCACACGTTTTGCCGTTGAAAGCGCTGACTTTATTGTGTCTGTGAAATTTCCGTTAGGTTTAATTTTTTAGCTATTGTCTTTCGTAAATGCAATAAATTTCCACCATTGCATTTCTTCTTCATATTAGATCGACGTTTACACCCCATTCCCAATTTTCTCTTTGCTTTCATGATGGTACTGACTGCTAAAGCTGCAGTTCGTTCACCTAGCGTTGCGTCTAATGATTTAAAGCGCTCCCAAGCTTTTTTGTAAAATTTTATCTGCTTTATGTCTACTTTCTAAATCTCGGTAATCTCTGTAACTGATATCATGAAGTTTGCACTGAGCATCTAATTGATTAATACCGAGGTCACCGCGTGCGAGTCGTTTTCTAACTTTGTACCAGGACCGCAATACTGGTAACCAGGTAAATGCAATTCAAACGGAAGTTTATTGATTAGACCATTCACCAAACCACCACCACCTACACTCTTTCGCTTCTTAACTAGCATTGTTTACATGGATGGATAGAAGGGGTATTTATACCTAAATTGAGAAAAACAAATCATAGTTATTTCTTTATTCAGTAAATGCTATACATTAGATAAGCAGGACGATAATACAAAATTTCCATTAAACATACAGTGTTATGTGAATTAATATTATACTTAGCATTTATAACATCATCAATATCTTTATAAATGTCATCATCCACCACTGAATTCTTTCTCACGAAAACGACGGTAGTCAACAACTTGTTGTATGAACTTTTCATAAAACACACCAGATTGTAAGATTCAAGAAATTCCAATCTATAGCTTACTATATCCTTTAAATTGAATAGTTCTTCTATACTATGTGAGTTGAATGTCAAGAACAGCACTTGTAGTTTTCTATCATAACAGTTTTCAAAATTCTGTCATATCCTTTAATTAATTCCCAATTGTAATAAATACCAAGATTACTAGATAGAGATTCATAATGTTGATCATAGATTATATCTTCTTCATTTACATTTGACCAATCAATTTCATTTTCAATTTCTTGAGATCGAAAAATTGTAATTCTACATATGAATGCCATCTTAGAAGCTCATTCCATTCCTTCATATCCAACACTACATTATTGCTTTGATCACAATTACCACCCAATACGCACCACTGGTGCAAGGTTGAGGTGTGTACTGTATCCAATTTCCAGATGTTTTGCATGATGAGTATCGTTCGATAGTTTATAATAGGTACAATCGATTAAGTATTCCTTAGCTGCTTGTTTATACACTTCATCCTTATATTGAAATGATGATGCGCAGTCAGTCTTAGCAGAAGAATAACCTTCATCGTGTTTCTCTTCATTTTACTACTACTACTACCATCACTATTTTGACAGCACCAACAAAATGTTAAATTATTCAGATTGTTACTGCAATGATGTGATGTATCCATATATAACGGTGAACTTCTGAGTTTGGATCGTTCCAGAAATGATTTTATTGCTACTTGCATGACTTTACTTGCTCACAATTTCACTATGACTAAACGCTGCTTAAGAAAATAATTCTAGTATTTCAATTTTACATATGGTGGGGTGCTACTATTAAAAGAAAATGTTATGTTTGTTGTTTTGCCAGCTGCACCCAAACTACTTATAAACACATCCTTCGTGTTTAGGAGTGTTTTAAATTCTTCAATTCGTGTTTCTTCTTTTTTGAAATACACATAAAAGCGTTCCGGTAATACACATTTAAAATCACCCGTTTCTATCACTATACGTTCACCGTACTTAGTATTAATTATATCCATATTCGTTACTTTATACTTTCTCGATATATCGAGCTCGCACGCATTCTTAAAGGGTTTGCAATAGGTGCTTTGGTTTAACCCTGTTAATTCCATATTTAACAATTATGTGTTGCAGACTGATCTCAACATACAGCTCGCTGCAGTTTATATAAGAAATATGCGTCCTACATATTACAACATGCTTAAACTTGTTAAATACCTACTGTTGACCTTGACTATAAATATAATGATGATGATGATCAGCTCCAAAAATTTATATTTCCCGCTAAAAGTTTGACCTTGAAAATTATATTCTTAGATTTATGATTACCTTGCAATTTCTATTTTTAGCTTTTCACCTTGACCTTTTATACTTCTAAGAAATATGACACCACCGTAGGTCAATAACCTTTGACCTTGAAAACTATTTTTAGATTTATGATTACCTTGCAACTTCTATTTTTAGCTTTTCACCTTGACCTTTTATATTTCTAAGAAATATGACACCACCGTAAGTCAATAACCTTTGACCTTCAAAACTATTTTTGATTTATGATTACCTTGCAACTTTTAGCTTTGACCTTGACCAACTACATTTTAAATCTCCGCTTAAAGTTCGACCTTGAAAGAGCTCCAAAAGCTTCCGATTTCACCACCAGAGGGCGAGTGACTCCAAAATTTAAATCCCCACCACAAGCATGCTTGAGACGTGGAGCGCGTTCTGGCATAACGAGAAAACTCACTTGACCTTGAAATAAATCCCATAAGATTTACATGGGTGACCTTGAACTGGTCCAGGATCGGCCTTATATGTCTACTTTGGCAGTTATCGAAACATATCTCGATGGATTCTGGTTGTACTTAATTAGGACCCATCAGCACATCCCGCAGGATTCGTTTATCTGTTATGGCTCAAAAATTGCAGTGCTATAAAAATGTGACATAAATGCAAGTCTTAATTTTTGCGTGCACAGTTATAATTTTGCCTTTGGGAACAGCTGTTGAGTTTGACTGACAACTTAGCACCTCTTTCAAAATTTTGGAGATGTTAAAAAATGTTTGGCCAAAAACGTTTTGCAATTTTTCCTGCAAATTGTACAATTTTCCAAACATATCTTCATGGTTTATCATTGTACTGGATTAATACAACATAGAATATCCTGTAAAATTTATTTATTTGTAACGGTTCTAAAATTATAGCGATATGAAAGTCAAGACCAAATTTCTGGGAGCACAGTTGACTACGATGGTCTGACATAATTTTGCCATTAGGGTAAGTTTTAAGAAATGTTCCCCGAACTAGTACCAGTCTATACGATCTCTATGTCTTCTGAGGAATTCCCTTCATCATGGAAGTTAGCAAATGTTCAACATATTCCCAAAAAAGGCGATAAGACCGATCCCTCAAACTACCGACCAATTGACATCACTTCCATTTTGTCTAAAATCGTGGAAAACGCGATCAATCAACAACTGTTCACGTTCCTTGAAACTAACAAACTCCTTAGTGACCACCAATATGGCTCTGGCAAAGTCGTTCAACAGGTGATCTTCTTTCATATGTGACCCAAGTTTGGAACAATACAGTAGAGCAGTCCGGTGAAACAGTTGTAGTCGCTTTAGATATCTCAAAGGCATTTGACCAAGTTTGGCATAAGTGTTTACTTGCCAAACTCACCTCGTTTGGGTTAAATGATACGCTCATCAACTGGGTTTCTAGTTTCCTTGATAAAAGACGAACACGTGTCGTAGTTGATGGCTTTTTTCAAAAGAAGTTAGCAGTAACGCGGGCGTACCACAGGGATCCGTTATAGCGCCTACACTTTTTCTGCTGTACATAAATGACCTTATTTCTTTAACAACTAACCCCATCCATTGCTTTGCTGACGATAGCACTCTTCACTGTAGTTCATCTCAGTCTACTCATAGTGATAATCCAGCTTCTATGTCAAATCAAGAAATTAAAGCTGAAATGGAAAATTCAATCAACAAAGACATTCAACGTATTCTCGAATGGGGAAGCGATAATCTAGTTAAATTTAATGCTAACAAAACTCAATGTTGCCTTGTGTCCGCCAAAAAAGATCGATCATTTCCTGTTGTAAGTATGAATGGCTCAGTTCTTAAGTTTTCAGACTCTATTATTCTGTTGGGTATGACTGTATCTTCAAATTTCTCATGGGTTGACCATCTTCTGTCAGCTACCAAAACAGCTGCTCGTAAAATAGGCTTTTTGTACAGATCTAAGCAGTATTTTACCTCTCGACAACTCCTTCTGCTGTATAAGGCCCAAATTCGGCCTCATCTGGAATATAATTCTTACCTTTGGGTTACTGCTCCCCAATACGCTCTCGATATCGTTGATCGTATTCAAAAGAGAGCGATTAAGCTTATAGATGACCCATCCTTAACTTCTCAGATACATTCCCTTGAACATAGAAGGATGGTTTCAGTTCTTTCTTTGTATTATCATTATTACAACGGCTATTGTGCTGCAGAATTATATTCTTTGAAACCTCTCGGGCTATCTTTGCTAGGAATACTGGGTTCGCGTATTAACATCATCAGTATGCAGTACAAATCTCCACTTGTCGTACCAAACGGGCGCAACCCACATTTTTTTACACGGCTTCTAAACTCTGGAACGATTTCCCTAGTTCAGTTTTCCTCTCACTTATTATATGAGAAAACTTAAGGTAGCTGTTCATAGGCATCTATTGACAATTCATTATCCCTCTATTGATCTTCCTAAGTGTTCCAGAGTGCTTTAGCACGATAGGCCAAATTTAGCCTGTTCAGGAATCGTAAAAAAAAAGTTGTTGTGTTTAACTAGAACAACTTGGCATAACTTTCAAAATGATGAAATTATTGAAAAACTGTTTTGACTAAAAATATTTTGATGTTTTTCTTGCAAATTGTGCAATTCTAGCAATATATCTCGATAGTTTCTGATTGTACTAGATTAACACAGCATCTTGTAGAATTCGTTTGTTTGCTATGGATCAAAAATTATAGCTATCTAATAATGTTGACTTTATGGAATTTGCGGCATAACTTTTAGTAGACAAGGCTACACCAAGCACAATTTTTGTTTTTTTTTAAAAAGCAATGGCGGTACTTGAAAAAATCGATTGTTTTTTAATTTGACACTTTGTTTTTTGAGATAGGTTATTGAGTTTTGGAGCACAACATGACACAAACCTAGGACAAATCAGCACAACTTTTTGTTGTGGAATTACAAAATGGCGTGCAAACTTCACATACATCGTTTACAGTATTTGTTCTCCAAATAAAATAAACATATTTTTGCAAATTACTTATTAAAAAATTTAATATAAATTTGACCATTATAAAAGTGCTAGTAAAAGTGTAATTTAAAAAAAAATTAATAAAATAATAAAATAATATTACTGAAGCAGAGGACTGAGCAAAAAAAGTATGAAATGGAAAGGCAAAGTGCAAAGCAAAGACACAAAATGGAAACCCAAAGGCCCGAACGCAAAAGGCAATCTACCAACTAGTTATCCACAAATGTATACTTGCTCGTCACTGCGCCAAACTTAGATTTAAGCCAGCACAAACACTGAAAATAGGATCAAATATTAATCCAGAATTACACACATAGAGTTTGACAAACCCCAGATGTCAAATTTAGTTTTTAAAATAATTCAAACCTTATGCGCACTACTGTCTCTAAAAGCGAGCACAAGACCGACTTTGAGCACGATATGACAATAGAAGATGAAGTTTATGTTAGAGAATCAATCAGACAGGAAGACATCGGAAAATAACTTCAGAATGATATGGAAGATGAAAATACTAAGGGACTTTCTAGAAACAAAGAGAGAGAGAGAGAGAACCGTTTCTTGGAAGAGATGGATCCAAACGCTTACAATCAACGCGTTCAAACAATATCATCACATTTACTGGATGTCAAGCAATATGCAAAAAACCTAAAGTGCTTTATATTGTTGGTAGTTGTTTTTTGATCACCAAATGATCGAAGACATAGACGAGTGTTAAAATTTAGCAGAATTATATTGCATATGAAAATAAATGAAAAGCAACTACTGTTTCTGAAAATTAAAGCATTTATTGGACTTCCTTATTTAGTAAGTATGATTCGTACTAATCGTCAGAATTTGAGAAACTTATGGCAAAGTGATGGGACCAGTATCGATGTATTCCACAATACAATGTTAAGAATCGTTACCAATCCCCAATGGTCTGTCTTCGATTCGATAACATCGCGAATCGTAAAGATAGAGTAGCGATTCACAAACTAGCTCGTGTTCGTGGAATTCTGCAGAAATTTACTGCAAGTTGTAATTAGGTGAACACTCTTTCGTAATTTGTGACGTTTTAAACTTGCAAGTATATCCAGCAAAACAGCCAGAAGGGTCCGACAGACTTAATAACTCGCCGCCAATAGATTTCGTGGAAAGGCTCTAACAATTTATTTTTGGTTCCAACGGAAATGTGACGATTAATAACCCAGGTAGAACATCAAAATTGGTAAAATAGTAATGTAACAATCTTGGACCATTGTAATATATGAATATCAGCCCAACTTTTCAATGTGAACATTCTGAAATAATGGGACATATGTAGTTTCCATATTGGTAAAATGTGAATTATCCAGACTGGACCAATCACAATTGGAAAGATACAACCAATATTGTAGAGCGTTATTGAAACGTGCTAACTGCTAAATATTGCTTTTGTATAGTATTCCGATATTGGTGAAACTAACATTATACCAAGCACTACCGCACAGAATTACGGAATGCTAAAAAACAATATTTAGATGGAGTGTATGCAACAATATTAGTGCTATACAGGGTGGGCGTGGACGGAGGATTGCTCATTAACTATTAGATAATTCAAAACCAATTTTGGTGTGGTAATACAAGATCATTGGACCTCATTCTAAAACTATTTAGGAATATACAGGGTGATTGACTAAAATATGCCAACCCAAACCTTTTTTTTTAATGGAATACTCTATATATTTTTGCATTTTAGGATTCACTGTTACATTTAGAATAACAGTATAGAAATTTGTATCTGTAGCACTAACCATTCTGTAGATATCGTCACTTTAGTACCAAAATAGAGTTAACTTTGAAACCACGATGCGAGCGTTGTCACCACGATTTTGTACAGGGTGATTCACGTCGATGGTACCTTAGACGTTTACGGAAAACGAGAGATGGGATCTTTTTGAAAGTTTGGTCACTTGCATGGTTGACTCGGATCTATCGATCTAAAATATTTTCAGCGTTGCGACGTTGTCTCTTATGTAGAAAAGTGGCAACACCTTTAATATTTTTAATGAGACGCTCTGTATATTATTACATTGTTGGGTTCGCTATTGATTTTACATTATCTTCAACCGTTTTTGAGTAATTAATTAATCTCCTTATTTTTTAGCCAAAACATGGTTCCAATCGAATGTTCATTATTGTGCTGTTTGAATTTGTAGAAAGTTGGAATTCTGGATTCACTCTATGAATTAGCTGTTCATCAGTTCTGCGTAACGAAATTGGTTCCATATTGTACAGGGTCGTTCGAAATTCGTTACGTTTCCGCAAGGTACAAAAATGCAGAAAAGTTCATTATTTCAAATAGGACACCCTGTATATTATCGAATATTCTGATAGACCATTGAAGTCCCTTTAAAATTATATAGTTCCTATACCTAAACAGTAAGGTTTCCGAAATAGAACCATGTTCCTTTAAAAATTTGTAATCTAGTCACATGTTTGTATTGTTACAATGAAGTGTCAAGATTTTTTGACATTATTAAATTCAGACATCAGTATTGTTGATATTAGCACGCGTCCACATTCATTAACAAGAGTAGTAGCGAATAGTATTAAAATGGAAAGGAATAATTATTCTAATGAAGTTTTGATGAAACTCTTCATTCTTCATGGAAAATGTGACCAAATTATAGCGAGAACATGCAGGAAGTTCAAAGAAATGTATCCTAATTTGCGACCAATGGACAAAAGAAAGTTTGTACGATTATACAATAATTTCAATAATTATGGATCGAAACTGATTGCGGAACGAACAAAGTATATCACTTCAGACGAAGACAATATTATAAACGTTCTGGCCTATTTTCACGCTCATCCCCAAGCTTCCATAAGGAGTGCAGAAGAAGATTTAGGCCTATCTTATGCTTCCATTCAAAGGATTCTTCAATATCAAGAGATGCACGCATACAAGTATATGGCAGTTCAAGCTCTCAAACCGGAAGATCAAAATAGGATAAGCTTTTGTGAAGACATTCTGATCCTTATCCAAGAAGATCCGAACTTTTTAAAAAGAATAATTTGGACGGACGAAGCTAAATTTTCTAGGGAAGGCATTTTCAACAGAAAAAAAACAACATTTCTGGACAGACCAAAATCCAAAAGTTGTTAGAGAAACGGGATTACAAGAAAAGTTTAGTTTCAATGTTTTTTGTGTTCTGAAAAATAATAAAATAAGTTATTATATTTATGATGAATCTTTGAACTCTCAAAAATATCTCGAAATTTTAAGAGCGGTAGTGAACAATTTCTTGGATAATTTAACATTAGAAGATTATCGTACCTGCTGGTTTCATCTGGATGGAGCACCAGCTCATTGCTCTGCAGAAGTAACTGAAGAGTTGATCCAAATGTTCGATGTTCGCTGGTTTAGGCAGTTAGGACCGTGGAATGGGCCTGTGAGATCACCCGACTACACACCTCTTGATTTTTACTTGTGGGGTAATTTGAAGAGGAAGTTTTATATGACACCAGTACTCACGAAACAACACCTGCGTCAACGAGTTATCAGGAGAATTGAAGAGCTAGATCCTACAGAGATAAGGTGGGCCACAATTTCATTAACGATTATTCGTATTCTGAAATGTTTGGAAACCAACGGTCGTCATTGTGAAAATTTATTGTAAATGCTTTCTAGTTTTGTTAGTTATTGTTTGATATTATTTGCACTGCGATTCATGTTTAACTGAATTTGTTATTTGTTATTTTATAAATAACAGTAGGTATTTATAATTAATGAAATTATTGCATAATCGTACAAACTTTCTTTTGTCCATTGGTCGCAAATTAGGATACATTTCGTTGAACTTCCTGCATGTTCTCGCTATAATTTGGTCACATGGTCCATGAAAAATAAATAGTTTCATCAAAACTTGAATTGTGAAGTAATTTCCTGCTATTTTGACACTTTTCAAATTTCTCCCGTTAATAAACACCCGAATGTTTTATTATTAGTGCACTAATTGTGACAGAAAAGACAGAATAGTGCCATTTTTATAGGAACATGCTTCTATTTCGGAAACCTTACTGGTTAAGTATAGCAATATGATGTATCATTTTATCAGAATATTCGATAATATACAGGGTGTCCTATTTGAAATAATGAACTTTTCTGCATTTTTGTACCTTGCGGAAATGTAACTAATTTCGAACTACCCTGTACAATATGGAACCAATTTCGTTACGCTGAACCGATGAACAGCTTATTCATAGAGTGCATCCAGAATTTCAACCATCTACAAATTCAAACACCATGTTTTGGCTAACAAATAAGGAAATTAATTAATTACTCAAAAACGGTTGAAGATAGGCATAGGAATGTGCGAGGCAAAAATAATTTTAAAGTAATAGCGAACCCAAAAATGTAATAACATATAAGGCATCTCAAAATACGCTTTTAAGGCCAACTATAAGTTTCTGAAATATAAATCCGTTATATATATATATATATATATATATATATATATATATATATATATATATATATATATATATATATATATATATATATATATATATATATATATATATATATATATATATATATATATATATATATATATATATATATATATATATATATATATATATATATATATATACACGTGTTCAGCGAGGAATGGGACAGTGCAATATCTCGAGACGGATGAAGATTTTTAAATTATGAAAATATTTTGTAAATATCTTCCAAGGGCGCACATTTGTTGGCACAAAGATTTGAATCAACGCCCATCACCGCCAGGTGGCGCTATCTCACTTCAATTTTTAAATGCAATGCCCTATTTTTATTTCATTTTGGATTCTATGACATATTTGTGATGACTTTTATTAAGACTCCTACCAACCTATCTTTTGTAGTTTCTGAGAAAAAATAATCCTTGGAATTTTAGCACAAAACGTAATTTCAGGAAGTGCTCATAACATTTGAGTGATACAGACAAAATAGCAAATTTTATACCAAATGAAAGATAAAAGATTGTTCTTCCACAAAAATAATTCAGATAACGCCGAAATAATGCGATACGCTGTACACTAAATTGTAAGGGGGACCAACTTATCACAGTCGTTGATTAAGAATCATGTGAAACATTTATCATGCCATGAAAACAAACGCGTAATGAAGTGCCTGTCAACGATGGATAGGTACAAATGGTCCCATTATGTGGCCAGCTCGTTCTCCTGACCTTAGTCCCTTAGACTACTTTCTTTGGGGACATTTAAAGAGTGTAGTGTATGAAACACCTTCTAGAGATGTAGAGGAGTTACAAAGCAAAATTAGAATTGCTTGTGCAAGCATACTACGAGAAACTTTAAGAGCGGCAACTAGTGTTACATTAATTAGGCGTTATCAAACGTGTGTAGAAAATGATGGAGAAACATTTGAACATTTAATTTAATTTGTATGCTTTCAATTAATAAAATTCCAAAAATTATTTTTTTTCTCAGAAACTACAAAAGATAGGTTGGTAGGAGTCTTAATAAAAGTCATCACAAATATGTCATAGAATCCAAAATGAAATAAAAAATAGGGCGTTGCATTTAAAAATTGAAGTGAGATAGCGCCACCTGGCGGTGATGGGCGTTGATTCAAATCTTTGTCCCAACAAATGTGCACCCTTGGAAGATATTTACAAAAATATTTTCATAATTTAAAAATCTCATCCGCTCTCGAGATATTGCACTGTCCCATTCTCGCTGAACACACTGTATATATATATATATATATATATATATATATATATATATATATATATATATATATATATATATATATATATATATATATACATATATAGGGTGTCCACAAACTCTTTTGATAAAAGAAAACTGCAGATTCTAGAGCTGATTTCATGTCGATTTAACGTAAATTACCTTAATACAAAGATACTTCCTAAGAGAGCTTGAGCTCTTGGAAGATGGCGCCCTAACATCGCTTTAATTCAAATATCTTCAAAATGGTTTCCCTTTAAATGATAGCGTTCTGTACATTTGTTTAGTGGAATGTGCCCAGCCGTATGCGGGAATATGATTTTTAGTTATACTCATAAGCGGCTCTTTGGGCGGGGCATTGGCCATTGTTATTCATCAGTTTTTTGTTTTTCAAAATTTCGCAATTTTAACATAAAACTTAAAAAATTTTGATTTTTTTCTTAAAAGAATGATACTCTTGTCTAAACTCGCTACGACGCACCGTTTTCGAAATAAATCGATTTGAACTTTTCATGTGTTAATTATATTTTTATAATAAAATACTTCTTTTTTGGGTTTTTTAATGGTGTATTTTAAATGATACAATCTAAACATCTCGATAACACTTATCTCCGCCAGTAGTAATATCTATCAAAATTTTTAACAATTTTAATGGTGAAAGTTTACATTTTCACATACTTTTATAAAATTAATTAACGAATTCATTTACAATTAGGAAAGATGGCTATGGAAAATAAACAAAATAACAATTGCGTGAACGTCAAAATTACTAGTATTACAGATATTAGTTGAGGTTAGAGTGTCAAATAAGTTTTAAGTGAAAGATTTTTTATTGTTTAGTTACATTACCGTAAATACGAGCACAAAAAGTTGAATATTGTTAGAATGGTTTCGTTTAGTAACGAAGAATATACCGATATGCATTTAGTGTACGGCGAAATGCAATGTAACACTCGGGCAACAGCACGTAGATATGCAGATAAATTTCCAGGTAGAAGACATCCTGCTCCTAAACCATTTACGTTTCCTCATCAAACAATTAGGGAAACAGGATCGGTAATTCCTAAAAATAATGAAACGGGAAGACATGCTGATGTAATGGAAGAATATCAGGATGATATTTTAATGGAAATTGAGTACATTCCAGAAATAAGCATAAGAAGGTTGGCTGCAATGTATCCCAATGTGTCAAAACCTTCTGTGTGGAACATTCTACATAAGGAAGGCTTGTATCCTTTTCATTTCAAAAAAGCCCAGGCCTTGCAAGCAAGCGATTTTCCTGCTCGTGTTGATTTTACGAATTTGATGCAAAATAAAGGGAATCAGGACTAATATTTTTTTTCTAATATTTTGTTTTGTGATGGAAGCCGCTTTTACAAAAGATGGAATTTTTAATATGCATAATTACTCCTATGTGGATGAAAACCATCATGCGATAAGGGAAAGTAAACATCAGGAAAGGTTTAGCATTAATATATGGATAGGTGTTCTTGGTTATAATTTGCTTGGACCTGTAGAATTGCCTAATCGTTTAAACGGGGAAGAATATCTCAACTTTCTACAAAATACTTTATAGGATTTATTAGATGATATTAATCTGAATATTCGGCGGAACTTTGTAAACTCTTTTGTTTATTTTCCATAGCCATCTTTCATAATTGTAAAAGAATTCGTTAGTTAATTTTATAAAAGTGTGATTAACACATGAAAAGATCAAATCGATTTATTTCGAAAACGTTCCGTAGTAGCGACTTCGGACAAGAGTATGATTTGTTTATGAAAAAAATCGAAATTTTTTAAATGTTATGTTAAAATTGTGAAATTTTGAAAAACAAAAAACTTATGAATAACAATGTCCAATGCCCCGCCCAAACGAGCCGCTTATGAGTACAACTAAAAATCATATTCATGCCGTACGATTGTGCATATTCCACTAAATAAATGTACAGAACGCTATGATTTAAAGGGAAACCATTTTGAAGATATATATATATATATATATATATATATATATATATATATATATATATATATATATATATATGCCTTCATTCGACTCGAAACAGTCTCCGCGGAGTGGTCTTTTTAGTTTATCCAATAGCCAAAAGTCACACGGTGCCAAATCAGGAGAATACGGTGGTTGTGGATTGATATGGGAGGAGTTTTTGATGAAAGAAACACAGTGTGAGATGGTGCATTATCGCAGTGCAAAAACCAACAGTTGTCTTTCCATAAATTCGGCCTCTCTAGCGAATGGCTTCAAGAAACCGAAGCATAACACTGAAATAATCTTCCTTGTTGACAGTTTGACACGGCGGAAGGAACACAACATGACCTTGATTTTCGATCGACTTTTACGCTGTTTTTTGGTCTGGCCTCACGATACTCGCTTGATTGGTCGGTTATTTTCGAGTCGTAGCATAAATCCAAGTCTCATCTCCAGTTATGATGCGTTTCATTACGTCCTGATAATCAGAAAGCATTGTTTCACAGATGCTAACACGACGTTCTTTTTCGAATAAATTTAGTGTTTTGGTACCAATCGAGGTTTGACGCGTTTGCGGCCCAAAACATCTTTTACTATGGTGTTGACCGAACTTTTCGAGATGTGTACCACATCAGCAAGGTCAATACAAGTTAATCGACGGTTATCCTTGATTTCATTCATGAGAGCTTCATCGGAAGACATTGATAGTCGTCCTAGTCGCTCTTCGTCGTCTTCGATACGTTCTCGGCCTTCTTGGAACTCTTTGTACCACGTGTAAACATTTTTTTCGACATAGCCTTGTCACCAAAAACCTTTTGCCCCATTCTCAACGAATCAAGAGCGGAAAATTCGTACAGCAAACAAAATTTAATGCAAATTCAGACCAAATGCACTTCTTTGATGTGTACAAAAAAGCGTAGCTTAAACACTAATGAATATTTTGACGTGAGATTTCTTACAGATGTCAAGCACAGTTGCAACAACCTCAAAACAAAAGAATTTTACCGATTCATATTGCATATTACACACGGGGAGTAATTTTGGGTTTTTGGAAAACCGCGACTTCCTGGGATTACCATAAAACTATGAATCGGGTTCGGATTCTAAATTGGGCGATTAAACAGTTGATTCCTGCGCTGTTCAAGCTACCCGGAAATTTTGTAATGGTTATGGATAACGCACCCTATCATTCGGTGCAGTTAGACAAACCACCCTCATTTTCTAGTAGGAAAGATCAGATGCAGCAGTGGTTGGTTACATTGAGGGCAAAATTACAAAATCAACAGTGGAATAAAATTCAACCGTTTAGGTCCAGAGAGAAAAATTATGTAATTTATAATATTTTGAGTAAGCATGGGTATGAAGTTATACGATTGACCCTTTACCATTGTCAATATAACCCTATTGAAATGGAATGAGGTTCTTGTATTATTTCTGCTTATTACTATAAGTAAATAAATTCTGAACCTCCATCGAAAGATAGAGTTCAGAAATTATGGCTTGAGGATCCAAATGTTCTCCTACATTTTGGTAAAATTTTTGTTCGACGGAAAAGATGATTTCAAATAAATGGGAGAAACATATGGGACATTTTTTGATTGAAAATATCACACCTGTTATTATAGTATCAGGAGAATCCCATATGGATTTAGATTCTTCTGGTGATATAGCGCTCTTAGAATAAGACCCCACTGTTGGGCATCAAAGTTTTAGTAAAAATACATTTAAATATTTGGTTTTTGACAGGTCTTGTCTACATTTGGTTAGAACTTAAATAAATACATTTCTGGTTATTTACTTTCATGTGTACATAACAGTCAAGAAAAGAACGACGCAGAAAATTTCATTACGAAAGTAAATCTTCACAAGGGATTACTTATGAAAACGGGATAAGTTGAATTAAATGGATTGATGTTCTGGTTACCTACTGACCTTGCGACTGAAGAACTAAGTTTGCATATAAACATACCTCTACATCCTGTTTAACAGCCAAGTAAAGAAATGGAAAAATGCAGTAGATAAATTTTATCACGAAAGCAAGTCTTCACATTGGATTACTTATGAAATAGTGCTCTGGATTTTCTCAATATTTCTCCACTGTTTTGTGTTTTGGAAGAGTGAAAATGGGAGAAGGCACTTTTATTAACTTTTATCTAGATCTAGTCAACAAAACTTCTCATGGTATTACCATGTTGCCATTTATGACCAATGTAAAGAATGTACAAGGTGAGCAAATAAGAACGGCCGTCGGTCATATTTTCAGATCGGATTATAGTACAGCTTTGGGAAAACATTTTTTATAACAAAAGTGGCCTCGAGAAACACCTGGAAATTATTTATAGAATTGTAGCTCCGCCGCTAGAGGGCGTAATTTTACAAAATTGGCCCAATTAAAGGGCATTATAAACACGATAATCAGGTTCTACGGAAAATTCTGCGTAATTTTTGTTAAACAAGTTTTAGTCTATCTTTTCAAATAAGAGGTGGGCGAGAGTCGGAACCTAGTTGCTTGTAAGTCCGGTTCTGCTTAATCGATCTTGACAAACTTACTATCGTTGAAAAGAGCTCTTTTCCATCAATGTAAGTTTTATACACTCAAACAACTTAATTTAGAAATCTAGTTCTCTTTGGAAAATATTAAATGGAAGAATGCAGTTTTAACAATGGAGTATGAAAGTAGACCAAATTAGCAACAAAATGGCGAAAACCGCATGTGGATACCTTTTATATATACATATTAGCAAACCAATTTTGAAAACATGATCTGTATCACATATTATGAAAATTGCTCGAATAACCATATTAGGTATATTTTAACACTCTTATAGTTACACAGTAATTAATATATTAAATAAATTACCAGTTGGAATGAAGTAGGCTATGATTAATTCGAAAACATCTGCCAAAAATTACTAGTCTTGTTGTAGTTGTTAATTTATCCATATACATCATAATTAGAAAAATATGATTCTTACAAATGAAGAAGCTTTTGACATGTTGGCTGTTTATTTCGAATGCATGAGAAATGCAACTGTTGCTTCCAGAGTTTATGCGCTGCAGTACCCAAACAGAAGAGATCACCTCAACAGAGTATTTCTTCGAATCGCACAACGTTTGCTTACTACAGGAAGTGTTCATCTTCCCATGTATCGAAGAGGTGGTTGAGGCTTATTAATATTTTTCGCGTACGCAATCTTTAAATTAATGTATGATAAAATGTTTAGTTTATTGAGTGTTTAATGAGGCTGCCATTTTTTGTCCAGCTATATTAATAAAAACATCAAATAAGTTCATTTCAGTAATTACTTAAAAAATAAATTGTACTTAGAAAATCCACTATAACAATATCATAAATAACTATTATTACCAAAATTGTATTATTGGCATTAAATAATAAAAATATAAAATAATGAGGGGCCAGACGAGAAACTTTCGTAAAAGCACCACACTAGTTAAAGCACTTGAAGACCTTTTTCACTTGTTAACAACGAATAATTTTAGATAGTATCCATATCACACAGTCCTACACCAAGGTTTAAATGATGGAGATTTTAGTAACAGACTGAATTATTGTAACTGGCTAATAAATATGATCGAAGAAAATCCTGAAATATTTTCACATATTATGTGGTCAGATGAAGCAACATTTCGGAGTAATGGTAATGTAAATCGCCATAACATGCACTATTGGTCAGACACAAAGCCACACTCGATGCGGAAGGTCTAATGTCAGGGTCGTTGGTGTGTAAGCGTGGTGCGGCATTCTAGGTAGGCAAATAATTGGACCATATTTTTGTATGTAAGTCTTAATGGGGAGAGATATTTAGATTTTTTAACAAACGAATTCTTCTTTTAGAATACGTACGATTGGCAATTCGTCGTCATATGTTTTTCCAACATGATGGGTGCCCGCCACATTACTCAAGGGATGTTCGGAATTTTTTAAATCAAACATATCCTGACAGATGGATAGGACGTGGAGGTTTATTTCACTGGCCAGCCAGATCCCCAGATCTGGCGTGTTTAGATTTTTACTTGTGGGGACCATTAAAAGAACTTGTTTTTGCCAACAGACCCTCAACAGTTGATGACATGATCGCAAGGATACGAAATGCAATACAAAGCATTTCAGCGGCGGAAATTGAAACCGCCAGAGACTGGAATGTTATATTGAAAATTATGGACGACAGCTTGAACATCTAGGGCGGCACTAATCACATTTCGAGAATTGTTTATTGTTAGATTGGTTCAATTATTTTAAAGTATTTTTAATTGTAGGTACGCCAAACGAAAAGTTAATAAAAATTATCTTTTAGATAACGCCCTCTAGCGGGGACGGTAACATATTCACCGTTTACACGTTTCTTAAGATATCTAGGGATAGAAATAAGGTAACGCTATACGGTTTTCGCCATTTTGTTGCTAATTTGGTCTACTTTCATAATACATTGTTAAAATTGAATGCTTCCATTGAATATTTCCCAAAGAGAAATAGATTGCTAAAAAAAAATAAATACCGCCCTTTAATCTGCACGTTACTTATTAAGTTGCGTTGAATATATAATACTTAGATTGTTGGAAAAGAGCTCTTTTCAACAACAGTAAGTTTGCGAAGATCTCTTAAGCAGAACCGGACTTACAGCCATTTTTTTCATAACTAGGCTCCCACTCTCCCCCACCTCTTATTTGAAAAGATAGACTAAAACTTGTTTAATAAAAAGTACGCAGAATTTTCCGTAGAACCTGATTATCGCATTTATAACGCCCTTTAGTTAGGCAGATTTTGTAAAATTTGGCTTTTTAAAATTTTGGTATTCAATTACACCCTCTAGGGGTGGACTGTATAAATAATTTCCAGGTGTTTCTCGAGGCCACTTTTGTTATACAATTTTTTCCCCAAAGCTGTACTATAATCAGATCTGAAGATATGGCCGACGGTAATTGACATTGAAGGTCTGGAGGCTAAAATTTACTTTTATTTAAATAAGTCACTCGAGATTCAACAATTATCGTGCAAACAAAGTCTAAATAGTGCAAAACACTATGATGCAACGCTGTATTAGTTTCACTTCAAAAACATAACCTACAATTTTCAAAATTCAGCATAAGACTAGTAACTTTTTGTGCTACCGCACTTTCCTTATATTTACATGGCCTGCTCTAATGCGAAATAAGATGGAATAGAATATATTCATCTCATTTCTATAAAGTACATAATTGTAAAAATGCTGAAGCCGTACATTAATTACGATACAATAAGCCTTCAATTAATATCCAATTTATTTTTTATTAAAAAGAATTTTGATCTTTAAATCTAATTATATTTGGTAATTGTTAATCGTGTAAAAACTAACACAATGCCTCGTTGTTAAAGTAATGAGATGAGAGATTTATTATAATTATTTTATATTCATGTACCGTGTTTTACGAAGGTTTTAAAAATGTATAAAATATTTTTTTATTATGAATCTTAATGAAAATTTAAGCGTGAATGCCCATAAACATGACTGGATAATTTTTCAATATATATTTCCTTGCGAAATACAGATTGTTTATATTACATAAGAAAATTAATTAAACACATCGGTGTTAAGATCCATAATTTTTTTTATATCAATAGATTAACACGTAGTAAATAAAATAATGTTCATCGTTCTTGTGGTCTATAATTTTACGCAAGTTTAATTATAAGTATATTCAAAAATTTTATTAAGTAATTATAAATTGATTAATAATTATTAACCCATAACGTAACTACAGAGATATTGCTAATGAACTTTGAATATCTTGTCATCTCATTATTCAATTAGCAATAAAATAAAAGAATCTAACAATTCATACTTCAACATAATTGTAAACGTGCAACTTGGCTGTAAAAAAAACAAAATCTAAAAAAAAGAAAATTTACTAACCTGTTCTAATTTTCTGTTTTGATTAATTAAAATAACTTTGATTAATGGAATCGTATTTAATTTTCACACTGCTAACACAACACAATACGACCGTCTTAGTTAATTTCTAAGCGAGTTATAGATAGTATCAAGTTCTGTCCTGACGGATGTCGGCCCTCACATTAATACAAACTGAGCATGAATATTCAGTAATTCGCTCCTTTAAATCGAAACTAAATTTCATACGTACCGTCCTTGCAATCATTTGATATGGATAATATACGGCTACAACTACAAATATAAATTATGTAACTCTCAATTACGTGTATTTATTTATTTATTTACAGCACATGTGCTCGTTTGTATTCCTCGATTAAAACAATGACACATACTCAAAAAAGGGGTTCCTCAGGGTTCCTATTAAGTGCCAATTTTATTTAAACCAGACTTTATTATTATTATTATCTTGAGCAAACTATAAATTACTTTAATAAATATATAAAAGAAGGTTCATTAACTTGACAGTAACATTATATCATAAAAAATAAGCCGGATATTAATAATTACGTTCCAACAATATGCAAAGTGTGAAAAATTTACATTCACCTTTACACATAAAGCTAAAGTCGCCTTATTCTATTAGATTGTCATCATAATTCAATTTCAGATGATCAAAATCGAAAACTGGTAAATACACAAATTATTGTAATTAAACATATTCGTTCATAGCAAAACTTATAATAACACAAATTATTGATTCTACCCTCATTCATTAATATGCTATTGGACGTAACACTGAGCAAAAAGCTTTTCTTTGAGCAGTTCCATAAATACGATGTATAAGGGCTTGGAATATTCAGCAACACAGTTAATTAAGATCACTCTTTTTGTATTAGAAAGCTGGACCAAGCGCTGCTACACAACATTTCAAATTCCCGATTATTATTGGGTCAGCGAACTAAAACACTGACTCATTGTTCTAAAAAATAAAAACAATTTAATTACATTTAATAGACTATTAAGTATTATCTGATTTTATGTTGAAATATATGTGTATGAATGCGTAAGCATATTATTTTTTGCTGAACCTTAAGATTGCTTCTTTGAAATTCTTATTTTTGAAATGTTGTACAATTACTTTAAAGGCATTAATTATATTGCTATTCCTGATTATGTTAAATCTCAAAGCTTAATTTCAAACTATTCAAAATATTATGCAAGAGTGAATTGTTATTATTAAAATCGTTAAATTTTCCAATTACATGCGCATTAATATTTAGTTTTTAAATAAATATTGTTTTAATGTGTTTTACAATTATCACTGTAAAGGAGTATTAAGCTTGCACAATATTACGTTTTGCTCTTTCATCATCTTCATGTAAAACATATACATATTTTGATCAAGTTAAAGTAAATTTAAAATCTGAAAATTAAAACTTTCTTAACTTAACTTAACCTTGACGCCATTGCCTTGCGGGGTAGGCAAAGCAATCTCTGTCTCCTATTTATTTTTCATTTACAATTTTTCTCCATGCTTTCCTTTCTCCGCATAGCTCCCTAGCTTCCGCAAGATTCATACATTGTCTCTGACATGCCCTTTTATTTTTAAAACTACTTGTCTTTCTTTCCTTTATGATGCATTCTACTACATTCAGCCAACTTTTACGCGGCCTACCAGGCATGGTCTTACCTCTAACCTCACCCATATATATTTGCTTTGTTAATCTTGCGTTGTTCATTTTCTTAATGTGACCAAACAAAAAAAAAAGAAAAGGCAACGTATTTCATTCCCTTCCCACCGGGGAGGGCGGGCTGTTCGAGCTTTCTGAGCTCTTTCAGCCACAATCATGGATTCCCAGCATACATACATACATTACGTATATATGCATGGTGGGCTTAAGGATAGGTGTGGTCAGGATTGGACCAGAAGGAACGGAGTTAGGGTTCTGAGTGGAAAAATGTGCATATACGCAGTGACCATGCCGCTGCATGTGTATGAGGAAAACCCCCTGAAAAACCTCATACAAGGTAGACGGTAACGGGAATCGAACCCTGACCAAACCAACGTAATGTACTACTTTTATATCTATCCATCATAGTCTTTTCCTCGCCACACTCCGTTATTATACACTCATTCTTTATCTTATCCCTTCTCGTTTTACCACATGCGCTTCTCAGGAATCTCATACCCACAGCATTTATTTCTCTTTCGTCTTTTTTTTTAACATACCCATGTCTCACTTCCATACAGTACTGACCGGACAAACACACCATTATAGGTTGCTCGTTTCACAGCTAGACTCATGCTTTCGTTTCTCATTATCGTCCACATACTTCCAATCACTTTCCTTCCAGCATTGACCCTTCGTCCAATCTCGCCCTCCATTGTACCATCTGCAGTAAACATGCTACCCAGATATACCAGCTCGTCCACTTTCTCCACAATTTCATTTTGCAGAGTAAATACTCTACTCTCCTTCCCACCTTCCCGATTGAACACCACAATATTAGCTTTGTCAGAGCGGTTTGTAGCTCATCCGCACTGTCACTTAATAAGACTGGGTTATCTGCATACACCAGAAGTAGTACATTTACGTCACCAACTATTACACCATTTGTATCGGTACATGCTTGTCTAACACATTTATCCATGTATACATTGAACAACCACGGCGACATGACACAGCTTTGTCGCACTCCTTACTGAATATTGAAGTATTCACTCACACCTCCTCTCACCCTAACGCATGCCCCACTACCGTTGTATACTGCCCTTATTCCATTTATTAGACCTTTATTTACGCCATATTTATTTAATATTTCCCACAGAGTCTCCCTATTCACTCTGTCGTATGCTTTCTTCAGATCTACAAACGCACAGTACAACTTCCTTTTTACCTTTAAACACTTTTCGATCACCTGCTGGAGAGCAACCATCTGATCGACACATCCTCTCCCTGGCTTGAAGCCACCTTGCACATCCCACATCTTAGTTTGTGTAGTTTCTCGTACTCTATCAATCAGTATTTTCAAAATACTTTACCAATCACGCTGAGCAAACTTATTCTTTTGTAGTTCTTGCAATCACTCTTGCTCCCCTTACGCTTATACAGTGGTACAATGATCGCGCTCTTTCAATCGCTCGACCACTTTTCCATACATAAGGCATACATTGAATAATTCACACAATCTTCGCATAAGTTTTGCACCCATACTTTAGCATTTCACTAGTGATTTCATTTACGCATACTCCCTTGCCGTGTTTCAACCTTCCTACCGTTTTCTCTACATCATTTAACCCAATATCCTGTTTCATTCAACATTCCTTCTACATTCTCCTTATTTAACCCTGCAGTCTTATTTTCCACACTACTGCACAGCTTTCCGAAATATTCTTGCCAGCATTTCCTCATTTCACAATCGTCGCATACTATTTCGTTGCTTCGTATTCACGCCTGCAGCGTTCTGTTCAGGGCCACGTTTTGTATTTTTGACCCATTTCCAGAAGAGTTTTCTGTTTCCCTCAAAATCATTCTGCATTTCTCTCCTTCCACAGCCATCACTTCTTCTTTACTTATTCTCACTGTCTCCTTTGCTTCTTTGTTTCTGAATCTGTACACCTCATAAATCGCTTTTTCTCAATCTCATCTTTTGCAGTAATCATTGCCATGTACGTATCTCTTTTCTTACATACTGCCTTTTTTAACGACTCATTCCACCAAGCACATTTTTTCTGTCTAGCTACAGCCCCCCTTCCACATACCCGCATGGCACAGTTGACAACACAGTTTTTCAAGGTTATCCATGCACTTTCAACGTCAGTGTCTTTTATTTGTTTCATTCACATTCAACTTTTTAATCACGGCACCTGCGTATTTCACTCTCGCATTTTTATACACTAGTTTGTCTACCTTAATTCTGGACGTTCGCACTACGTTTGCTTTCCTTCTCCAGACCAACTTTTGCCCTAAAGACACTCTCGATATAACCAAAAGTGATCCGATCCACACTCCGATCCGCGCATTGCTTTTGAGTCTTTCACCAGGTTTCTAAGCCGTTCATCATATACTATCGAGTCTCTCATACTTTTAGATTCACCTCTTTGTCATGTATAGATATGCACATTTTTATGTTTAAACCACGTATTGGATACAAACAGGCTTCTCTCCACACAGATGTTCACCAGGCGTTCACCATTCTCATTGACTCTTTGGTCTCTGAACTTTCCTAGAACGCGGTCAGTATGTTCTCTCTGTACACCTACCCATCCGTTTACATACCCCACTACCACCACTCTTTCGTTTGGCTTACATACGTTCAACGCGTTCTCTACATCATTCCAGAAGTTCTCACCCTCCTGGTGTCTATCTCCATTCACCGGTGCATAGGATACAATAAGAAAAATTCTTCGAAACTCCACTTTCACTCTAACCCATATTATCCGGGGAGATACCAATTCGTACTGTTCAACACATCTTTTCGCTTTTTCACTTACGATCACCCCAACTCTTATAGCGCACTGCATTTCAATTTCAACTCCTGACCATAGTGGTTTACTACCATTCTCCATCTTCACAGCATCATTTACTTTGGGCTTTGTCTCCGATACACAAAGAATATCAAGCTGCTTATCATTCATTACATTCGCGGTTTCAAATTTTCTATAACGAATACCTCTAACAGTCCACGTACCTACTCGCCATTCATGCACAGTTGTCAGCAACAGGGCCTGCCTGTTTCATGATTACAATCCAAAATTTCAAGAATTTCTTAAAAAAAAAACCAATTTTATGGAGAACACGGACTTACATTGCGTTGGACACAAAACAAGTTCGGGCCCTCCATAATCTTTACTCTGAAATACATTTTTCAGAAAAACACCTAATAAAATACATATTTAGTAAGGCACACCGGGGGTAGGGAACCCATAAATTCAATAATTTAAGTTTAAGTATCCTCAAGAACTAAAATAATCTTTTTTAGTGGATAAATTAAAGTGCACGCACTACGTTCCGCTTTCCCATCAGTATGGGACAAGTGGACAACAAGATCATTTATTCATATAACTATTTGTAAATGAAACAAGGATATTGTAAATAAAGTACACAATGCAACTTGGATCTATTTAGTAACAAAATAAAATTTTAATGAACACTATACGCATCCAATATCACTTACAGTGAAATGTGGGACTGCTGTCCTTTTGTTTGTGATAAGCCTTGACGTGGTTTTGGTAAAACAAATATAATTTGATGGTTAAAACCTATGGAAATGTCCGGAATTGAAGGAAAAATAAATTTTCTATCGTCTTTTAAAGATTTATGAAGGCAACTCACTTCAATTTCGTCAGCAAAATATTGTAAAACTTTCGCAACATAATGAGGGAATTTTTTAGGCATTACCTCTCGTTGAATTTCCAGCTCGATAGGAGTTGAAGGTTTGTACCATTCACAGTCATCTTCAGAATTGGATAGTCAAAATAGATCTTCGTCAGTGCTGTCCAAGTCTACTGGTGCCAATTTTCTTTAGATTGCTTTATCGACTTATTTTTCTTTAATGGTGTGATCAGTTTTGCTTTTAATTGTTGCACATCAGATATGATGGAATCGGAGAAGGCAAATGGCTCTTCATCAGTATTCTCCGAAGTTGACTTTAGTAATTTCCTCTTCGCCGGCTTTCTTTGTGATTTGTGGTTTGTGATTCTACTTGTTTTTCTCGCAATTGTTGCAAATAATCAGCAGATGTGATGGCTTCCGCTGCTCGACATATTGTCTTTCGCTTCAGATTACTCACTGTTGGAGACTGTTTGACTTGCTCAATCAGAATAGCTTCGAAGGATTTTGTGCAAAAAGAAGTGCCTGGTTCTTGGTTTCCATTATCATCAGGTGGTCGGATACCTTCAGAGCTCTCGGGATTCAAATATGTATTTAAGCTTAACGTTGACGGTGTGGAACTATTTTTTTCTTGCTGATGAAGTTCAAAGCTTTCCCAGGCCGCCGGTTCATATTTGTGGTTTGAAATGCCCTTGTCACAAAACGGGCAAATTTCTGCCTTGCGAAACCCACCTTTTATAATTTCTTCATCCAATTCCTGCCAAACTTGGGAAATTGTTGTAGCAAATAGGGATTTCCACATCTTTATTCCATAGTTTTTATCGCTGCAAGGTTCATTGGCTGTAGAAGATGGCTGCTATGAGGGGGCAGTTCAGAATAACTATATTCTCTTGCATTGCTAATTCTATTAAGTTAATTGTGACGTGACGAATGTCCATCGTAAATGAGAATGATTGGTTTTTCTTTCGGAATGACATTCAGAAAGGTTCGTTGAAAGTAATTCTTGAATGTGTCGCTCTCCGTCCATCCCTTTGCCATAGCAGCATACGACGTTCTAGAGTATTCACTTTTTGTCTGCTAGCCAGGTACTCCAAAGACTATTTCTGTTAAAAAGAACAAGTGGTGGTAATTTCTGACCCGGCGCATTGGCACCCATTAAAACAGAAAATTTCTTCTTGCCTGGCCCTGCCATAACCCTATGTGCTGCTCTTCCCTTTTCACCAACTACTTTCACTCTGTTCGGATCAAGACAGAAGCTTGTCTCATCAATGTTACAGATTTGTTCTAGTGGAACATTTAAAGTAGACTGTTTCAGCAGACCTATCAAAAATGGATCTACACTTGGTTTTGGATTGATTCCTTAGAGTTTTTAGGTTATTTTGCTTTATGTATCGTCCAATGGCCAACAGAAGTTCATTTTTTGATATAGGACAAACCCCACCTCATGGTTTTGACGTTACCTGCAATTTTGGCTTCAATTTCACACGGCAAAGCAGTGGACCTTCCCATAGTATCGCTTTTAATACCTCTTATTCCATGAACTCTTTTATGTAAGGTAGGTTTGGGTATGCAATAATGCTTAGAAGCTCGATAAAGTATCATTTGTTTGCTTCTTACAGCGTCCACAGCAGTGTTTAATTGCTCGTTAGTATACGTTGGAAGAGGGCTTTTACGAATGCGATTCCAAACCATTGTAATCTGCATGAAGGTATAAAAATAAACGGAAAGCACTAGACGAAAATATATGCCACATTTACACACTAAGTGTCCACTTGCCACTTTGTTGTGAATCCCACTTACTCCAACTATTTCAAAACTCTGGGGTACGTGGAACAAACCGACATTATGAAAACGGTGCCACTACTTCAACGTAGCGGAAGAAATTTGCACTCTGACAATATTCTTCATATAAAACATTGTTGCTACGCTATTCTTCAACAGGTGGCGCTCACAGCGAGATTTAAAATAGTTTTAAAAACCATGGTTTCCACATACCCCTTATTCCCACTTACCCCAGTGTACCAAAACAAGTCCGAGCCCTCCATAATATTTACTCTGAAATAAATTTTTCAGAAAAACATCTAATAAAATACACATTTAGTACCTGAAAAAATACTCATACCTACCAATTGTTTCATTATCCAAAAATTTTACACTAAATAAATTACTATCTGTTGAAAATGAAAGCTTTAACAATTATTATTTATCATAAAAATACTTACATTTGAACCGAAAAGGGCGCGATTAAATAAATATAAGCCCAAACAACTACTAATAACACTTCCGTCGAAAATATTTTTCAAGTGCATGTTGGAACTAAAACCATATAAAAATTAGTTGTAAATTTTACAATTTCGATGAAGTTTAGGCAAAAATTATACAGGGTGTTTCAAAAAACGTTCCGCTAATTTCTAGAGGAAATAGAATATTAAAACATAACGTTAGTTTGGTTAATAAACATTTGTCCGAAAATGCCCCCTTAAGAAGATACGCCCTATAAAAGTGGCCACTAAAATCCTTTTTTTTATTATCTACCTTTGATTGAGTCGTAAAAGGTAGTGTTGACAAATTTTTAATATTTTGTACAGGAGAGTTGCCCCAAATTTTTTTTATGGGATATCTTAGATTTTTTGGGCAAAAATAATTTTATAAACAATTTGCCATAAGGTACTCTTATTAAAAAAATTATTGGTTTTGGACTTATTTGAGATTTTGGCAAGTAATGCTGACCGAATTGATAAATGATTTTAAAATGAAACAATTAATAATTTTCATGCGCGAACGAACTACCTCAGGGAATAATGATTGCTTCAGAAACAACTATGAGGTAAAAATATTGTAAATTATTTACAATTTAAAAAAGGTTTTAATTGTATGACATTAATACAGAACAGACAAAGGAAACAATTAAAAATAAGTAATAAGTAGGTACAGGTTTTTACATTAAATGTTCGAAATGCCCACCATTTTCACGAATTGTAAACGTTTTTCTGGTGAAAACATAATCCTTTGGAGTGACCGTGATTCTTGAATTAACATTTTTAAAATATTCAATTCTCGCTTGAAGTTCTTCAGTGGAATTTATTTCGCTTGAATATACTTTTTCTTTAACTAAACTCCACGCATCAAAATCCAAGGGATTTAGGTCAGGGGACCTTGGTGGCCAGTGGATAGGTGCATCAGCATCTCCACCAATCCAACTATTTGGAAAATGTTCGTTGAGCCATCTTCTAGCTTGTCTACTGAAATGAGGTGGAGCACCATCATGCATGAAAATCACATTTATTCGTAGATTAAGAGGCAAATCTTCTAATAGCGAAATAAACAATTATCTAAAAATTCATAGTAAACATCACCATTTAAATTTCCATCAAAAATATGGTAAAGATATGTTATGGTCTATTAAAGCAGCCCATATATTCAAGTTAAAATTATGTTGATGATGCGTTACACATTTAACGTTTGGATTTTCCGCTGCCCAGAATTGACTGTTATGACTATTAAATATACATTGTCTAGTAAAGTTGATTCATCGGTAAAAAGAATATTTTGTAAAAATCAGAGTTCTGTCTCATTACTTCTTGTAATAATTCGCAAAAGTCTCTTCTCAAAAAAAGATCTTCAGGCAATAATTCTTGTACCTGCCTGTAGTGAAACGAGAGCAATAATTGTTCTTTTAATACACGATGTGCACTAGAAACAATTGCGTTACTTGCCCTTGCCATTTCTTACACTTAGGGTAGGATCCGCAACAATTAGATTTAAAATATTTTCTCCTGTTTGAGGAATTCTTGCCACTTGTGGTCTATCAGGAAATACCTTTTTTGGTTTAAAGGTTCCAGTCTCACGACACCGCCTCACTAAATTAAAAAATGTGTTTGAATCCAGAACGCTTCTTCTTGGAAAATTTTCAGTATATCTTCTTTTCGTTGCTTTAGCATTTCCATCATATTCCCCTAATGTTAACAACATATCGGTAGAGTCACTATTAGTGTACATATTCATTTTCAAAGATTTAAAGGGTTATTACTTGTCAAACAAACCAAAACTATCAACAACAATGTGTCAAACAAAAAAATCGCGAGTCTGCAGTCTAAGCATACTTAATTCAAGTGAATCAAATTAACTCAATATTTCTTATTTTAGATAAAACATGTTAAAACCTCAAATAACTCCCAAACCAGTAATTTTTTTGATTTTCAACAAGAGTACCTTTTTCGTGGAAAATTGTTTAAAAAATATTATTTTTGCCGAAAAAATTAAAAATATCCCCATAAAAAAAGTTTGGGACAAAATAAGTGGCACCCCCCTCTTTTTTTGCGACGCTCCTGTGCAAAATACTAAAAATTTGTCAACATAATCTTTATGACCTAATCAAAGGTATTTGTGATCTAAATTTCATTTAGGTATCTTACACCGTTTCAGAGATAATAAAAAAAAGGATTTTTGAGGCCACATTTACAGGGCCGTATCTTCTTAAGGAGGCATTTTCGGACAAATGCTTATTAACTAAACTAACTTTATTTTTTAATATTCTATTTACCCTAGAAATTAGCTAAACGTTTTTTGAAACACCCAGTATATGATAGTGTTTGTAAAAATTGTTTCATGTACTTCAAAAAGAACAAAGAGGCAAGTAACATTAATAATACATCCTTTTTTAATTCATTGTAGAAGTTCGAATGCTGAAATATTTTTAGTTTAATAACTTTTATTTATCTACTTTCGCAATTATTCCGTCAAAAACATACTTTTCCATTTTCTTCCTTCGTTCCCCAAAAACTATCCAGTATATTTGAATGATGTGCGAAAAATCGAGCTTTATAAATAAATATGTTGAAGATTAAACTTTCTGATTATCACATAAAATTAATATGTTAATCTTTTGGCTGTAATGGTGTATTTCGTAAATGATTTTAAAGATGTGTATCCCAGGCCAGGAGGGGTGGTACCACCACTCTTACCACGCGCTCCTTACTATTGGGTATCCGATCTTCTGAGCACGGTGAGGCCTGCCTGTTAGTCTGTCCTTTTCTTTAATTCATTCTCGTCCTATTCTTCGTCTCGCCCCACTGTCTTCCTATCGGATAGAAAGTCTTCAAATTAAAAAAAACTGATTTTGTTTCTAGGGTAAAAATAGCGGACCTAAAATGCTGCCTCGTTCGATCGCCCCGATAGTAGGGCCCAAGCGAGCTTGCTCACTTAATGATCCATCATTGAAAGATCCGCAGTATCAGGTCTAACCCTAATGCTGTTCACCACCATTTTGAAAAATTCAATCTGACATTCTGTTTCTGTCTGAAACACAAGGATTTTTTCTAAAAACTCACCGTATTTGCAACTTTCCCAAAACCAACTTCACTATAACTTTTGGAACAAAGGAGGAGCAAGAGATTTCTTCTTTGGAGAATAAAAAATTCTACGTGATTCGATTCAAACATTATGGTCTAAATTTGTGAAATTCTACTCCATTATCTTAGTTTGAATGTGGACATCTTATGTCTCAGGTTGCACCTTGCGTTATTTCAATTCTAGGAGATTTCAATGTTCATAACTCCAATTGGCTTCAATTTTCATCTAGTACCCTAATCCTGCTGGTCACAGTGCAGAAATATTTGCTATTTCATGTGATCCCACACAAATAGTTTCTCAACCCATATAGGCCGTGATAGGCTAATCATACTCCTATCTTCTCTCTTCTTAAATCAATCCCACTTATTTATGAAGCTTCAATTCTGTCTCCACTAGATACACGTGACCATAGCAAGTATAATAGAAATAATATCTACAGTACCTAATTCCTCTGTTGTTTAAAAACTGATAGAACTTTGGGGTGCTTTAAATCAGCAAAATGGAGTGACTTAACAGGATTTTCTGCAAATTTTTCCATAGCGTGAATATTGTTGTAAGTCGTTTTCGACTTCAGACATTGCTCTTTCAGTTTCTAAAGTCATCTCCATGGGCATAGAGTTATACACTTTCAAAAAACAAAATCGTTATTTTCATTCCTGACCCTGGTTGAATGGGGACTGTGCTGATACAATATAAACGAAAAATATCCCTTATATCAAATGGAAATCTAACAAAAAGGTTTAAAGGAATGCAGACTACGTTGGTGCTACAAAAACAGTAACTAGTAAATTTTGCTCTTTAACTAAATCCATCAGTAAAAACTTTAGTTCATCTTCATTTCCACCCATTGTGACGGATCTGTAGTTTCCAATTCTGTAGAAAAAGCCAATCCTTTTGTGCATTTATTTGCAATAAGCTCGTGTCTTAATGATTCTGGAAGGGCGTGTCTCTAGTCAACTCTTCTTCATACACTACGAAACCAAATTGTTTTCGACACAAGCTTCTTGAATCGATCAACAGTAGGCTTGATCCCAATACGACGATAGGTCCGGACGGTATTCCAGCTGTGTTAAAGAAACGTTCCCCCGAATTGTTACAAGTTTTATCTAAGCTCTATTCGATCTCTATCTCTACCGAGGAAGTTCATTCACGAAAATTAGCAATTGTTCAACCTAATAACTTTGACCGATTTCCATCACTTCTACTATGCCCAAAGTCGTGAAAAAGCTATCAATCAACAACTACTCTTTATCCGTTAATCTAACAATCTACTTTGCGACCACCGATATGGTTTTAGGTAGAGAGTTGGAAATAATACATCAGAACAACGGTGAAACAGCTGCAGTCGCTCTAGATACCTCAGGAGCATTTGACAAAGTTTTTCATAGGCGTTTATTTACCAAACTCACCTTGTTTGGGTTAACTGCTACCCTCATCAACTAGGTTTCCAGTTTCCTTGATAAAAGACGAATACATCTCGTAGTTGATTGCGTGTTTCCAAACGAAGTTGGTGAGCGTGCCACAGGGATAAGTTATAGCTTCTAAATGTTTCCGCTATACATATTTCTTTAACGACTAACCCGATCCATTGCTTCGCTGACGACAGCACTCTTCATTGTAGTTAATCTCAGTGCACTCATAATAGTAATCCACCTATCTCAAATCAAGACATTATAGCTGAAACGCTATTTCAGTCAACAAAGATATTCAACGTATCTTGGAATGGTGAGTAATAACCGTTAAATTTAATCCTAACAAAACTTAGTATTGTTTTTTATTCGCCAAAAAAGATCGATCATTTCCTGTTGTAAGTATTAATGGCCCAGATCTTAAGTTTTCAGACCCTATTACTACGTTGGGAATGACTGTATCATCAAATCTATCATGGGTGGACCATATTCTGTCAGCTACTAAAGCAGCTGCTCGTAAAATAGACGTCTGGTCAAATCTAAGCAGTACTTTACCTCCCGACATCTCTCTCTGGCGAGACATGTCCTGTAAGACGGTCAGTGCGTGGGTAAAAATGTTTGAAAGTTGTCGTTGATGTGTAACAAGTAACGTCTAAATCAGTTACAACACCAGACAATGTTGCTCGGGCAAGAGAAGATAAAAAATGGGATAGCCCATTCAAAATTCAAGTGATTCAAAAACTTTTGGCCAAAAACCGGCCTAACAGACTTCACCCTTACACGGTTATAATTCGAAATTTGTTGGGAGTAACTGGGGAAGCTTATTTGTACTTGAATGGTAATGTAAAGGAACAGAATATCAGATACTGAAAAGATCATCACCAAAACAATCTGTTGAGAAATCGTTAGTCTCCTAAAGTTACCATCTGGATTACATAGGAAATTTACATCTGTAAGAGCAAGATGGATAGATATAAAATTATTATAGGTGTGAGAATCAGAATGTCTCAAGGTCAATGTCACGCCCTTTTTGTCAGGACATTTAAAACTCAAGGTCAAACTACGTTGACCACTAGGTGTGTTATATTACAAATCTTAGAAATCTAAAAAATAAAAGCAGTTCTTGGAGACTTCAAAAAGTTCATTGACCTTTAAAAGTGGGCAAAGGTTAAGAGACACATTCTTAGAAATCTGAATGACCTCTTCAAGGATATTGACTTAGACCAAACTTCATTGACGTCAACCGGATGTTGGTCTATTCTTACTTATTAATTAACCATTTTGCTTAATTATTAGTGTACAACATTAAGAAATGTTGAATATTTATCCCCATCTGCAGTTGTTGCATAAACCGTTAAGATTTTCTACGTGAGAGCTTTATTGTATCTTTCTCTCGTGCCAAACTAATTGGAAATGCTAACGTCAAATCAGGAGCTCCGAACTCCCACGGCGTATTTTGTATCAAATCGCACTACGCGCTGTTGCAAGTAGAGCTTTCTGGTGACCGTTATCGTCTCGAGGTTCTCTCCCAGCATCAAACTATTTCTGATCAGTTCTTGGAGAGTTATTTAAGACATAGTGTACCTTTTGTTCCAGACCTGAAGCCGTTTAAGATAGGATCTTTTATGTACGTAAGTTTGAAAGTGTATACACACATACCAATACATCGGACAATGGCGGCTAGTAGAGTAGTAGCCCAACGTCTCATGTGTTAATCGCCAGACGGCTGTGAGTGTAGGTATTTTGAAGGGTAGCCACACAGTGATTTCCTGTTTTGTTTTATTAAACACCCGGTACTTAAATACATTCCCTGTAATAGATGTTTGATATCACTCGAGAAAGTCTATAAATCCAGTAATATATCCCGAGTAATTATTTAATCAAGGTAGGTCCTAAAATAATTTACGAAGTAAATGTAAATTCACATTCCTTCATAACCTAATTGTCCAATTAGCATAATTTAAGAACCAAAGGTATCTCTTTGAAATAATCCAGTAAGCATTCTTAATAATTGAAATTAAATTCGAATAATCAAAACAATCAACATAAGTTAATAAACCACCTACACAACTTTTAATGGTGACCCTAAAGTAAAGAATATCGATTTTTTTCTAAAAGGAACATTGACCAAGTAAATAATTTTCTGTACAAAAGATAATGACCAGAGTACACGACCGATAGTACACAATTTCAAAATACCTTTAAAAATAATTCAAAAGATAAATAAATATAAATGCTTTAACACAATGCACGTACGAATGTCTTTTTATTTGCTACTGTAAATAAGACGCATTTAGTTACAATTTGAAACTTTAGTAAATTGACTTACTTTGATTGCTTTTTAATCTCCAATTAATGTATCTTAGTGTTACTAATCATATTTTAATTAGCAACCCACCTCAGACAACCTAGTAGAAACTATCAGGGTTCCTCTTACTACAGATAGACCCAGCAGTAGCCCGCACGCAGTAAAAGTAGACCTCTTATGGAGACCACAGTAAAATGACCCGAAGATGGCAAATGAGAGTTTTCCGAAATGTCGCCCAATTAAGGGAGGTGCTTACATAAATCCCATCAATGCACGACACATCATGCGCAGCCGAAATATGCACGAAATACACTCCTGGAAATATCGCACGAAACACGCACGCACACCGCACAACAAACACACACGACACACACACACACACACACACACACACACACACACACACACCACACACACCACACACATGCATATATATATATATATATATATATATATATATATATATATACGAGGGTAAGGTGAAAAATTCTCGGCTTGACAATGAAACACTGCGACTTTCAGTTAAAAAATGCTTTTATTTTTCTACGACTTCAACACACTTGGTCCAACGCTTCTCCAGCATCAGTATCCCTTCCCGGAAGTGAGAGTATGGAAGCTTGTGAAAATATACATCTACGGCCCTCTCAACTCCCTCATTGGACGCGAAGCGCTTCCCAGAAACAAATTTCTTTAACTTTGAGAACAAATGGAAGTCTAAGGGTATCAAATCAGAAAAATAGGGCCGAGCAAATCGCCAACGCACTCTTGAGTGCCGGTGCGTTGTCCTGGTGAAAGAGGATTTTTTTAAATTATTAAGCCAGGCCTCTTCTCGCGAATTTTGGCATCCAGCTAGTCAAGAAGGTAATATTCGAACGTAATTGTTCTGCCTTTTGAAAGGTAATCAATTAACACCATCCCTTTCGCATTCCAAAAACGCTGGCCCTTACCTTTTCGGCAGATGCGATCGATTTCGCTTTCCTGGCGCTGAACCACCGCCTTCCACCCACTGTTCGGACAGCTGCTTCATTTCGGGCGTGTAGTGATAGACCCATGTCTCATCCATGGTGACAAATCACCGCATAAAATCGGTTGGATCCCTATTGGATCGGTCTAAATGTTGCTGCGAAAATAGTTTGTGCATTTGCTTTTGATTGGCATTCAGCTAATGCGGCACCCACACTACGCAGAGATTTCACATCCCTAATTCTTTGTGCAAGATGTATCGCACCCTTTCTTCCGATATCACCACAGTCTCAGCTACCTTACGCACCTTTACACGCATATCGTGCAACACGATATCATGCACTTTTTCTGGTGTGGTTGCGGTTTTGGCCGTTCTTCACGTCGGTCATCTTCGAGGGATGTGCAACCACGTTTAAATTCAGCTGCCCACTTTTTAACGGTTCCCATGGAAGGAGCAGAGTCTCCGTAAACTTTAGTCAACTCCGGATGAATTTCCTTAGGGGTTAATCCATCCAAAACGAAGAACTTTGTGACCGCACGATATTCAAGTTTATCCATTTTAACGAAAGACACGCAAGACGTCTACTGCAAAAATTCGTGTAAACAAAACTTGAGAGAACAAGTTGAAACTTGTCATACGGACTAATGACACGTGCATCCAGACAGGAAACAAATTTTTCCTTATTGGAGCGCCATCTGTGTGTCAGGCCGAGAACTATTCACTTTACCCACATATATATATATATATATATATATATATATATATATATATATATATATATATATATATATATATATATATATATATATATATATATATGGCTGATAATTTTAAGTTCCGTATTTTGCCGCAAAAGGGCGAAACTAAAAAATAAATAATCAAATTCTAATTTCCCCAAAATATGCCTTTGGTAACATCATTAGAAAACTTAGACAATTTTGCATCATTTTTTAAGGCTTATTGGAGTACCTGACCTTAATAAGCGTAAGAGAAGCTAGTGAAAGAGTAGTCATTTAAATCCCAGTAACTTCTAAGCGACTTATCCAATTTCAGAACACTTAAATCATACGGTATAACTGAGAAATCATAATCCGAAAGTAGATTAAATTTACAAGAAAAAAAGTGATAACCGCCGTTCGATAAATTCGTTCGTTTTAGAGTTATTGCCAACAGAATAAGTTTTAACACTAATTGAAGAAATGATTATTTTTGAAGGTTCAAGCATTTCAAGACAAATATTATTTTTAACCTTTATGGCTGTGTATATTTGTGACTCATTATTCTAATGGCCCAAAAACTACTTTAGAATTAATAACATTGACATGAAAAACTTTCATTCTAGGAATTCTGGTACGGTGCTTTAAAAAATAAATTTAAATACCTGCGAAAGAAAATCGGTAGGGTTCCATGGAGGCAAATAAATTGAAACAGTTGTTAACTGATTTAACCTTCGTAGATGTTGTGTTGACAAAAGTTTTTCCCGGATTCTTTTTGAATTTTTTTCACCTAATCAAAATTTGTGCTATGTCCCTCAAAATTGGCAAATACCAATGCCGTGGCTTACGATATGCTTGCTGTATATTTCGAATATTTCCAAATTCATCTCTGGAACGGAAATATGCTACGGGAAACCCTGAACGAAGGCACTATACTAGAAGGGTATTTTGGCGATTGGTAGTACGTTTAAGGCAAACGGGAAATGGTCGACCCATTTCAGTTTTAATCAGAAGAGGCCCGCTAAGGATTGAAGATAATATTATAAACGATCTTGAATGCGTGGAAACAGATCCGCATTTATGCACAAGAGAAATTTCCACTGACCAAAGTGTGCCACTTCGGGGTTCCGAATTTTAAAAAACTTTAATATGCATCTCTACCATGTAGTTTTATACCAGTCAATATCAAATGTTGATTTTGACAGGCGGCTTGACTATTGCTATTAGCTAGGGGAGAGGACAGAGAATTATAGGACCAGTGTCTTTTAATGGCCATCTAAACGGCGAATTTGATGAAGTCGAGCTTTGCAGAAAATGACTTGCCTATCCTTATAGAAGACATTCCTTTTCACCTAAGAACATCCATGTGGTATCAACACTTTTCGCAAAGAGTCAGTGATTTTTTAAATGTAATATACCCAGATCGCTGGATTCTTTTTTACTAATAGTATTCCTAAACAGGCTAAAACTTGCCTAACTTAGAAACACTAGGATGGGGTTAGGCATATTGTTAGGCTGCCGAGAAATGTTTACGGCTGCCTTAAATTTGCTTAAATTAAAGTTTGAGGAAAACAAGAACTGGCGACCAAATCGTGGAATGCACTGGATTTGGTCGCTGTGTGGAAATGTGTAGATTGCGCCCGTTCAGTGTGACAAGTGAAATGGGTAATTTGTTTACTGGACACCTAGAGCACCAAGTTTAACTGTTATATTTTGTTACATGGGACGAATAAACAAACGCGCCAACCACACGAGACATGATTCGGTGAATTAAAATGCCATAATTTCGATTTCACGAGAAGAAACCGAAATAGATATTTCTAGTTCTAGAACAAGAATTAGGTAATTGTTGATTAACGCCAATCAGCTTTAAACCAAATTGATTGTAGAAGTGTCTAAGCTTTCTAACGATGTTACCAAATGTATAACATAGTTTTAGCATTTTTTTAGTAAGTAGTGGTACCAAAACGTATACCACTGAACACCTAAAGGACTGTTCTATCGGAATCCAAAAAAATATACAGGATGTTTAATGTAAAATAAAAAAGTTGTCATCATTTCCTGTTAAACCGGAAGTTAATGAAATTAGCAATAGCACCAATGGATTCACCATAAATTAAAACCTTCCTGTGCAAAATACCATACCTTTGGCTACCCCTAAATTTTTGGAACCTTACTAAAAAAATAAAAGCTTTAATATCGTTTTTTGAGTTTAGTGGATGTCTTTGTTCAATACAGTACTTAATGTAATTTGATTTGTTTAAATGTCTGTACTTGTAACACCCAATGTCATATTTTATTATTATTGGACCTATGTATACTGAGTTACGGACTAAATAACTTAATTTATAAATACCCGTTATCAATATACCGTTTGTTTTGTGTTTATTCTTGAAAAGTGTTCAAAATGTATTATTGTTTTTAAATGCTACTTTGTATTGTGCATATCTGTTTATAACTCTTGTCTCTTAGAGCTTATTCTGGTGTTTTAACGAAATAAGTTATTTGTGCTTTATAAAGCCTAGTTTTTCTTGGATAGGCTGTCTCAATATTAATTTTTTTTTAATAATTGTGGAACTGAACAGGTTATGTTTGGCTTACCGTGCTAAACCACTCCGGAACGAAGGATCGATAGGGATGGATATCCCCCTATACTGGCTACCTTAATTTTTTTTATATCACAGGTGAGAGGAAAACAAGAACTAGACCGATCGTACCAGAGTGGAAACCGTGTAGAAGATTGTAGATTGCGACCGTTTGTTACGACACGTGGAGATTTGTACTCCATATTGATGATGTAAATGACCGAAGTGAGTATTCCTAGCAAAGGCGATGTGAGGTCGTATCAAATAATGTAATTCAGAAGCGCAATAGCCATTGCAATATCGATAATACAAAGAAAGAACTTTAACGATTGTTCTATCCTCAAGGAAGAGAATCTCAGAGTTACGGACGGGTCATTTATAAGCCTAATCGCTCTTTTTTGAATGCGATCAACAATATCGAGAGCACATCGGGAAGCGTCAGAGGTGAGAATGATTTTCTAGATGAGGTCGAATGTGTGCCTTGTATAGCAGAAAGAGTTGCCGGGAGGTAAAGTACTGCTTAGATTTATAGTCTACAGAGTCCAAAAACTTAAGATCTGCGCCATTCAGGCAATGATAGATCTTATTTGGCAGACACCGGGAAACACTGAGTTTTATTAGAATTAAATTTAACCAGATTATTACTTCTTCATTAGAGGATACGTTAAATGACTTTGTTAACGGAAATTGTCATTTCAGCTAAGATGTTTTAATTTGAGACAGATGGCGAATTACCATTATGAGTAGATCGAGATGAACTACAATCAAGAGTGCTGTCGCTGAAAAAGCAATGGGTAGGGTTAGTAGTTGAAGAAATAAGATCATTTATGTATAGCAGACAAAGTGTAGGCGCTATAACTGATCCCTGTGTTATGTCCGCATTAAGGCTAACGTCTTTAAAAAAAGCCTACAATTACGATACGTATTCGTCTTTTACCAAGGAAAGTAGAACTGTTTCAGCGGACTGTTTTAATGCATTGTTCTAAGCTTGGGTGACATATGAAAGAAGATCACCTGTTCAACGACTCTGCCTAAAAGCATATTGGTAGTCAACTAAGGAGTTTGTTAGTTTCAAGGAAAGAGATTAGTTGCTAATTGGTGGCTTTGCCAAGGAAACACTTAAGGTAAACTTGGTCAAATGCTTTTGGGACATCTAATGCGACTACACCTGTTTCACTTGATTTTTATAATGTATTGATCCAAATTTGGGTCACATATCAAAGACGATTACCTGTTGAACGATTCTGCCTAAAACCGTATTGGGGATTATTAATCAGTTTGTTAGTTTCAAGGAAAGAGAGCAGTTTCTGATTGATAGCTTTTTCTATGACTTTAGACAAAGTACAAGTGATGGTATTTAGCCGGTAGTGGGAGAGATCGGTTTTATCGTCTTTTCTGGGAATGGGTTTAACATTTGCTAAACTTCCATGATGAAAGAAGTTCCCCAGAAGATACAGAGATCGAATAGAGCTTAGGTAGATTTAGTACTAGTTTGGGGAAACATTTCATTAAGGCAATAGCTGGGATACCGTCTGAGCCAGTCGCCTTATTGAAATCAAGCCTACTGATAATTGGTTCTAAGAAAATGGTTTCATAGCGTATGAAGGAGAGTTGACTGGAGCACATCTTCGGTAGAATCATTGTGACACGAGGTTGATGCAAATAAATCTACAAAAAGATTGGCGTTGTCAACAGAATCAGCAACTACATACCCGTCAAATGATGTGATGTGATAAAGTTCTTGCTGTTAGCTTAAGCTAAAGTACAAAGTTTACGACTGTCCAAAGGAGATGTAGCTATTTCATTGCATTTTTGTTGTTCAAACAACTTTGTAGCTTTAGTGGTAACACTTTGGCAGGTATTACTATCACCAACGTTTAAAAAATTATAAATGTAGTTTGGGTTATAACCATTACCCTGTGTTAAGCGTTTAGTGTTCACATTTCTTTGTTGTAATTAACCTTGTTTGATGGTATACGAAAAAAGTTTACAAAACATTAATTCCATTTGAAGTTTTTCACTTGAACAATTAAAGTTACATAAGAAGATTACGACTAAACATGGAGTTGTTTAATTCAACAAAACATGTTGAAAGACAAGTTGCACTAAAGTATGAAAATTTACTAATAAAACAAAAGATGCAATTACAGACGAAATAAAAAAAAATGCACAAAAAAGGTGAACTAAAGGAAGTTCAAGAAAGTAATTGGTAATAAAAGACAATCTGCGTATTTAATTAAAGATATAACTGAATATGTACACAAACTACACAATTTACAATTTTTGATACTTCAACGTTTATCAGAAGAGAGGACGTTTATAAGGATATATTGAACTTATAAAGAAAAACAAACAAAAAAGGCACAAGCAGAACAAACAAGAAAAAAGAACGCGGGTGACTTTTTTTAAAGTTGTGGGTTAAAAATAAGTTTTTTGAATTTCGACCAAAACGAGGTCAAGATTAAATTTTTACTTAATCTTACCTTCGGTTTTTTCGTTCGTCTGTGATGTTGTATGTAAATTGACAGATTATGCAAAATTACTCAAATTTTACATAAAAATAACATTTCATCCATGAAGAACAAAGTTTAAAGTTAATTTGACGATGGTATTTTTTTAATGCTTTGGTATTAATTGTAACGTGCCAATTATTGTCTATCGTTACCTTATTTTAACTTTCGAATTTGTATTGTTATTGGTAAATATATTTACATTACGTTCGTAGCTTTTTCTTTCAATAATTACATTTTGGACTATATTTCGATATTTTCACTTTAGATTGCATAATTACGAATCCCTGTATATATTTCAGACATCAATTTTTGTTGTTTTTTGCGCAAATGTGAACTGAAGACGCTTAATTCAATTCCTTTCCGTTTCTTCTGCCGTTCAGTTCAGTACGTAACCTTTTTCTGCTTTCCTTGTATAAGGTATGTAAAGGCTTCTAATTACATGATATATATATATATATATATATATATATATATATATATATATATATATATATATATATATTAATAGGAACAAAAAAATGGTACCTCAGCAAAGGTTCGGGAAAAAAATTTTTATAACAAAAGCGGCCTCGAGAAATACCTGGAAATTATTTTCAGAATTATAGATCCACCGCTAGAGGGCGTATTTGACAGTTAAAATCTTAAAAAGTTAAATTTTTCAAAATTTACTCAATTAAAGGGCATATTAAATATTATAATCAGATTCCTCGACAACTTCTGCATATTTTTTATTTGACAAGTTTTAGTCTATCTCTTCAAATAAGGGGTGGGGGAGAGTGGGAAACTTGTTACGAAAAAACGCCTTTAATTCTCGTTCTGTTTGACCGATTTTAATAAACTTGATGTTGTTTGAAACAGCTTTTGTTAAACAATAGAACATTTGGAAATTTGAAGCAATCTGATTAATAACATAAATGCCAAGGACGCTGTTTAATATTTTTTTAATATTGTGTTTTCTCTTTACAATTTTAAATGGAAGCATAAAAATTTAAGTAGGTCTTTAAAAAGTAGACTAAATTAGTAATAAAACAGTGAAAACTGCAAGGCGATATCTTTTTCCTATCCTCAGATATCGTAAGAAACAGGTAAATGGCGGGAATTGTTCTTCCAACGTCTAGTAGGCTAGTTAACGGAAATTATTAAATTTAGCCTGGATGAAAAGATCTTACATTGGTATGCAGTAATTTAAACTGTTATCATACTAATGTTATGGTTGCCGCTAGATTACCTAAATGTAATGCTGTCTCAATGAGAACAAATTATAAAATAATAATGTGATAAATCTAACAATTAAAACCTTAAATAAATAACTACGTAATTAGTGCCGCCCTAGATGTTCGAAATGTCGTCCATCATTTTCAATACATGAAATCAATCGCTGACGGGTGGAGAGAAGAGCAGTTTCAATTTCTGCTCTTGAAATACTTCGTATTGTCTGTCGTATTCTTTCAATCATGTAAGCTCTTGTTGTGGGTCTATCGGCATAAACGAGATTTTTTATTCGCCCCCACAAATAAAAATCCAAACAAGTTAGGTCTGGAGACCTTGGCGGCCAAATAAATAAACTTCCACGTCCTATCCACCTTTCAGGGTATGATTGATCTAAGAAATTCCGAACATCTCTAGAATAATGTGCCGGGCACCCATCATGTTGCAAGAACACGTCACGACGAATGGCAAGGGTATGTCTTCTAAAAGAAGTGGCAATTCGTTGCTTAAAAAATCCAAATATCTTTCTCCATTAACAGTCACATTAAAAAAAAGGCCCAATTATTTCCCCACCTAGAATCCCGCACCACACATTTACAGACCAACGACCCTGATGTTGGACCTCCTGCATCCAGTGGGGATTCGTTTCAGACCAGTAGTGCATATTATGTCGATTTACACTACCATCACTATGAAAAACAGCCTCATCTGTCCACATAATTCGTGAAAGTATTTCAGGATCGTTGTGTATCATATTTGAGAGCCAGTTGCAAAAATCCAACCTGGTATCGTAATCTTGAGCATTCAAACTATGGTGTAGGACCATGTGATATGGGTGCATTCTAAAATAGTATATATTATAAAGTAATCAGATCAATAAGCCGTTAGTAAACGAAAAAGAACTTTAAATACATTAACTCTCGTAATGTTATTACGAATTTTTTTCGCCCGGCCTCTCATTAATTTTTATTATTGGTACCTTTTTACTTTACTTTGCCTCACTTAATTATCATGTTGTTAGTTACAATCTATTCACATAGCATAAGATAATTTCATTAAATAATTTGTTGTTTTATTGAAACTGGACATAAACATATAACGACAAGCGAAAAAAATTAAAAGATTTTTATCATTATAATACCGAATAAAACATGCATTAATAAATAGTCACCTATGTTCTCTTAAAATATTTTGTACGGTGGTTTGGCATATACCCAAGTCTCTAGCTACAGCTCTGGTTCTTGAATGAGGGTTAACATTTACATAAGCTAAAACATCAATAACATTTTCCTCTGTTCTACCTCTGCGTTGTCTTCGGAACACAGGAAGATTCACATTTGCAGTAGTACGCACACGGTGTTCGAGTCGGAGAAAAACTCTTCTGCTGTGATGCCGTCTGTTTGGGTACTGCAGTGCATACACTCTAGCAGCAACGGTTGCATTTCTCACATATTCAAAATAAACTGCCAACATTTAAAATGCTTCTTCATTTGTAAGAATCATTTTGGTACGAAAAGATAAAGAAAGTCTATTAAATGCAACGCGATGAATAATTTTTGACATATGCGTGAAAATCATAGCTTGCTTGTTTTCAACAGGAAATTTATTTTATATCTTACATGGCCCTCTTTACTAATTTTGTTGTCATCAGTAAATCGTAATTCATATTTTAAACTGTATTTTGTGTTGCTCGGCAAATATCGGTTTTTATTGATATTTTATGCTTTTGATTTACTAACACATCGCTTGAAAACAAATATAACATTCTTATATAATTAAAAAAATGTTAGATTTATCACATTATTATTTTATAATTTGTTCTCATTTTTAGTAGAGACAGCATTACATTTAGGTAATCTAGCAGCAATCATAACATTAGTATCATAACAGTTTAAATTACTGCAGACCAATGTAAGATCTTTTCATCCAGGCTAAATTTAATAATTTCCGTTAACGCGAACTAGCCTACTAGACGTTGGAAGAACAATTCCCGCCATTTACTTCTTTCTCACGAAATCTCAGGATGGATTACTAATTCCGTCTACTTTTTGAAGACCTCCTTAAATTTTTATGCTTCCATTTAAAATTGTAAAGAGAAAAAACAATATTGAAAAAATATTAAACAGCGCCCTCTAGCATTTATGTTATTAATCAGATTGATTCAAATTTATAAATTTTCTATTGTTTACAAAAGCTCCATCAAACAACATCAAGTGTATTAAAATCGGTCAAGTAGAACCTGAATTAAAGACGTTTTTTCGTAACAATGTTCCCACTCTCCCCCACCCCTTGTTTGAAAAGATAGTCTAAAACTTGTCAAATAAAAAATATGCTCAATTTTTCGAGGAATCTGACTATAATATTTAATTGAGTAAATTTTGAAAAAAATTTGCTTTCCAAAATTTTAACTGTTAAATACGCCCTCTAGCGGTAGACCTACATTTCTGAAAATAATTTCCAGGTGTTTCTCGAGGCCACATTTGTTATACAAATTTTTTTCCCGAACCTGTGCTATAATCCATTCCTGAGATATGACCGACGGCCGTTCTTAGTTGGCCACCTGGTACGTCAAGGAAAACCGTTTGTGTTAAGCAGCTGAAATTTTAATGAATTTCCTATTTGCAAGAGCGTGATCGTGACGTCATGAAGTTTTAAAAGATGACGTGGATGATATGCAATTTTATCTTGAAAAATTAAGAATGGTACCTTTGGTTTGTGCCAATATCGCATGCTGTTAGTAGTCTGGTCTACCTTCCGTTTATTGGAAATGAAGCAACATGTGCTTTAGTGAGTTGAGCCTACATTTCGTTTCTTTGTACGTTAGTGAGGATAATTGGAAATTACCGTCACGTACTATATGTTTATTTTATGAATGGGAAATGAACTTCTCAACCTGTAGTTCGTTGTAAGGCGAAGTTAATATGTTTATTTTGAGTACATGTAAGTAATACGTACCCTTTTGTTGGAATGTACGTTTAAGGAAATAACAGATCATTATAGTGTTATTTTGACACGGTTATAAAGGACAGCTGATTTCTGTTCCTAAGATAAAAACATTTGGGTTCATAACCTATCGTACTGTAATATTTGTTGGCATAGGTTAGTATACGTTTTATTCTTGAATACAGTGTTGATCATAATACATTTTAAATTATAAGCTTGTATACTGTTGATTTTAGTAACTTTAAAACCGTAAAGTTTTAGGAGAAATTTCGTTTTAGTTATTTTATGCTGATATTAACCAGACATTTTGCTTTATTAAAATAAATATAAACACAGTTGTTTAATGTTTATTCAGATTACCTATTATGCTATTAAGTTACAACTCTTCAATTTTGGTTGTATTTTAATTATTAAACTTATAAATTGAGTGTTGTCCAACAAGAAATGCATTAGAGATTATATCCATGGATATATCTCTGCCTCCCTCACGACCTGTTCAAAAGGAGTTCGCAACTACAGCAAGTTTCATATACCTTCCTGAGCTAGACCTTGATGCAAATTACCTTCTTAATATATAAACCAATCACACCTACTTTTTTTGTTATATAATTAAAATTAAATTCTTAAGTAACAAAACGTGCCATATAATCAAATATATCAGGTAGAGAGAGTACGGCACAGTGGGATACTAGACAAATACTCGAAACTAAAAATACTTATAAATTTCTGTTTTTATTAGAATTATTATTTAGCAATCAGAATTACAGATTTAGCCTACAAGCTAAAGGGGTGACAAGTGATAGGCTGCTGTCTACTATTTGACATGAGAGGTTAACATCTAATAATGCAACCTTTAGGTTTACGCACTTTTGTGTCTTCAGATTGGCAATATACATATATATATATATATATATATATATATATATATATATATATATATATATATATATATATATATATATATATATATATATATATATATATATATATATATATATATATATAGTTGGAGCTGGAGTGGGTTGCTATGGTGCCACGGTGCTTGATGGCTTTCTCGTGGATAACCTTTTGCATTGTTAGGACGTGAAGATCCTCATTAAACGTATGATTGGTTACGTACTATAGTACATTTACAATTTGGCGAAGGATATTGGACTGACATCTTTGGATGATTACGGTACTGGATTTGGAAGTACAGCCCCACATTTCAATTCCAAATGTCCAAATTGGTTGGATTGTAAATTAGAAGTTTATATTCATTTGACGTTCGACCTATAAGCAAGCGCAGTTTTTTGGCCCTTATATCTATCTGTTTCTTTTTTAAAAATATGTTTTCCATGTCAACTTATAATCGAGATGTAGGCCTAGATGTTTTGCAGTCGTACGTTGCGGTATTTGTGCATTATCTAAATGGACTGGTGGACACGTTTAGTTACGAAGTGTGAACGTTATGTGAGTAAATTTAGATTCATTAACTTTAATTTTCCACTTCTTTAACCACTGCTCAAAGTTGAGTAGATGAGATTGTAGATTTTCTGTAGCTATCTGTGAATGTGTGAATGTGTGAATGTGTGAGTGTGTGAATGTGTGAATGTGTGAATGTGTGAATGTGTGAATGTGTGAATGTGTGAATGTGTGAATGTGTGAATGTGTGAATGAATGTGAATGTGTGAATGTGTGAATGTGTGAATGTGTGAATGTGTGAATGTGTGAATGTGTGAATGTGTGAATGTGAGAATGTGTGAATGTGTGAATGTGTGAATGTGTGAATTTGTGAATGTGTGAATGTGGAATGTGTGAATGTGTGAATGTGTGAATGTGTGAATGTGTGAATGTGTGAATGTGTGAATGTGTGAATGTGTGAATGTGTGAATGTGTGAATGTGTGAATGTGTGAATGTGTGAATGTGTGAATGTGTGAATGTGTGAATGTGTGATGTGTGAATGTGTGAATGTGTAAAGGTGTGAGTGCGTGAGTAGGTAATTGCTTGAGTGCGTGACTGTGATTGTCTGAGCTAGGAGCTAAGTTGTGCAGTTCTGAGTGCAGAATACATACTGGAGTCGTGCAAGTAATTAATGCACAACTTTGAAGCGCTTAATTGGTTAATCATTCGGAAAGGTACGATTAATATATTCAATGTGATCTTTTAAAGGAACTTTAGTAAACAGTGAAACAATGTCATAACCGACCATAATGGCATTTTCCTGCATATTAAAATTACACATTCTTTTTAATGAAATGTATAAAATGTAATGAAAAGATCTGCCTTATTTTCCAGAGTTTGGTTTAGATACGTGAATGATGTGCTTGCTATCCTCAATAAAAAATTTTTAGCTGTTGAGGACATTGTCGAAACTTTAAGTTCAAAATTTCCTACAGTTAAACTTACCTACGAAATAGACGCAAATGACAGTGTCCTCTTGTATCTGCTTAATTTTCTTCGTTCAGTTCAAAGTTATAGTAAAGGATTACTCACTAATAAGGACATTACTTCATACAATGAGTTTTCCAATGAAGTACTTAGGAATATAATTAGAAAACACGCATACGATGAGGGTTAGGAATGTAGTTACATTACGTATCGCTATAGCATAAATTATTATTAAACTATCCTGCTTATAGAAGAGGTCCACCCAATATCCTTTCCAAAGTTAACTTAACATCAGTTACTATATCTGATAATCGTGACAATATTGAGGTCCAGATTTTAGCATCAATAAAATAGAACACTTCAAAGAATAGCACAAGTATTTTATTAAAATAAATATGAACAGGTTTGCTTAGAACATCCGTACAATGGTATTGGGACATATTTTACTTGAAGTTCATCATCAATTACTAACTTTCTAACATACACTACTTATAACAATGGGTTTCATTCATCAATGGAGTTCTGGATTTTGAGATAGCTTTATAGTAGCATCATTGTCGGTTTGTAGCGTTAGAATTTCATTCAATTGAGTAACCTTACTAAAGAGTCGCTGCAACCTAACAACCTCACCAGCTGCTTCGCTAGCTGAAACGAGTTCAGCTTTGCTGCTTGTAATCCCTATAGACGTTTGTTTACTGGACCAAGAGATTACATCTCCTACACCCATGCATAAACTTCCAGAAGTGAAGCGTCCAGTAGTCACATCACTTCCATGATCTGCGTAGCTGCAACATTTCAAGGTACCAGACTTGTATCATTTCCTGTATGTTATTGTGAAGGAAACATTCTTTTCACCTTATGAACACCTTGTCCATGCATATATCTTTTTGTAATCATCCATTAAAAAAAGCCCCATAGAGACAATCCTTAGAATACGAATAGTCACCATTTTAGCAACAGTACGTAATAATCTACTCCCCTATCTTGAGGTAACATCTTGCAATTACTCTTTTGTACTTTTGTACTTATCGAGGCTACCATCTAAATTGATTTTACTTTTAAATATTCATTTGTCTTTCAACAAAAATCCAAGTCTTGTTTTCTTTTAGAGATTAGACCTCCCTTTCCATAGTATTTGACCATAACCTTTTGGGAACTATCAACAGCTGTTTGTAGGTTTTGGATTTATCAAAATCACTTACAAGAGCAGAAATGATGTAATCAGAAAATCATTTGGTGATCGTAGTATCGATTCATTCGATTTTTATCCGTTTTGACTTAATGTATCATTCACACTCGATGAACACGGCAAAGTTGGTAAAACTTCATTTAAGTTCTGGATAGGAGTGTCAGAGTTAGTTTCATCTCGTAACACATCCACTCTTGTATCATACCCTGGATGACTATCATTGGTCCTGGGGAGGTGAATTTATACGGCAGTGGAATTTCGTTCATCAGCTTTTGAAATATCTAACTAATCCGATTAATTTTATAACTGATTTATTAAATGCCACATCTCTGGATTTGCTTAATGTTGGCTGATTGTGAATCAAACTCAGTAATCGATAACCATCATCACCACCATAACGAATGAGTGTGCATTTTTTAGTTTTTTTTGTCAGTTTGTTTTGATTTTGTTAGGTAAGTGAGCGTAACATTTAGTTCCAATTACCTTTAAATGAAGGTTTCTTGCCAAACTATAACTGGAATAGTGACTTTCCTTCTGTAGAAGTCGGTCCAGTTCTGTTTAGAACCTCGGCGGCAGTGTTGACAAGCTCTGGCTAACTAGCAAGTGGTAATTTTCCTGGAGTATACAGAATTACGGAACAGTTATCTGCACCAGTTCGTATTTCACTTCAGAATTATGTTTGGTAAAGTAAGCGTGAAGATAGGTGTTGTGGTCATCTTGAAAGAGTGCAAAGTACCAAAACTTTTTAAATAAATTGCGGAATAGACTGCACGTCAGTATGTATGATCTGCCTTGGTTTCGCAGCGTTTGCTCTTATTCCAAATTTATTGATTTTTTTTATGGACTTGAACAGTCCACAGTTTGGCATACAGTGGGATATTGAATTGCCACGAGATCCCATTGAACGGCTACCTTAAATTTTTCATATCATAATTACGAAGACAGCAAGAACTAGGGAGATCATTCCAGAGTCTGAAGTCGTGTAGAAGAATGTGGATGACGACAATTTCTACTGTATATTAATGATGCGAAAGAACGAACTGAGTATTCCTAACAAAGGTGGTCCGACATCTTATCAAAAAATGTAATTCAGCATCGCAATAGCCATTGTGATACAGATAATACAATACAAGCTCAAGCTCATGGAAGTGTATCTCAGAAATTACTTACGGGCCATTTATAATCCTAATAGCTCTTTTTTGAATACGATCAACGATATCGAGAACGTATTGGGGAGCATCAACCCAGAGGTGCGAATTATATTATGGATGAGGTCGAATTTGTGTCTTGTACGGCAGAAAGAGTTATCGGGAGGTGAAGTACTGCTTAGATCTATGCAAAAAGCCTATTTTAAGAGCATCTCATTTGGTAGCTGACAAAGGATGGTCAACCCATGATAGATTTGAGGATACAGTGGATTCCAAACATAGTAATAGGGTCTGAAAACCTAACAACAGGAAATGATTGACCTTTTTTTTGCGCACACCAGACAACACTAAATTTGATTAGCATGAAATTTAACTAGATTATTACTTCCCCATTCGAGGATACGTTGAATGTCTTTGTTGATTGAAATTGCCATGTTACCTTTAATGTCTTGGTTTGAGATAGAAGGTAAATTATCATTATGAGTAGACCAAGATAATCTACAATGAAGAGTGCTGTCGCCAGCAAATCCATGGATCGGATTAGTCGTTGAAGAAATAGGATCATTAATGTATAGTAGAAAAAGTGTAGGCGCTATAACCGAGACCTGTGACACGCCTGCATTAATGCTAACTTCTTTTGAAAAAAAGCCATCAACTACGTCACATATTAGTGTTACCAAAGAAACTAGAAACGCAGTTGACGAGCGTATCACTTAATGTAAGCGGGGTGAGTTTGTCAAGTACATACAGCATTCCAAACTTGGTGAAATCCCTTTGAAACACCTAAAGCAACTACAACTGTTTTAACGGATTGCTCCAATGCATTGTTCCAAACTTGGGTCACACATGAAATATCACCTGTTGAATGACTTTTCCTAAACCCATATTGGTGGTCACTATGAATTTTTTTAGTTTCAAGGAAAAATAACAGTTGCTTTTTCCATAATTTAAGCCAAAATGGAGTGATGGCAGTAGGTCGGTAGTTCGAGGGATTGGTCTTCTTTTTTGGCACTTGGTTGAACATTTGCTAACTTCCATGATGAGGAAAATTTCCCGGAGATCAAATAGAGCTTAGATAAGACTGGTACTAGTTCAGGGAAGCATTTCTTTAAAACAATAATTGGGATACCGTCTGGGTCTGTCGCCTTATAGAGATCAAGCCTACTGATAATCGATTCTAGGAGTTTGTACCGAAAATGAATTGGTATTATAGCGTATGAAGAATAGTTGATTAGGGGAACATCATTTCTAGAATCATTGAGACACCACGTTGATGGAAATAAATCCACCCAAGGGTTAGCTTTGTCTACAGAATCAGCATGGACAGTTTCGTCAAAATATGTAATGGGGGGAAATAAAGATGTACCAAACTTTTTTACTGTTGGCTTCAGCTAAAGACCAAAATTTACGACTGCGCAAAGGAGATGTAGCTAGTTTATTGCATTTTCATTGTGTAAGCTGCTTTCGCTTACTTTAATTAAAGTTTACTTTAATTTGCCTCGGTCTAGCTAAACCGGTTTTTAATTACATAAAAAGGGGAGTTGTTCATCCTTACTGGGTTTGATCACTATTACCAGATTCGTCCACACTGAGCAATATACTTATAAGGGTTTTAAACGTATATTATGCCTATTGTTTATAATTCTAAATATTTACACTAATTTTAACTAAACAGAAATATATAATGTAGCTTCTCCTGGATCGGGACCTGGTTGATTCGGTTTCGGAAGAGCTCCATTTGTACATGGAGTGGAGAAGCAGTCGGTAGTGATCCTCAGGCTGCTCTGCTCTTTAGGTTTTCTGTGGAAATACGGTTAGCAAGGTGTTTATACATTCAGAAGAACTAATCTTTAAATATATTGTTGTATTTTAGTTAAAATAGCTTATTTATAATAAATTAATATTTTTAAAGCCGGACCTGTAGGGTAGCTATCGGAAGCAAAATTATTTACAGTTATTATAACTGTGATGGCATATCGTCGACCATATGATAACAAGGATAACGCTCTTTAAGGATTCTTTCATTACAATGTAATACTCACTGTTACGTACGGGGTTCGTAATTTACGAGTAATTACAAGAATCTGGGCAAATACCCGTTGCGCTTAATTGATACCCCGGAGATTGGCGAATTTAGGCGAGAACCTTCTATCCAATGGAGTAAGTAAAGACTACATTGGGTGTATTGCCGACGTGAAGTTGTTCACTGCTGTGAGTGTGGTATTGTATGTTTAACTTACTTGCAGGTGACCGCAGATTCAGACAGTAATAAACCCTGATGTATAAGATAAAAGCAGGACGGTCGCTTCTCTCAAAAGAGATTCAGCGGAATGAGAGTGAACAGGAATAGGCCTGAGTCTCCAAAGGAACCAGTGAATGAGTGGAGGTGACCCACCGAAATGAGAGCGTCTATAGCGCGTATCGCGGATTTATTTAGAATCCGTAGAGGGCAGAGACGACGAAAAGGAAAAGGCCACGTATTTCATTCCCTCTCCAAGGGGGAGGGCGGGCTGCTCGAGCTTTCCGAGCTCCTTCAGTCACAATCATGGGGTTCAAAGCATCATTATTAGATGATTTCGGTAAATTTTAATCAAACAGGATAATTAGCAAAATATTAACTCAAAAAAATTTGTTAAAGGCGGCTGGCTCTTTGCAGTTATTCAAACAACTTTTTAGCTTTAGTGACAATACTTTTGCAGGTATTTCCAGCACCAACGTAGTCTGCATGACTCTCGACCGTTTTATGTGATTTCCATTTAATATAAGATTTATTTTCAAAGACACTGCATCAGCACAATCATTATTAACCTACGGTTGTGAACGTGAATGACCTATACGAGTTTGTTTTTTGGAAATGTATAATTCCATGTCCATGAGGATGACTTAGATACTGAAAGAGCAACGTCCGAGGAAGAGGATGACATAAAACAGTATCCACGCCATGGAAAGAGGTAACGTAAATCACTCCATTTAGCTGACCTAAAACACCACAAGGTTCTATTAGTGTTGCAAATAGCAGTAGAATTAGGGCCAGCAGAAGCTGTTTCCATTAGACAATGGTCAAATATACCTAGAGGAGAAAGAACCGAAGTTTTACAAACAAGGGGTTTGATGTAAGAAAGAGATCTAGAGGATGTGGAGTATGGTTAGAGTTATCAGGGATTCTTATGGGTTCAGAAATAATTTGTATCAGATCAAATGAAGTAGCAAATGTTTCTGCACTATGACCAGCAGGATTAGTAGACGAAAATTGAACCCAATTAGAGTTATGAACATTAAAATATCCTAGAATTGAGATATCGCAAGATGGAAACTGAGACAGAAGATAGACAGCTTCCAAAATAATTTATTCATGAGTGCCTTTCCATAATCACATCCTGTGCATAACTCAAAATTTATACAAAGTTCTTTTTCATTTATTTGTTTCACATGGCTTTCATTCTGGCGAGCAAATCTTTTGTGATAAAGTTGTAGGATGTTCTGTTGAGAGAGTATTGAAGTCTCAGGAGTTCTGTTTCTAATAGTTTGTACGTTCAACATGTAGAAACCTCTATTATTGTCTCCTTTACCAACCAGTTTAACTTCTCCATTAAATAAGTTTCTTTTTTTTGCAAGAACATACTACATATGCTTTCTGGTCTTCCATGTATGTCCGCTATTACATTAGCAGTTCGTTTACCAATGGTTTATACTTTCAAATCATTTGCAGTCGTAGCCATTTCATTGTTTACAAACCGTGAAAGGTGGATTTCGATTTGTGACGTGGTTCTTTGCGCCACTATCGACATACCAATTTTCACGATTTGCTTCAATGTTATTTAATGCTTTATTGGTATCAACTTGCATTATTGTTAAATTGAGATTGATATTGTTAGCTTGACTAGGTGATTGACTTCGGTAGCTTGGAAGCTACTGAAAAGTCCACAGTAACCGAACATTTTCTTAACTTTTTGTTTTCAATAACCAATGCTTCAGTATTAACTTTTTATTTGTGAGGATTTTCATAAGCACAAGTTTGTGCGGTCAGATTCTCAACATGTTCTGAAGAAAACATTAAACATACATGCTAAATACATGTTCAAAGATGCGCAACTTGAAATTAAAAACATCACATTTCTCAAGTAGAACACCTTGCATATTATTACGCCATGTTAAAGAGAATAGAAAACCACACAATTCTTCATACCCATCTCTCACTGCTTATGAGTTATTTTGATTTCTCCATATTATTCAATATTGAATGGTTTCTCTTGCGATTATTCGCAGTAGCCATAAAACAATTTCCGACATTACAAATGTTTCACCGGCCATACTGTTGTTGCATTCCGGTATCCAGTTAAGATTGTGAAAGCTTTGTGTGTTCAATAATAAAATAATGGATTACTCTAAAAGTGGATTAATTGATATGGTTTATGTGTTTGGAGAATATCAAAAAATTGTTTCCTTGCTCAAAGGTTGTACAGAATGAAAAATCCTGCTCAACGCCATCCAACTCGGCCCAGTATTGAAAATTTGGTGGAGAGATTCGACTCTACTGGCAGTATGGATTTTGTAAAACGCAAAGTGGTGAATGAAAATACCAGTAACCGCGAAAAAGGACATGAGATTCTGCTTCATATGGAAGAAAACCCGCATGTCAGTAGTCGTCAGATAGTAATAACATGTGAAACGTCATAATCAACTGACAATCAGACAACTAGAAATGTCCTTACCGTATTGAATTACACCAGGAATTACGCAATGATGACTTCGAATGACGAAGAAACCTTTGCTAGTGGATTAGTGCTCAACTTTCTCAACAGACCAGAACCATTGGTCCACAAAAATGTTTGATCTGACGTTCTCCACAATAGAAATGTTGGAGCGTATCCGTTTAACACTCCCTTGACGCCGTAATTACCTATAATTCCTCCAAGAAGTTTTATCTAACCTTTATATGCTTAGTAATGATCAACGATAGAATATGCGGCTACAACAGGACGGTGCTCCTCCGCACTACCACTGCGAGAATATGTGGTGGATAGGATACGAGACGCTTGGGAAACCATAACGCTAGAGACGCTGGGAAACGTGAATCAAAACATAATAAACGACTAAATGCATGCATTCAGCAGGAGGGACATCTTTTCGAACATATTTTAAGAAGAACTCATTACTTTTGAATTATCCAATCATTTGAGAATCTTCGTTTATTTTACATTAAGTTCTTATGATAATGTATATTTTTTGTTGGAGTTAATTTATATCTTGCCAAACTATAACTGGAATAGTGACTTTCCTTCTGTAGAAGTCGGTCCAGTTCTGTTTAGAACCTAGGCGGCAGTGTTGACAAGCTCTGGCTAACTAGCAAGTGGTAATTTTCCTGGAGTATACAGAATTACGGAACAGTTATCTGCACCAGTTCGTATCTCACTTCAGAATTATGTTTGGTAAAGTAAGCGTGAAGATAGGTGTTGTGGTCATATTTAAAGAGTGCAAAGTACCAAAACTTTTTAAATAAATTGCGGAATAGACTGCACGTCAGTATGTATGATCTGCCTTGGTTTCGCAGCGTTTGCTCTTATTCCAAATTTATTGATTTTTTTTATGGACTTGAACAGTCCACAGTTTGGCATACAGTGGGATATTGAATTGCCACGAGATCCCATTGAACGGCTACCTTAAATTTTTCATATCATAATTACGAAGACAGCAAGAACTAGGGAGATCATTCCAGAGTCTGAAGTCGTGTAGAAGAATGTGGATGACGACAATTTCTACTGTATATTAATGATGCGAAAGAACGAACTGAGTATTCCTAACAAAGGTGGTCCGACATCTTATCAAAAAATGTAATTCAGCATCGCAATAGCCATTGTGATACAGATAATACAATACAAGCTCAAGCTCATGGAAGTGTATCTCAGAAATTACTTACGGGCCATTTATAATCCTAATAGCTCTTTTTTGAATACGATCAACGATATCGAGAACGTATTGGGGAGCATCAACCCAGAGGTGCGAATTATATTATGGATGAGGTCGAATTTGTGTCTTGTACGGCAGAAAGAGTTATCGGGAGGTGAAGTACTGCTTAGATCTATGCAAAAAGCCTATTTTAAGAGCATCTCATTTGGTAGCTGACAAAGGATGGTCAACCCATGATAGATTTGAGGATACAGTGGATTCCAAACATAGTAATAGGGTCTGAAAACCTAACAACAGGAAATGATTGACCTTTTTTTTGCGCACACCAGACAACACTAAATTTGATTAGCATGAAATTTAACTAGATTATTACTTCCCATTCGAGGATACGTTGAATGTCTTTGTTGATTGAAATTGCCATGTTACCTTTAATGTCTTGGTTTGAGATAGAAGGTAAATTATCATTATGAGTAGACCAAGATAATCTACAATGAAGAGTGCTGTCGCCAGCAAATCCATGGATCGGATTAGTCGTTGAAGAAATAGGATCATTAATGTATAGTAGAAAAAGTGTAGGCGCTATAACCGAGACCTGTGACACGCCTGCATTAATGCTAACTTCTTTTGAAAAAAAGCCATCAACTACGTCACATATTAGTGTTACCAAAGAAACTAGAAACGCAGTTGACGAGCGTATCACTTAATGTAAGCGGGTGAGTTTGTCAAGTACATACAGCATTCCAAACTTGGTGAAATCCCTTTGAAACACCTAAAGCAACTACAACTGTTTTAACGGATTGCTCCAATGCATTGTTCCAAACTTGGGTCACACATGAAATATCACCTGTTGAATGACTTTTCCTAAACCCATATTGGTGGTCACTATGAATTTTTTTAGTTTCAAGGAAAAATAACAGTTGCTTTTTCCATAATTTAAGCCAAAATGGAGTGATGGCAGTAGGTCGGTAGTTCGAGGGATTGGTCTTCTTTTTTGGCACTTGGTTGAACATTTGCTAACTTCCATGATGAGGAAAATTTCCCGGAGATCAAATAGAGCTTAGATAAGACTGGTACTAGTTCAGGGAAGCATTTCTTTAAAACAATAATTGGGATACCGTCTGGGTCTGTCGCCTTATAGAGATCAAGCCTACTGATAATCGATTCTAGGAGTTTGTACCGAAAATGAATTGGTATTATAGCGTATGAAGAATAGTTGATTAGGGGAACATCATTTCTAGAATCATTGAGACACCACGTTGATGGAAATAAATCCACCCAAGGGTTAGCTTTGTCTACAGAATCAGCATGGACAGTTTCGTCAAAATATGTAATGGGGGGAAATAAAGATGTACCAAACTTTTTTACTGTTGGCTTCAGCTAAAGACCAAAATTTACGACTGCGCAAAGGAGATGTAGCTAGTTTATTGCATTTTCATTGTGTAAGCTGCTTTCGCTTACTTTAATTAAAGTTTACTTTAATTTGCCTCGGTCTAGCTAAACCGGTTTTTAATTACATAAAAAGGGGAGTTGTTCATCCTTACTGGGTTTGATCACTATTACCAGATTCGTCCACACTGAGCAATATACTTATAAGGGTTTTAAACGTATATTATGCCTATTGTTTATAATTCTAAATATTTACACTAATTTTAACTAAACAGAAATATATAATGTAGCTTCTCCTGGATCGGGACCTGGTTGATTCGGTTTCGGAAGAGCTCCATTTGTACATGGAGTGGAGAAGCAGTCGGTAGTGATCTTCAGGCCGCTTTGCTCTTTAGGTTTTCTGTGTAAATACGGTTAGCGAGGTGTTTATACATTCAAGGGAACTAATATTTAATTACATTGTTGCATTTTAGTTAAAATAATGTATTTAAGATAAATTAATATTTTTAAAGCCGGACCGGTAGGGTAGCTATCGGGAGCAAAATTATTTACAGTTATTATAACTGTGATGGCATATCGTCGACCATATGATAACAAGGATAACGCTCTTTAAGGATTCTTTCATTACAATGTAATACTCACTGTTACGTACGGGGTTCGTAATTTACGAGTAATTACAAGAATCTGGGCAAATACCCGTTGCGCTTAATTGATACCCCGGAGATTGGCGAATTTAGGCGAGAACCTTCTATCCAATGGAGTAAGTAAAAGACTACATTGGGTGTATTGCCCGACGTGAAGTCGTTCACTGCTGTGAGTGTGGTATTGTATGTTTAACTTACTTGCAGGTGACCGCAGATTCAGACAGTAATAAACCCTGATGTATAAGATAAAAGCAGGACGGTCGCTTCTCTCAAAAGAGATTCAGCGGAATGAGAGTGAACAGGAATAGGCCTGAGTCTCCAAAGGAACCAGTGAATGAGTGGAGGTGACCCACCGAAATGAGAGCGTCTATAGCGCGTATCGCGGATTTATTTAGAATCCGTAGAGGGCAGAGACGACGAAAAGGAAAAGGCCACGTATTTCATTCCCTCTCCAAGGGGGAGGGCGGGCTGCTCGAGCTTTCCGAGCTCCTTCAGTCACAATCATGGATTCAAAGCATCATTATTAGATGATTTCGGTAAATTTTAATCAAACAGGATAATTAGCAAATGATTAACTCAAAAAAATTTGTTAAAGGCGGCTGGCTCTTTGCAGTTATTCAAACAACTTTTTAGCTTTAGTGACAATACTTTTGCAGGTATTTCCAGCACCAACGTAGTCTGCATGACTCTCGACCGTTTTATGTGATTTCCATTTAATATAAGATTTATTTTCAAAGACACTGCATCAGCACAATCATTATTAACCTACGGTTGTGAACGTGAATGACCTATACGAGTTTGTTTTTTGGAAATGTATAATTCCATGTCCATGAGGATGAGGATACTGAAAGAGCAACGTCCGAGGAAGAGGATGACATAAAACAGTATCCACGCCATGGAAAGAGGTAACGTAAATCACTCCATTTAGCTGACCTAAAACACCACAAGGTTCTATTAGTGTTGCAAATAGCAGTAGAATTAGGGCCAGCAGAAGCTGTTTCCATTAGACAATGGTCAAATATACCTAGAGGAGAAAGAACCGAAGTTTTACAAACAAGGGGTTTGATGTAAGAAAGAGATCTAGAGGATGTGGAGTATGGTTAGAGTTATCAGGGATTCTTATGGGTTCAGAAATAATTTGTATCAGATCAAATGAAGTAGCAAATGTTTCTGCACTATGACCAGCAGGATTAGTAGACGAAAATTGAACCCAATTAGAGTTATGAACATTAAAATATCCTAGAATTGAGATATCGCAAGATGGAAACTGAGACAGAAGATAGACAGCTTCCAAAATAATTTATTCATGAGTGCCTTTCCATAATAACATCCTGTGCATAACTCAAAATTTATACAAAGTTCTTTTTCATTTATTTGTTGCACATGGCTTTCATTCTGGCGAGCAAATCTTTTGTGATAAAGTTGTAGGATGTTCTGTTGAGAGAGTATTGAAGTCTCAGGAGTTCTGTTTCTAATAGTTTGTACGTTCAACATGTAGAAACCTCTATTATTGTCTCCTTTACCAACCAGTTTAACTTCTCCATTAAATAAGTTTCTTTTTTTTGCAAGAACATACTACATATGCTTTCTGGTCTTCCATGTATGTCTGCTATTACATTAGCAGTTCGTTTACCAATGGTTTATACTTTCAAATCATTTGCAGTCGTAACCATTTCATTGTTTGCAAACCGTGAAAGGTGGATTTCGATTTGTGACGTGGTTCTTTGCGCCACTATCGACATACCAATTTTCACGATTTGCTTCAATGTTATTTAATGCTTCATTGGTATCAACTTGCATTATTGTTAAATTGAGATTGATATTGTTAGCTTGACTAGGTGATTGACTTCGGTAGCTTGGGAAGCTACTGAAAAGTCCACAGTAACCGAACATTTTCTTAACTTTTTTGTTTTCAATAACCAATGCTTCAGTATTAACTTTTTTATTTGTGAGGGATTTTTCATAAGCACAAGTTTGTGCGGTCAGATTCTCAACATGTTCTGAAGAAAACATTAAACATACATGCTAAATACATGTTCAAAGATGCGCAACTTGAAATTAAAAAACATCACATTTCTCAAGTAGAACACCTTGCATATTATTACGCCATGTTAAAGAGAATAGAAAACCACACAATTCTTCATACCCATCTCTCACTGCTTATGAGTTATTTTGATTTCTCCATATTATTCAATATTGAATGGTTTCTCTTGCGATTATTCGCAGTAGCCATAAAGACAATTTCCGACATTACAAATGTTTCACCGGCCATACTGTTGTTGCATTCCGGTATCCATTTACGATTGTGAAAGCTTTGTGTGTTCAATAATAAAATAATGGATTACTCTAAAAGTGGATTAATTGATATGGTTTATGTGTTTGGAGAATATCAAAAAATTGTTTCCTTGCTCAAAGGTTATACAGAATGAAGAATCCTGCTCAACGCCATCCAACTCGGCCCAGTATTGAAAATTTGGTGGAGAGATTCGACTCTACTGGCAGCATGGATTTTGTAAAACGCAAAGTGGTGAATGAAAATACCAGTAACCGCGAAAAAGGACATGAGATTCTGCTTCATATGGAAGAAAACCCGCATGTCAGTAGTCGTCAGATAGTAATAACATGTGAAACGTCATAATCAACTGACAATCAGACAACTAGGAAATGTCCTTACCGTATTGAATTACACCAGGAATTACGCAATGATGACTTCGAATGACGAAGAAACCTTTGCTAGTGGATTAGTGCTCAACTTTCTCAACAGACCAGAACCATTGGTCCACAAAAATGTTTGATCTGACGTTCTCCACAATAGAAATGTTGGAGCGTATCCGTTTAACACTCCCTTGACGCCGTAATTACCTATAATTCCTCCAAGAAGTTTTATCTAACCTTTATATGCTTAGTAATGATCAACGATAGAATATGCGGCTACAACAGGACGGTGCTCCTCCGCACTACCACTGCGAGAATATGTGGTGGATAGGATACGAGACGCTTGGGAAACCATAACGCTAGAGACGCTGGGAAACGTGAATCAAAACATAATAAACGACTAAATGCATGCATTCAGCAGGAGGGACATCTTTTCGAACATATTTTAAGAAAACTCAGTTATTTTGAAATTAGAATCATTGTTTAATGATATTCTTCCAAATTTTGGCATTCTAGAAGTGTCATCTCGTTTATTGAGGGCGTTTGGTCTTCTTTCAATTTCAACTGCTTCTCTAATAATTCTTGCTTGTAAGGTATATAGAGGTGAAATTAAACGGATATTGTTGGTATTAATTTGGTGTCCTGTATCTAAATGATGTGTAGCTAAAGACGATGAAGGATTGTGCTGTTTAATTGCTAGTTGGTGTTCATCGGCTCGCATAAAAATATTCTGTTAGTTTGTCCTATATAAGTTCTTCGACAGTTGTTGCACGGTATCTCATACACTCCTTGGCTTTCATTAGGAATTTTGTCTTTGGGGTTTCTTAAAAGTTGGGACAATGTTGAATGTGGTTTGAATACCGGTCTGAAGTCGATTTTGGGAAATTTCTTTGCTATTCTGTCTGTAATTCTTTATATAAGGTAGAATAACAGGAATCTTTCGTTCATTGTTTGACAAGTTATTATTCTTGGTCTTCTTATTTCTTTGGTAATTTTCAATATTTCTTGATCTTTGTATCCATTTTGAACTAGTATTTTATTAATGGTCTTCATCTCTTCCGTTCTAGAATTTTGGTCAGATAAGTGGTAAGAGCGGTATATCAAGGATTTCATAACGCTACGTAATTGACCAGGATGGTGATGAGAAGAGTTCAAGTATCTATTCGTATGTGTTGGTTTTCGATAAACTTTGTTGTAAATTTACCATTAGGAAGTCTTGTTATTAGGGTGTCCAAAAAGGGTGAATTATTATTCCATAGTAAATTTGATGTTGTCGTGAGTATTAATATGTTCTAGAAAATGGTTCAAGTTTCCTTTTCCATGGGCCAAACTACAAATGTGTCGTCAACATAACGAAACCAACATTTAGCTTTTAAATCTGCAGAATTTAAAGCAATGGTTTCAAAATGTTCCATATATACATTCGCAAAAGCTGGAAGAGTGGTGAGCCCAAAGGTGTTCCTTGAATTTGCTTGTAGAATTGTCCTTTGTATGTAAAATAGGTTGAGTGCATGCAGTGGTTTATCAATTTGAGTACGTCTTGGTTTATTGAGTGTTTTTCTTCTAGAATTTTCATCGTGTCTTCAATAGGTATTTTGGTGAAAAGTGACGTTATGTCGAAGCTAACTAAAATGTCATTTGGAGCCAAGGGTACAATTTTGAGTTTGTGTAGAAAATCATGAGTTTGATGTAGGATACAGCATTTTCACAAATCGGTTGAATAACTTTGGCTAGATAACGAGCAAGGTCATGAGTCGGAGAGTTGAATGCACTGACGATAGGGCGTAATGGCCAGTTTTCCTTATGTATTTGGGACTCCGTATATTTTGGGGATTCTTGAACTCTGTCTCTTGGAATTAGTTTCTGTTTTGTTTCTTTGTCTAATTTTGTAGAATTAATGATAGATTTTGTTGTTTTTCTATGTAGGTGGTAGGATTGTACTGATTTTTCTTATATTCTGAAGAAGTTAGCAGTTCAGACATCTTGTGGTGATAGTCTCTAGAGTTCAAATGACAGTAGCGTTTCCTTTGTCAGCGGGTGGTATTAATATTTGGTCGTCATTTTGATTTGGTGTAACATTTGGAGGTCTTGTTTGGTGATATTTTGTTTGGGAAGTTTGCAGTTCTGAAGAATGTGTGCTACGTTGAGTCTAATTTCGTCAGCTACCGTAGATTCTGTATCTTTTAAGGCGTATTCTACGTTGGTGATGATGTTTTCTACGGAATCCGTTTAGGAGTGATGGCAAAATTAAACCCTTTACCTAAAACATTTAGAATATTATTATTAAGTTCTTTGTCATTTAAATTGTGTACTGTCCTTAACGGTTCTACATTATTTGCCTGCGATGTATGAGTAAATAAACGTAAAAATTAATTCAACGTTTCGGGAAACGTTGAATTAATTTTTACGTTTATTTACAATTTTAAAGAAAAATCGTCTTATTTAAACATGAATACTTGGAAATCTAAATAGAAAACATATATATATATATATATATATATATATATATATATATATATATATATATATATTACCATGATATTATCTACTTTCAAAGTAAATACTAACTGTTAATAATAGTCGCATGTAAAGACTCATCAAAGGGATAGGGATCAAAATTATTTATGGTGTTTGATAGGAAGTTATACCAAAATTATTATTTTGTAATCAAACACGCAAACAAAATTTGCACAACTTTGTAATTATAATGAATAAAAATATGAATGCAAGTCCTTTTATTATTGATCATGACTACGAATACAAATTAGTGTCGTGATTATTTTTCTAATACAATGTCACACTTGAGAATGATAAAGGAAAGACTTCTAATTACTTAATTTACTCATTAATTATATTCATTATCTTTGTACAACAAACAGCTTGGCACACGAAATAAAATTAATTAATGTTTCATAAAAGTAACCAAACGAAACACGCTCTTGTAATCGAATGAGTAATTTACTTGTGATGTAATTATAAATTCTGAATCAACTCGTGAAGACAAAGACAGGTCAATTTTAATTTCAAGTTGTGTATTCACGTGTTTAAATTACGTTTTGACCCTCGAAACATTTATGTATTCAGTAAAATTACTTTAAAATCGACATTTGCTCTTCTGCGTAGATAATCCAAACAAATCAATGTGTATAGTATATGTTACTGGTTTGGGAATAATAGTACGTCTGTATTTATATCCTTTGAGTATTTTCTGAGTATGAGTAAAATTTATAAAATTATTTCATTCGTCTAAAAAGTATACTTATTTGAATTCATTTAATTACTACTTTTACAACTTTGTTTTCGCGTGTTTGCTTCATACATAGAAAAGTTTATCAATTCGATTACTTTATAACTTAGTTACTTGCCAACGATAAAACATAATGTGAACACTAGCTTCGTGACAGACACTGGTCTTATTACCTTAGATTAATTGAACTTATTCTACATTACACCTTTTGCAAAAGTATCTACCAGAATAAAATGTTATATATAAATTTAGAAGAAACTTTATTTTTAAATGATAAAGTAAATGATTATTTATTTGAATTATATTAAGATTTTGAATATAATAATTATAGTTAATTTAATCAATGCACATTGAGTTATAGCCCAATTATATTTTATCGTATCTAACTTGCTCAAAGAACTTGAATTATAAATTTTAATTTGCATTAATATATGTGTCACACCTTGTACATAACAAAAATCCTTCAAAATGCATACTTGGGCATGCGCTGTGAATACGCAAACATGTGACTTCTGATTACAAGAGAAATGGAATTCGCCATACATGTAAGTATAAATACGTTTGAATTTATTTAATATTATATTAACCATTTAAAATTTTAGACCAAATAATATTCCCTTTGGACATGCATACACGTTGTCGCACATCATGTTTGTTACAAAAGATGGAAATTATGAACACAACAATGAAATATCAATGTCAACAATAAAGTACAAAATCATAACACTCACATAAAATGTCCTCCTTTTCTTGTTACTGCTGATGAAGTTAATTGTAGAAAACAGCTCCTTCGAATTCCAACTCTGCTCCTCGAACATCCAAATTTTCTTCAATATAAACAGCTTATACGTTTACGTAAGTTTCACTAATGTTATTATATTTCTGATGAATCTTTATTTTTAGGATCATCACACTTCTTATATGTATTTCAAAATAAATTTTGAAAAGCATGGATAGTTTGAAGGTTATTATAAATTAAACACACTTCCAGTAAATAAGGTGTATAATGATGATAACACGAAGAGAACACAATTAAATATCCATAACAACGTAAACAAAATAAACTTAAAAAAAAAATGTCGAAACTGCGGAAATATTTTCATTAACTATCGATAACATCCGATTTTGATTTTAAAAAAAGGTAAACTAACCTTAATTTAATTATTTCCCGACAAAATACTATCACTTGTTTCTTTTAACACTTCCGATACTAAAATCGAACTTTGTTTTTAACGAAGTGACTTTATTTTGTTTAAAATTAATTTCACAAAAAAAATTTGGCAACATCTTGCTTTAGCAAGCCGTTGAAACAGAGGAAAATTAAGAGAGATTGTAATCCTTCAGCACTTCTATTTATATGATTATGGGTAACGACCAAAATTTTCGATTGTTATCAATAGTTACCAACAATGTTTCCTAAATTCTGATTGGCTACAGCAATTTTTACACTACGATATAATTTCAAAACCCCATAACTTTTGCCCCCTTAAACCTATCTTAAAACTAATAACATATTCATAATCTACATAAATTTTTCTATAATTTAAAACCAAACACGAACTAATTCCTATAATTATTAACCAAGTGAAATTTTTACACTGAATTATTGATTTTAAGCTAATTTTATGTACTTTACAGGCCTGGAAATGATTTCCACATGAATATGGGATGCTACTACACATAAATATTCATCTTTTACATGCCTACGGCCAATTTGAAAGAAAAATTATTTTAATTTTCCAAACACTCTTAGAAACTAAATTTGACAAAATGGTCATAAATATAGTGAATTGTAACTTGAACTTTACTTTACTATTTTTACCCCTTATAATTTATTTTACATAAATCGTCTCAATCTAAAATAATTTTTACATAAATTTTATGTGAGAAAATAACATAACCTCATATTGTTAATACAATTTTCAATATAAAATTTCACACTTTTAACCACTATAACTGTTTGTGAAAGTGTTTAAACTTAATGTTTATACGTCAATTTAATTTATTTTCGTAGGTTCATAAGTTCTTCTACGACTAGCGTCGAATTGTTGCAAATCACTAGTTTAAGGTCTGTAAATGTTGATTAAACACGATAATTCCAGAGCTGCTGCTTAATTTATGTTTTATAGTTACTCACTAATGTACTTGTTGTGTTTTTTCGTAATTTTAGCACTTATATACGTTTATCGCACTAACACGAATGTTTTCATGATTCTTGGCTGCGTACATTTGCATTGTGACATTGATACCAGCCTATATCTAGTTTTTAACATTATTTTTGTCAACTACAACATGTATCTCATGTCAACAGGGAACATTATGTTTAAATAAACTTACTAACTAAATATGAACTTGTATTAAATCATAACGATAACAAACATACCCTATACTTCAATGTAATGTGCTGTCGATTATACTTATATTAACATTATTATGAAATATCTAAATTTACATACATCTCAATGTGCATTAACCATTCTTATCTAGAATTACATATAAAGAGATGTACCATTTGTACGAACTAAAGAAGTAATTCACTATGTGACTTACATAGCTACTCGAATGTAATTTAAATCATCTCAATATATTTACACGGAATGCGTTCCTAGCATTTGTCATTGACGATATATGATTTTATTGCATGTTGAAAAAAGCGTGGCGAAAGAAGTTAAAGTGGCGTGCATATAGTATTAGTTGAGTTGATCGACCTATTTCCACAGTTCTTGCTTTTTGAGCGCGACGTTTCGGAAGCGGACTCTGCTTTCGGCATCAGGCTTAGCTCTGAGAAGGGCTGTTTTCGCAATTGAGTCGAATCCAAATGTTCTGATTTTTTCCCAAACACTTGACTACTCTCAGATTCGAACTTGGTACCTTTAACTTACTAGTCTGACACCTTCACAGCTGAGTAAACCAATATATATTTTTTAGAGCTTATATATGTATATATATATATATATATATATATATATATATATATATATATATATATATATATATATATATACTTTTTCGTGGTTGCGCAGAAGTTTATTGCGCATGTTGCGCGGTAACTTATTTCGTAGGTGTGTAGCGCTTAAGCTCTTCGCGCATTTTTGGAATACATATGGGTTTCATTTTCACACTAGCTTTGCTTATTGGATTTTCTGCTAGTGCGATGTATATGGCCTCTTTGAGTTTTCGACGACTTGTGTTCTCGTCCTTTGCCACTATCTGTATGTTATCCCATTCGATGTGGTGGTCTTCGTTCCAGACATGTTCGGCGATTCTAGATTTTTTTGTTTCGCCTTTGCCGACGTTGTTATGTTCCTGTGTTCTCACTTTGAGTGGTCTACTGTTCTCTCCTATGAATGCTCTGCCGCATTTGCATGGTAGGTTGTATACGCAATTCTTGGAATTCTGATCTTCACTGTGTGGTTTGGTTTCGTTTGGTATTCCCCTGAGCGTTCTGCCAGTGCGTATCTTGAGTTTGCTGCCTATCCTTCATATGTTGTCTGAGATACCTTGTACATATGGTATTATCGCTGTATATTTAGGTTCTTTTTTTTTTGGCTACCTTTTCCCTGTTTAGATTAGGTGTTAGCCGTTTTCTTTGAGTGTTTTAACGATATTTTCTTTTTCTTTGTTAAGGTCCTCTTATTCTGAGTATATTATTTTCGCTCTATCGCACAAGCATTTTCCCACGCTTATCTTCACGTTTTTGTGGTGATTGGAGTTGTAGAGTAGGTACCTTCCCGTGTGGGTAGGTTTCCTGTATACTTTTGTCGTGAAAGTGTTGTCATTCCCGTGTACAAGTACATCCAGGAATGGCAGCTTTTGTTCCGACTCCAATTCCATTGTGAATCTTATGGAGGGTGCACGGCTATTTAGATGATGTAGGAATTCATCTATCTTATGCTTGCCGCGTTGTCTAACTACGAAGGTATCGTTTCGGATATCGCTTCCGCTTCATCTTCAAAGTATTTCATATATATATATATATCATATATATATATATATATATATATATATATATATATATATATATATATATATATATATATATATATATATATATATATATATATATATATATATATATATAAGCTCACAATGGGTGATAGTGGGAACCCATCGCTATCCCAAACTCTTGTTAGTAGAAATTGTCTTCTAGCTGAAAATATGTAGTCCTTTTCCAGCTTGTCCCTTATGATAGTTAGTGCCTTATCGCTGTGCAGATTTGTGAATATGATGACAATGTCGAAGCTTACCAGTGTTTCTTCGTGGTTTGGTTAGAAGTTTCTGATGGTTTGCACGAAGTGCTGCGTATTCTTGACCATGGACCCGGTTTTTCCCGATAAGGGTGTGATGATTCCTAGAATCACAGTTACAAAACACTTATAATACAAAGGAAGTGCATATAGTACTTTGAACGATGCAATTTGTTATCTTGAGGACAAGATTGGCTTAGAGACACCTTTTGTTTTTGTGTCATTAGATATGGAAACAGCAACATTACGCCTGTTGTAAGTTACGTATGTTAGGCATGCCCGCTTTAGGAGCCACAACCTGTCTGTGCTGGTTGCCCTGGGTCGAGTATACACAACGTGTACCATTATTAAAAAGTGCTCGAATTATCTTAGCTGATGCTTTCCTTATCGTATCATCAAGAAATGAAATTCTCGACAGCAATTCATTTCTATATAATATATTAACTGTACTTTGAGTGAAATTACAAGTAGGTAAGTATCCCTTTTAGTGCAAACTACGTTTTACTAAGTGGACAAATTAGATGAATTGATTTACGAACATTAAAGCTAGTCTAATATTGTTATTACGTCGTTGAAGGTATACTGTTTCAATCGTTTTTCATTTTGAAATAATTCTACCTTAAGATTGGTTATATTTTATGCTTAGTTGAGGTATCGATTAAGAAGTAGGTTACTATCGTAAGGTTTTGTGAAAAATACAATTTTCTGTTTTTTTGTTGTATCTTAATTATTTAACCTAAAATGAGTGCATCAGGTCGAAAGCGACCATTTTGCGGATATGAGCAGTATTGGGCAAGTGTGAATACTTGCAAAAATAGTTTCTCGACGTGTGATATACAACACTCTCTGTGCTGACGCAAAAATATTTTCTAGAATTTATTTGGTGATGCTACCATATTTTAAATTATGTTGGCAGCATTGAATATCCATTAAATATGTCTCAAACGTTCTAATATGTATGCTGATATCTGTCAGTAAATGTTCATGTATAAAAGGTAGTGGTGCCAATCTAAAAGTTTCTACGTTTTGTCGGCATAATTCAGAAACAACGATTTTTTTGGGCGATTTTGAGGATTGTAAAACCAGTGTTGCCTGATGGAAGCACAAAAAAATATATTCTTATCGATAAGCGTCGTGTACAAAATTTGTATTAAAAATTAGCAAGTATAGGAACTTCAGAGATCATACAATATTAATAGGTTTGAAAGTCCGCTGATTGTTGACGATCACAGTGTTTTAAAGTAATCTTTGCACTGAACTGAAATAAGAGACTATTAAGAAGTTGAAAATATTTAGACAATCTATATTGTGACAAGTAAAACCTTATCAGGATTCAGTTTTGGCCATTTATGAACTAACAATTTTGAAAATTGAATATTATGTTGCAACGGAAAGTAAAATGTAAACCAATTTTGCGCATTTCAAAAGAAAACTAAGTGAGATGCATAAATGGTTCTGCTTTAGTAACTATGTTCAGTATTGCTGGCGTAATCTATGTAAGGAGTCCTAAGACAACCCCGCTGTAGCATAACCTACAAAATCCCGCATTTGTTGTTATTTTGGCGTATTGTGAAATAATGGTCATAACGAATTCTTAATTAAAACTAATTTGTATATTTTCTTGTTCTTTAAGGTAAAATGGTTCCTTTCCATTGAGACAAAATGGTCCTTATCAGTTATGTTTGGGGTTCCTAAAAGTAATAAAAGTAATAATTGTTAACAATGGTACTAGAGCATAAGGCATAATGAAAATCGTGAGATAAATTTGAGTAACATATTTTGTTTTGCTTGTAATATAGAAATCAATTCTGTGCATTAATAAATTTTATTATTTTAGGATTGCTAGTAGTAAAGAATTTTTTTAATGAAGGAATTATGTAGAAATTTAAATTATTTTAGTACAAATGTATAAATACGTAGACAATTCAGTTTGCTAAATTTAAAGACAGCCGTATTCACATCCTATGACTTTCTGATATAACTATCATTTGGCATTCTTAGTTTATATCAATTGAGTTGTTTGCATAAAGCCTCGTCTTAATAAGACTGTTATAACAAAATCAAGAGAGCACACCCGAGCGCACGCAAAGTACAGTCAGTCAAACAGACGAATATTCACTTACCTTACGCGGCCTTCAACTCCAGGTGTACGCTATTAAGATCCAAAGTCTCTATCTGTAAAAACTTACACAATAGCCACAGACCTTCAAAGTAATATCACGTGTGATCGAATGAGCTGCAATTTAACATAAAAATACACGTAAATAAGCCATAAATACTTTGTTAATTACTGAAAAGTTAAATACACGCGAGCAAACTAGTTATGTAACGGAATTTTATCAAAATTAACTTAAAAGAAAACAAACACGAAGATAAATAATCGCTAATAAAAACTCTCCTAATTTGTTACGTTAAACAAATGCTTTTAAAAAAATAAACGTATCACTTTAGACCGTGAATGTTCCATTCAATCACTTTCAAAACAAGCAATATTCGATAGACAAAACCAACCTTGACTTAAATCGTATTATACTTAAATTTAAAAATTTCAAATTCCGTCGTATAGCTTCTCACTGCGGTCAGGTATGAGATTACAAATAATATTTATAAGTTCAGTACACTATCAATAAATTGAGTAAACCATAGTAAATAATGAGACACACCATATACACCAGCGACAGTTCAAATGCCCAAAGTCTTGAACTTACAATTGAAAATGCTAGGTAATAATAGTCTAAACGGAATTAGTATTGCAAGATCGGCTTGCTCTAATCTTAATGTGATTTTAAATTTTCAGTATAGTGTTTCTTATTAAATCTCAAAATTACGAGGATTAGTCCTAATCATTTAAAAGCTAACAATCTTACAATGTGAAATTTTGAATACAATTTACATACAAATAAACACCAAAGAAACAATAATAAATAGTCCAATGCAAGGAGAAAAGCAAGATGTCTCTTTAGTACTTCTGTACCCCTTTCCTAGCGAAGATCGGCTTGAACCAAATCAGTCTCTACGTGAGCGGTCCGATGGGAGAGATGTATTCTCGTATCTCTACTCGGAATTCAATTACGTCTATCCCCAAACGGCAAATTCACTGACTTTAAGCTTTTAACTATTAAATCTTCAATTCCAACTAAATGAACACCAACAAAGAAAGACATTTTACAAAATTTAATTAGAACTACACTGCTAAGCTTTGCAATGAGCGCAACAAGATCATAGCATAAGACACTTCAATTTAATTCTTAATTTATGATCATTTTAACACCAAAAATTCGATAACGTAAAAGCGAGAAAAAAACAGAAAATATGGCTCTCAAACATCCACACGTGACAATAGATCTTAAAAGTTAAAGTTTAGATTTTAAAGAGTCGAGTTTGAGATTTAAAAGAATTAAGATATTGTTACAGATTATTGTTGTCGGGCATTCGACGCCCCAACAGCGTTGATGATTAAATGCTGAAGACGCGTTCCACCACAATTTTGTTAAGATTGTACAGTATCGATGCTATGTATGTTAGCAGTTCACCTTTATGAGGTTATAGATTATAGTTACACCTCTAACAAGTTTATTTATGGCTTGCCATTTAATCGAGGAATTGCAAGTTCAATAAGTGAAGTCCAAAATTCTCAATTTAGCCTAGTGATGCTTAGTAAAAAAAGTCTTCGTGTTTTAAGAGTTTGTGTTAGAAACTTTTCTCTTATTTATGTAAATTTGTTTGATCTATGTTGTTGTCACGTATGTGGATTTATCGAGATTATAGACATTATTACCGCAATTTTTAAGCGTAATAGAAAAGTATCACATGCTACTACTTGGTGGAAGTTAAAGTACTAGATTATTGTGTCTGGGTATTTACATATTAGGTTATTTAGAAAAATGTGCGCACTCAGGGTTTTGGTAAATATGTGTTGTACGATGCTTTATAATAAACAGGTGTTAGCTGATAGTGATGGAATTTGGACCGGAACAGTGGAAATTGAGGAAGTGGCAAAAGAACGCTGGGTAACGTTATTTTCTTGCTGTTATAGCTTGCTTTGTAAATTAATATCCTTGTTCATAACAATTTGTGGTGCAATTTAAAAAAATTATTCACTGCTGCAGTGGAAATCCCGATGTCATTCTAGTTTTAACGTTTTGGTTTTCTGTAAGCTTTTTGTTAGGTTGTTGGGTTTGATAGAATATTGAAAAGTCGGAATAAAGTAAGTTTTGTTGATTTGTTTTAATTAATATTAAGTGACGTTTAATTAAATTTTAGGAGCTTTTAATATTCGATCGTGTTTCGTTTATTCTTGTTGCGAGGAGTATTGAGCGATTAATTATCGTGTTGACCAGTAATCACTTTTTTTTCTTAATTGAGTATACTTTTACGTGGAAATTTACACCATAAATAATAATGGATTTTGAGTATTAGTTTTCGCAATAATAATCTGCCATTAACAACTTCGAAAAGAAGAGCTAAAAACGGACTTGATTGGCAACAGGTCATACAAAATGTATTTGTCGATTTACTACAATTTTACCCAAAAAAAACTGGAGGCCTACCTAAAACAATATGCTTTAGAGATGAAAGATCTATTGTTCGGTCTACCAAAAAAAAAAAAAACATTTGCGTGATGGTCTATGATCTCGCGGAGATGATTGGTTTTTTAAGGGCAAAAAAGCAGCTAGAACTGCTTGATTCAGAGATTTCTTGAAAATAAATCCAGAACTCTCGCTTAGAATGCCCGAGGCAACGTCAGTTTCCAGAGCACGAGGATTTAACAAAAAAAATAGTAGCGAAAGTTTTTGCAATTTTAGATGACGTAACAAGTAAAAACAATGTAGATACATTGCGAACGTACAATATGGATGAATCTGGTATCCAGACATTGCATAGTAAGTTACCAAAAATTTTAGTGCATAAAGGGTGCAAGCAGATGGGTTTTGTAATTAGTTCAGAAAGAAGTCAAATTATCTTAACTCTTCTTTGTGTATGCGCGGCCTGTCATTATTCCGCCGGAAGAGAAGAAATACAAAATATAAGATTACTTGTGAAAATTGTGAACAAATATGTGTGGGGCCAACTAAACGACCCATCAAAATTCGCATTAAAGAACATTTAGCCCATATAAAATACAAACGTTGGGATAAGTCTGCCGTAGGTCTACATATGTTTGATAAAAATCATGTAGTAGATAAGGTATCATTAATCAAACATGTTAGTAATATGCACGAACTTGATTGTTACGAAAGTTTAGAAATCTTCAAAAACAAACAAATTCTAATGAATAATGATGAGCAAGGACCTTTAGCCTACTCAGAACTTATTAAACTTTCATAACTTCCACTTTCACTTTCACCAGGTAAGCAACGAAGCGTTACTCGCTGATGGTATACATGTTAGAAATATTCTTTAGTTCGCCCTAATCGACCGCTGATGATGATAGCGTAGCTATAGCAACGTGTTCGGTGTTTTTTAATTTTGTGTGGTACGTGGGTGTATTTTGTTTGTTACAGATCCTGCCACAGTTCCAGTGTTCCAAATTTCTCAAGAAGAAACGAATTATCATACAAAGATGTTCCTTATGGAATACTTTGTCTTTGCAATGAAACTGACTTCATTAAATCTGACACCTTCATTCAGTCCCTGCATCATTTCCAACACGATACATAATGTTCAATTGAAAATAAGGTCAGTTGCTTCCTGATGGACATTCGAGCCACAACTCAGTTGAAGATATTGAACGTTGTAGAAGAAATGGCTTCATAATTTTTCTCGCCAAATTGTATGCATGAGTTGCAGCCCTTGATGTGGTAGTATTTTTACCTTTAACAACGAAGATTGGAAATATAAACCATCGTGCACAACAGATGGCCCCCTAATTGCAAATGATGTTGTCTTTTCAATCGTTGCGATCTAAGAATTCCTTTTTACTAAAAAACTAAGCCATCCAGTGCCCCATTGCCAAGTAGGAAACGAAGGAACGAATACTCATCAGATTCAAGGGACGAATCGAAGGAATGGGAGGCAAGCGGACAATTTTTAGATAAAGTCAGTATTTTTTGGTGATGATGAAGAGGATTTAAAACTTAAATCCTTAACCACTTCAGTTTCGAATACTAAACTTATTGGTTTAGATCATCAAGCTAACAATTCAAAGCTTTGATAACTTCTTTCAATCAATCTCCACTACCCGTGCACCTCCTCAGAACAGGAGTTCCAAACCTTCCCCGTAGCTATTGTATTTACCTCCATATATATTCTAGTAAAAGAGAAATCAAGACCATCGGGAGTTTCAAAAACAGCTTAGACTAAAACAAAGAAACAGCTTTTTACAAAAAGTAAAGAGAAAAAATTCAATGCAGACAACACGCCCTGAATGCTTTGTTTAGAATTATTCAGCGAATCATAGTGCACGGGGGTTTTGATTAAGTGTATTTTGTGTCAAAAATGGTATCATTTGCTATGCTCAGTCGAAAAAAGAAAGTACAACTTACGATTTTTGTATGCCAAAATAGGGGTCATTTTACCACGTATTACGAATATCATTTTTCCCCAACCATGAAGTGAAACGGTCTTTTTGCATATTTTTCTTATTTCAATATCTTCATCGTAGTTTTCATCGTTAAAGGGAAGATCTTAGGTAAAATTTTAGTAGTTGAAATTAAATTAAAATTAAAAATTACAAAAAAAGTTCTGCATTATGCTTTTCATTGTTAATAACACTTCCACTTATTGATAAAGATATCTCTTTGTTAGATTTAACTGGGTTATTTTATTTGATGTGATTTTTGGATTTGTGAATGCTTTTATCATTTTGAAATTGAAGTTTTTCACAACTTTACATTTACATCATAACTCTATTAAATTCTGTTAAATGTGTTTTTTGGCTGACAAATTTCATTGTTAGCTTTCGCCGTAGAGAATATTCTGATTTGTCATCTTTAAGGCAGTTTAACAATATTTAATTTTTAATGACCTACTTATTCTTTACTAAAATTTAATTCTATAGTTGGCTCTATACGTTTCTCAAACTGTTATGTTGATAGCAGGCTGATGTTTATGTTTTAATTTTTCAACTTTGACAATATTGTTTACAACACCTTTAACAATTTTAACAAATATTACTACTGATGAAGATAACTGTAAGTGTTATCGAAACGTTTAGATTGTATAATTTAAAATATACCATTAAAAACCCCAAAAAGATAAGTATTTTATTTTTACTATTTCTGTTTGGTGTTTCACTATGAGACAGATTGTATGTTCTATGGCAATCTGTGCCCTAACTTCAATACGTTCAAGGTATTTACAGAAATATTAGAGACCTACAGGTTCATTATTGGTTAAGTTGATACTAGTTTTGTGTTTTACTTCAACTTTTATCATTAGGCTTTCTTAAACTCTTGTACATGTTTTGTTAAGCTTTTATAATAATGTTCAATGTATCCACAAGCATTTGTTCGATAATGGACACATTGATACATAAAATAATTTTTTATTAGTAAATCTATAGTTACCAGATTTAGCCCAAAAGTAGAGTTCAAAACAAAATTTTACATATTTTTGAGTTATCTGGATTATTCAGTTGGAGCTTTGTTTAAGTTGTTTTTGTTTCAGGGGCGAAATTTTAATACAATTTATATTTTGTTTGTAAAACAGTAAATGACTACGTCAACCTAATTCCTTGTGCGATAACTTTTTGCTTACGTTCAGAGGTATAGTGTGGATCCTGTAGATAGTTCGCTGCCTTTTAACACTATTTACTAAAAAAGCAAACTCGTTTAATACATATATTGTTTTTACAACATTTTCTATTAACTAAACTTCGGATGCAATGGAAACAACTAATTTAATAAAATGCGAACTTCAAAACCACAATTTGAGATATAATGAACGGAACGTAACATCATCTCAAAATAATACGAAACAAACAAATTAATAAATTGGTAGGATCAAACAGATTTCTGCATCACAACCTTTCAAATGTGGACATTCTTTAACATGAGTACTCGATCCGTTGGCGCGGGCCTGGACGGGTTGCTGAAAAAAATGCAATTAATTTCGGCAGAGTAGGGAGATGCTAACGAACCTGTGAATTACATCGAAATTAGTAGTTAAGTAACGGTCTTGTTAATATGTGCCAACATGTGGTTCATTCTTGCTATACCTTACAAGAAAAGTTCCTTATCGCTTAACTGATCTAGACAGACGCCTTTTTTGTAGAATTTTACCAGGCCAGGAAATTAAAACCGATACTTTTAATTATAGAAGCTAATTATGTGTCAGGAAATCATAATTAGAATATTTATGGAGTTCTATGTACAATATGTATATTTAGTAATTACGATGTGTTAATTAAGAATATTAATACCACCGTGCTTGGCGATTTTTGTATTTAACTAGTTGAAGTATTGTTAAATATGTTTAACAAAGGCTTATCCGTAATGATGCAAATTGTTGAAAAAAATAACTAATGGACATCTGACGTTACTGACAATAGTGCTACCCTTACTAAGTTATTTTCTTGCATCATATTGATTTTCCTCGCCATAATTAAAACCATAGATTTGATTAACAAGTCTAACATTAAATTACTCTCAAAACTCAAATCTAATAAAACGAATTACGAGTATTATAGTAGTAGGCTACGCTGTGTTAGTTGAATGAGATATGAGGTTAAAGAACATGTAAACAATAAAATTGGTTTGCGCATGATGATTCCACACATTAATTTGCAACTTGGGAATGAATTACTAAGAAAACTCAGTTTATTAATCAATAAGTAATTGTAAAAGTACACTAATAAATCAAAGAACAAAGAAAACCAAAGACAAGGAAAGGTTCAATATGCAACTAGATACCATTAAATCAGGTTAAACAGCGCACAAAATTATAAAATATAGTAACGGCAAAATGAGAAGCAGTTTAATTACACACAACACAAAAAAAACCAGTAAAATACACCCACCATTGTGTCATAAATAAATCAAAATTAGTGCTGTGACACCAAATATATGCCCGTTATACAACTAACTATGACGCCAGTTAAAGTAAAAAGAAAAATAATAGTGCAGTTTAAGTAAATTAAGCAAATAAAAGCAGAATTTCATCTAACCACAAAAATACAATTAAAACAAACTACATATACAAAGAAATCAATTCGTAGACAAACAATTCTAACTGAACTGGCTGAATCAAATACACTTGAAAGATCGTTAAAAGAAAGCCTTGTAAGGATCAGAGGAAAATAAAACAGTTACATTATCGATCATCTATCTCCAAGCAATAACGTAAATGTTTTGGTGGCTGCGCTAGGAACTACGGCATCCCTGTTTCATAACTTGCACACGTCGTTCTACATTTAAAACCAGTAAAAAAGGATTAGCTTTTAACAGCTAGAACCGTGGGTAACTAAATCCTCATTGCGAAATAATCTATAAAAATGAGATCAAGGCGGCCTCAATGACATCAGTACACGTTTCTGTAAAGTCCGGTATCGCTAATAACAATTACAGTGAGGTTTGTGTTGATCCAGGCATTAAGTCCTCTACGGTGGCAAAACTGGTAGTAAACAATCAACAATGTTAAATCATATCAGCGATGATGGGAACGCCGCACAATACTAACGCGTTTGTTTAACCAGATTTCAACTTAATAAACATGCCTGCGAGATAGCACATTGGCAAGTATATTTACTACCTAACATTATTAAGAGACAATTCTGTGCGATTTTAATATCTTGTAATAATTAAATAATAACGCCTTGCAAGGCAATGACCGGTATTCCATAGGTTACACCTGCACAACGGATGATGATTATTTATGGCGTAAGTTGTTTGCACGTCCGATTCGCAGATCAAAATCAAAACTGACTGATTATTTATCGATGTAAGTTTGTTTACAAGATCACAGTTATTGTTATGAAAAAACTTACATTAAAACCAACAAAAAATAGGAAAGGGCAAATTCCAGATTTTAGTTTTTTAGTAAATCGGAAACAATAAAATATTTATGGCAAAATTATACTCGGTTACAAAACAATAGAGCGTTTCATATCCAGTACGGCTGAATCGACCCTCTCACATGTCGAATTAAAAGAAGTGTTAACTTTTAAAATATTCAATCGTCCGTAGAAATTTCCCTGTATATTGAGTCTCAACGTAGCATTTCTGTCTTTTGATTTTTACATATGTTCCAGGATAATTAACTACCAACTGGTAGTTTCGCGAGTATAAAAATTCGAAGCGATTTGTGATGGTTTATTCGAACACAGTTTCGGACCACGACACCTGAATTTCTTTGAATATGTAGTTTTTTGTTCTTTTCCCTTTCGTTACGTACATTTAAATGTTAGTTAGCCGAAAAACATTATCAAATATTACCACCATTTTCCTTTCCAGTATCAATTTCGATTTCTTATTGCTGTTACAATAGCAAAACCTTCTTGTCCGCTACCTACAAGCTTATAGACCTTATGTACGTGTGTTTGAAAGTTTTTAAGTGTTTTTGAGGTATATTTTAGGTAAATAGCGTAAGTAAATTCCTGACGACATTCCTTTTGAGTCTGAGCACTTGATGTGATGGCTTTAGGTGAACATTTTGTTTTTGAGTTAAGGCTTTCTTGTCTTATGCGGATATACAGATATTGTGCACGACATTATTACTATATAAATCTAAAGCCTGGTGGCACCTTTTTGACATGAATATGGCTCTACCAATGATATAAGCCGGTATTATGCACAGGTTCGGATTTGTGCTCTTTTGAGAATTGAGTACCTTAAAAACATTCTAATTGTATCGTATGGTATTTGGTTTATACAGGGTGAATCTTATCCAATCCGCCAAAATTAAAGGAGTACTAGAACTCATCATTCTAAGCAAAAAAGTTCATATGTACATGGGTCCGGAAATGCTTCGTTTCCGAGATACAGGGTGTCAAAGTTGAAAAAGAAATCGCGATTTCTTCAACATTTTTCGACTGTTTCGAAATAATTTCATGAAATTTCGTGTACGGGGGTTTTTTTGGGACAGTTTTTTGAACATTTATCAAAAGAACATGTTTACTTTTAATATTAATTTCTTTTCTTTTTCTTTTTTAATGTTGGATATTTTAGTGCTCCTTACAAAAGTTTTAAATAAATAAACATTGTGAGCTTTAAATGCGTTTTTGTCAGAAAAGGTTGCCCCTAGCGACATCACTAAAATATACCTTGTTTTAGGAGAAAAGATAGGAGAATCGATTTTTTTCGTCCAAAATGGCATACAGTGTAGCACAAAAAAATTGCAACGATTTAAAGGGGTCGAAATGGTTGCCGCTGGCGCCCTCTAGAAGCCACAACTAAATTGACCACAAATTTGAATTTGTCATCTCAAAAAACCACCGTATACGAAATTTCATGAAATTATTTCGAAACAGTTGAAAGGTATTGAAGAAAACGCGATTTCTTTTTTCAACTTTGACACCCTGTATCTCGGAAACGAAGCATTTCCGGACCCATGTACACATGAACTTTTTTGCTTAGAATGATGCGTTCTAGTACTTCTTTAATTTTGGCGGATTAGATAAGATTCACCCTGTATAATAAATTCTTTTTGGATATCTAAGCAACGCCAGGGTTTGTATCGTGCCTTTCGGCAGTTCCTTTAGTTGGTCATAACCTTTAATGATCGCTGATAGATTTGTACCCCATAGACAAAAATGGATGTCAGTGTAGATGTTGTTGGTATATTGTCAATATTAAGAGTTAAAATTTAATAACTTGTCTAATTGTAGAATCGTTTTAGAATCATCTTTCCTTTCTAGTGATTTTTTGACCACCTAAATCACCTAAATAGGGAAAAAATTATATTAATTTGTTGGCAATTGAGTAGAAATGAGATAAGTGCCATACATCGATTTAGTTAAGTTGATCGGTTTATTTCGACTGTTTTCATTAATTGAGGCCCTGAACAAGATAAGTTTAGTCTAAAGTGCAAAAGCACTCAGGAAGATGAATATGAGGATATTGAATTGCCAAAAGGTACCTTAATTTTTTTCATATCATAGGTGAGGAAAACAGGAACCAGGAAGATCATTTCAAAGTTTAGAAACCGTGGATTGCACCCGCTTCGCACGACAAGTTGAGATTTTTACTGTATATTGATGATGATAATGAGCAAACGGAGTATTCCTAAAGTACTGTTTAGATCTGTACAAAAAACCTACTTCACGAGCACATTCTTTAGTAGATAACAGCAGATTGTCCACCCATGATAGATTTAAATATAAAGTCGTTCACAATCTAGTAATAGGGTCGGAAAACTTAAGGTCTGGGTCACTCATACCCACAACAGAAAGTGATGGATCTTTTTTGGCGGGCACAAGGCAGGCATTAAATTATTACTTCCCCATTCAAGGATACGTCGAACGCCTTTGTTGATTGAAATGGTGATTTCACCTTTGATGCCTTGATTTGATGTATAAGGTGAATTACTATTAGGAATAGACTGAAGTGAACTACAGTAAAGAGTGCTGTCCTCAGCAAAGCAATAGATCGGGTTAGATCAATTATGTGTGGCAAAAAAGGTGTAGAAGGTATAACTGATCCCTGTGTCACACCCGCGTTAGTACCAACTTCTTTTGAAAGGAACCCATCAACTACTACCAGTTTCAGTTATTTATCAAAGAAACTAGAAAACCAGTTGATTGGTCCGTAGTGCGAGTGATCGGTCTTGTCGCTTTTTATTGGAGGTAGATTGAACATTTGCTCCGTGATTTAAGATAATAGTTTGCATACAATCTGGGCTAGTCACCGTATTAGAATCGGTCCTAGGAGCTTGCATCGAAAATGATTGGTTTTATAGCGTATGAAGAAGGGTTTACTAGGGAACATATTTTCCAGAATTACTAATACATGAGTTTAATGCAAATAATCCACAAAAAGGCTAGGTTTGCCTGAAGAATTATCAATTACTGATTTGTCAAAAGATATTATATTAGTAACACTTTTGTATGCATTTCTAGCACCAATGTAACCAACACGACTCTCGACCGTTTTATTAGATTTCTTTGCATAAGATTACTTTTTCAAAGATATTGCATCAGCACAAATCCTATTAAACTAGGGTTGAGAACGAGAATGACCTATACGTTTTGTTTTTTGAGAATGTTTAACTCTATCCGCATAAGAATGACTTCAGATACTGAAAGAGTAATGTTCGAAGATGGGGCGACTTAAAACAATAATCAAGCCATGGAAAGGTTGGAAAGAAATCGCGTAAGTCAATACATTTAGCCTACTGAAAACACTCCAAGTGTTTACCGGTGTTGTGAACAACAGAGCAATTAGGGACAGTAGAAGTTATTTCTATTAGTCAATGGTCAGACAGTCCAAGTGGCAAAACAACACATATTTTATAAACTACTAGGTTTTCATGTGAAAAGGAGGTCTAGAAGATCTTTGGGTTCAAAAATCATTTGTGCGAGAACACATGGAATAGAAAATGTTTTTGACTAAAATGTATGAACCAAATAACATCAAATTTTTTATTCTCTGAAGTAGAAATTCTATTGCAAACTATGTTGTCCTTCAGACACACCCCTCCTTTGTATTCCAAGTCAGCGAGACGATAGTATTGGGAAAATGGCAAGTCGGGTGAATTGAAGTTTTTTAGAGGTAACTTGTGTTTTAGATACAAACTAAATTTCAGCTTGTAGTTTTTCAAGATGTTGGTCGACAGCATTAATTAATTAATGGGTCAAAAAGTGAGTGCTTTAGATGACAGAGGTCATTTGGGCCCTCCCCTCTCGAACATGCGAATGCGGCAGGATTTGACTTCCTACATTTTTACCATAGAAACCAGTCATCCTTTTTTTTTAATTTTGGACTTTCAATCCAATAGGAAAACAGTGTGGGCGAGAGGAGGAATGGGATGGGAATGTATTAAAGATAAGGAAAGGGCAACCGGCAGCAAATCGGAGACTTAATATTAAGGGGCCCATCGTAAGGGTGGTGGCACCTTCCTGCTGGCATTGGATGTTTTGATAGCGCGACGTTTCGAAAGCTTGTGTCATCAGGTGTAGTCCTGAGAAGAACTGATTTCACAGTTGAATCGAATTTATTTGTCATTGATACTTTCTAAGCATTTTACTAGTGTTGAATTCGAAGTTGGAACGTTTCACTTACAAGTCTGCCAGATTTGTCACTAAATCACTAAGGTAAGCCTAGCTCATCGGATTTTTTTTAATGCTATTTAAGTGACTTCTGTGAGCTCTCGGCGCGTTGCATTCTCGTCCTTTGCCGCTATCTGTATGTTATACTAATGGATTCGGTGTTCTTCGTTCCAGACAAGTCGGTGATTCTGGTCCTATTATTCTTATGTTCCTTTGAGTGCACTACTGCTTTCTCATATGTATGATCTGCCGCATTTGCATGGTAAGTTGTATACACAATTTTTGCAATTCTGACCAGGAAAATATCTTTCTCAGGGATAAGGCTATTGAGGGAAGAATAGCCCGCTTCCGTCGCACTATCAAAACAAAAATTGAGGAAATAGACCGATCAACTCAACTAATAGGGGACCATAGTTACAAAACACTTATAATACAGATTCATCGATTTGGTAATTATTATACCATGAATTGATAAACCTTAAAGTGAGTGGTTGTTTCACGTGTAGTCTGTAACAGTGGAGATAGATTTCCAATGGTACGTACGCCACTGGATTATACGCCACTAAATTCGTTATTCTTCAATTGAGCACACTCTATTTCACTGAATAATGGGTAACACACAAAGGGCTTTAAATTTGTTACAGCTAATAACCGAAACAGAAAAAAGGAAAGCTTCAACCACGACAGTGATACGAATAAATGTTTGGTTCTCGGAATTCAAATGACTACAAAATATTTAATCACTGTTAAACCAACAACCATTATTCTGTACAACGTTTTTAGCTGTATTTATACCACAATTAACACAATCACCAATTGGCCGTTTCATCATATACGCGGCCATAAAACCGCCAACAAAACAATCTCCTGCTGAACTTGTATCTTTCACTTTACCAGCATCTAACTCTCCAACTGGATACTCAGATACATGGTTGCAGAAAACAGCACAAACTGAAGCAGAACCCCTTGTTATAATAGTGAGCATAGGTTTACTCCTTGTATTCAGTCCATTAATATATAAAAGTATGTCAATCAAAGTTGTACTGGTGAATTGCAGTGCTTGCGCAAAAGCTCTAACTTCCTAAAAAAACATAAATAGCATTAGTTTTCACAAGTTCTCACCTACAGCTTCATTTCCAAACAAAATATTTATGTATGAAAGCAGTTCATACAAATCTTCTTTGAAGAGGTCAACAATGAAAGGGGCGCTAAGATTAAAAGCAAAAGTCTTATCATAATTGCTGGAATGTTTAGCTATAGCCCAGACAGATTCTTTTGATACATTCAGAAAGAAACCCTAAAAGTAATTAGTTGTGAGCAGCACTAAGGGTGACGGTAAACTTAAACATACTTACAGGAATGTAATAATAAGAAGAATTCTCTACAGCATTCCACACTTTATATAAATGTTCAATTCTAAATTGTTTTGAAGCCCCTAAATCTGTACACAATGATCTATTACTACCATTTAAAAGAACAGCGCAACGTCCAGTAGAGCATTTTGGAATTTTCTCAAAGGTATAATTAACTAAGTCACGTTTTAATTGGTTCTTAATAACATTGCTGTATTCATCATCACCAATACATCCAACAACTGTGCAAGAATTTGGACGTTTCAATATTCGTTGTAAGGTTCGAGCCGTGTTTAAAGAACAACCACCAACTTGATACACTGGACTGTAAATGTTAATAATATTGAAAATTTCCAAAGTTTGTTTAGTTGCAGAAACTGCATCATTTTCCTTTAAATCAAATTCATCCAAAAAACATTTACCGACTTTAACAATTACGTCTATAAGTGGGCATCCAAGAGTTAGAAAATGACCAAAGCTAAAACAGTACTTCAGAGTATTTTAGTCATTTGTGGGTTAAATCGTGAATTTTTAAATATATAAGCAATTGCACAATTATAGTTCTTGCACAATGAGTTGTGTTATAAATCAAATGCAATTAGTAAAAGGTTTAAAGTTTGTAAAAAAATGTATTTAAAAATTCACGATTTAAGTATGGATGATTCTAAAAGTTTTCATTTCCATACTACGTAGTATTGTTGGTTGCAGCTTACTTTTCATTTGATTTTTTTTATTGCATGATAAATTAAAAAAAGAACATAGACAATTAAACATAACTACATTTGCGGGATTTACTCACCTCATTATTTCAATATGCTAACTAAAATGTGAGGTTATAATCCAATAGTGTTGCTTTTATATGTATATTGATGTACATGTTGAAACTAAAATGTTTGATATAAACATAAAATAAACACGTGCAAAATGCGTTTTCTGGCGCTATCCAGCGATGTTAATAGTAAGCTGAAAACAGAAATCTGCAATCGTTTTGTGAAAAGTTCGTTGCGCTCTCGTTAGACTGCACTACGTGAATAATTTAAGCGAAAAATGTAAAATACTACATTCCACCTAATAATATTAACGAAGCTACTAGTTAAAACGTTAAAAACTAAATAAGCATTCTAAGAGTTAAAAATACACTTGCACTTTTGTACACAATATACAGAGTTGGGAATCAGTGCGCTGGTCTTTTGTAACTTCGATTCTGAGGAGATTTTAAATTTTTAGGAAGTGTTCATGAGAGAAATAAGCACGTTTTAAAATTATTTCTAATTATGGAGGGTGTTCTAGGAAAAACTGACACGGTGAAGACCAATTTTAGTATTTGGAGCATCCTATATATTTTTGCATTTGGTATGACATTTAATGGTCGTTATTCATGTAATAATCTTTAACGTTATCCAATTGGTGGTTTGAAAGGTATAATTGTTTTTTAAATAAACGAGCTGTGACGTTGCTTAAAAAATAACCACATACACCAATCCAAAGGCTTGGTAATATTCTTTTTGGTTTAAGGAAATTTTAGTTACAGTAACTAATATCGTGTCATTAACTTATACAGGGTGTCCAGAATTAATTTTATTGCTTTGTGGGTAAACTTTGCCAATACAATGTATTTAGCATATGTGGTTAGTAAGTGTGCGCATTTTAAAATTGTTCTTGATTCTACAGAATGTTCCAAAAAGGCAGGGCAAGACAAAGTTAATGTTTTTTTAATGGAACCCCTTGTTTATCGTTAGATTTTTGGATTCTACGTGCAATTATAAAACTTTATTTATGTAGGTTTCGTGTATGTAAAGTTTACGGTTTTTGAAATAATTCCAATTTGATCCGAAAAATCGTATTTGCTGGTATAACTTTATTATTATGAACCATCTTGAACTTTTTTAGGAAAACCTTTATATTTGGACTAAGGAAAGACCAAGCTTAAGCCTGTGTTCTGAAGAAGAAGTATTATAGATAAATGCTACATCCAAAATATAAATTTAAACCAGCGAAACTTGAAATTCAATATCATTTTTCTCAAACAGAACATCCGGTATCTTTTTACACGGCGTTAAGGAGAACCAAAAACGGCGCACTCCTTCACAAATATGTCCTATCTTTCACAGTTTTTTAGTTATTTTGATTTTTCTATATTATCCAATATTTCAATGGTTTTTCTTGTGATTATTCGCAGTTGCCATGAAACCAGTTTCCTACATCACAAACATTTGATCCGTCAAACTGTTGTTGCATATTAGTAACCACCTAAGGATTGTGAAAGTTTTGTGAGTTCACTAATAAAATAATGGACTACTCTAAAAGTGAATTGGTATAGTTTATGTGTTAAGAGAGGCTCAACAAATTTTCTGCTTGCTCAAAGGTTATACAGAATGAAGTATTTATTCTGATCGACGTCAATCCTTTCGGCTCACTTGAGCAAACTTGATGGAGAGATTCGATTCTACTGGCAGTGTGGATTATGTAAAACGCAAAGTGGTAAATAACACTAACCATGAAAAAGAATTTGAGGTCAACTGTCAATCGAATAACTGGAAAATACACGTATCATCCTTACCGTATTGAATTACACCAGGAATTGCGCAATGATGATTTCGAAAGACGAGCAAACTTTTGCCTGTGGATGATTTCTTAACTTGAGATTAATCCAAACTGTTGACGAGGCTAAGTTAGAAGCAATGGTGCTGTAAATCGCCATAATATGCACTATTACGCATTACACAATCCGTTTTGTTTCCGACAAGCGCAAAATCAAAACCACTGGTCCATAAATGTTTAGTGTGGGATTCCCGTAACTGGTCGTATCTGGCTTCAATTCCTCCAAAAAGTTTTGTCTAACCTCCTTCATTTGTATAGTAATGATGAACGACAGCGTATGTGGCTGCAGCAGGACGGTGCCACTACCACCGCGACGTACGTGAATGTTTACATTATAATTATCCTCACAAATGGATTGGCCGTGTAGGTTTTGTCCAGTGGCCCCAAGGTCGTGCGATCTTACCCCACGTGACACACAACGTGAGAGAAAACATAATAAACGAATAAATTTATGCATTCAGCAAGACGAACACCTTTTAGAAAATATTTTAAGAAGAATTCGTTAGTAACTGTTGAATTATCCAATGACTGGAGAATGTTCGCTTATTTTATATTAAGTTCTTGTGATAACGTAATGTATTTTCTGTTAGAGATAATTTATATCTATTTTAATGTTTAGTATTTAATGCAACTCTTTGTTTCTCTTGTTCTCAATTCTCATGGCTACTGCGAATAATCACAAAAAATACTATTGAAATATTGAATAATACAGAAAAACCAAAATAATTCAAAAACAGTAAGAGAGAGAGAGGTACGGGACATACTTATAAAGAATTTTCTTTATTTGTCTTTAACACAGCGCAAAAATATGCACCAGTGACCACTGCAGATCTGCGAGGTAAATTAGGTACTAATTTTCCTCGAAACCATTTTTCTTAATTTTGCTCGTTCAAATCATGGCGGTAAATTTATTAATGACACATTCTTTTGCAGCGATCATTATGTAAACAAATTTGTTAAGTGCATTAAGTAGCGCTTTATGCGATTAGAAAGTTGGGCATAGAACATATTTACTTACTTCATAATCAAATATTAATTACCTACTATTATTATTACTATTATTAATATTAATAATTAATTAAAGTGCCTACATCTATTTCATACGGAATTTCAGCTGTAAAAAGCGTTTTCACGGAGATCAAACAATGTATAAACTGAAACAGTAAAAAACTGTACCTACGCTTCTGTACTTTTGTACAACCAGATCGTAATCAAACATGCTTCGCCTAAACTACACAACTAACCTTTTCGCCAGACAAAATGATATAAGCTCTACTTAGCTTATTAAATCGACCCCAAATCGGGATAGTTTTGGACACATACGGCGCAGTTATGAAGAAATAATATAGACCAAACATTTTGTTGACGTACAGCTTTACTGAACATTGCATCCATCTACATATAATTTAAACTTAACAATAAAGTTGACTCGTATAGAATCGCATCGCTTCTTTGGCTCTGACATCTTTGAAATAATGTCGCGACTTAGGAAAGTCGATATATCTGAAATATCGCTTCTCTTTTCCGTAGGACACTCATTTCGTAATCAATGATGCACACACCTGTCCTATATAAAATATAAGACATTCTTGAGTAGGGAATTGTTTACTTTTTCAATTTTTTATTCGTCATGCTATGTTTTTAGAAGATCTTCCTTTACTTCAATTTTCATATCTAAATCGGAATCTGATGACACAGCTAATTTTGAAGATTCATGTTCCCCTATAAAATTTTCCACATTACTATCCGAATCTGAAGAAAATCATTCTGCACATACATTTTTTTCTTACGTTTCATCTTGTTCTTTGTTTCCGTAACTTCCATTGTTTTGCCTCCTTTTTATAGGAACTGTCTGTCGTGAGTTTCGTGATTGTCCATCAAAGCTAGTGCCGGATTTTCATTGCTACAATTAACACATTTTTTAACATGCTCCATTAGTTTCACGAATATTTCGTCCAAACTGTTTTTGAACCAAAGTATACCGAACCAAATATGTAATCAGCGTTCACTCGGACCCATGGTGATACATGTGGAGTAGAAAGTACTATGGTCGGAGTAATGTTGCAAAAGACTGCAAGTGTGCCACGTGCTTCTGCAACTATCTGACTAACTTGCTCCTTACCACTCCGTGTAAATGGTCAAAGAAAATTAGAAAATTATGAGCAATAAAAGCACTAGCTCTGGCTAAACTGGTGATAGCCGGTTTACGGTGGGAGAGTTCAGGATGTCCTTTCATACAATCTAACATCCAATTTTCTCCCGATGCGTTATGCGGATCCCACGAAACAGGGTATTTATTTTCCTTTCCAATTGCAAGTTCGGGTTAAATATTTTGGCTACTTTCGTTTCCAGAATCTTTTGATTCTTGATTTTTCCGAAAATTTTTTAAACCAATATGAAACGCAGATTTCTTCAAACCGTAATTTGCAGACGTTTTTCTAATTGATGCTTTATTCTTTACAACATCCTAAATTGCCTCCCCATCTATGTTTCCGCGATCTGGTTTCCTTTTACACATGCGTACAATTCTGAAAAGACAATGAAAATCAATTTTCTTATTAGTTTTGTAGTAAATAAGTACGTGGGGTGTGTGGTGGTACTTTCTTAATCTTCGTTGAACGAAAAGATATATTCATTTTAATAAAGCAATTTTCAATTTTATTTTGTTTATATAAAAATAAAAGTCACCATTGGCCACACTAGTGGACACACTTCGGTTGGTATTGAAATAATAAAAAAGATTGTTTATCCAAGCTAGCTCTTAAATGTGTGATTGTAATGTAAATATAGTTTACAGTCGCTAAGAATTGTTTAAATTTTGACAAACAGAAAAGTAAATACATTTGATTTTTATGAAGACTCAATTTATTGATTATTTAACAACTGTAAATAAAAACAGCCTTTTAAATTTATTTCCAAAATCCATCTATATCAGGTTATTTCATATAGATTCTATTGATTTTAAACTATATTAATTTTAGTTAAATTAATCTCTGACCTATAATTCCTAAGTATCAATTCAATTTTGAATTTTTTATGTAACTGAACTAATTTGTAATAACTTTAAAACCTGTAATAGTATGCTAAACGCTTTTTTTGCTTAGAGATAATGACTAATTTTAGTGTTAAATTATATTTATTGATCACCATAAGAAAAATAAAATAATTAAATTACGAAAGGTCATTAATATTTATAATAAATTTTGTGTCCTAAGTGCCAATTATGTTGGGATGTCAATATCACAATTAATTCAGATATAATCTGGAATGATTTATCAATCTTAACACACTAACCCAAGCTTGGTATATTAAATGGAATAAATGATCACAAATGTAAAACCATATTACCACAATCCCAAATTAAAGATTACAATTTAACAATTGTATTACATCATGTTACAGACATATACACTAGAGATACTTATATAAATCCTATACGCCCTACAATCTAGCTCTTAAAGTTATATACATACACATTACATAATGCTCGAGTTCCGACACCCAAGTGATTTACTTAATTAAGTAATATTTAAAATGAATTTGAAAATTAAATTTAATTTCAGTGCACAACCATTGTATTATCTCAAAATTATATAAAGAATGATAAAAATCTCTTACTTAATTGATAGTAGGTAATAGAATTTTCTCTTCCTGAATACACACACGTCACTACACCACTTGTAAAATAGTTCCAAATAGAGGCTATCTACAACAATGTTCCTATCTCTTCGAAACTTGATTGACTGCTTCATTAATCAGTCTCCTTCCTTTCTATAATTAACCCATTTACACGTAAATATACGTTCTGAAAACGCGAAAAATCAGCGCTATTCGTGTACATATACGTGCCGGACTTTAAAAATGTAGACTGCTCACGTATTTATACGTGCTGGGTTCTAATGCACAGAAGCAGATAGCGCATTTTATTACCTTTTTTTAGAGTATACACACATGTTACTCGGGCAGTCTACACACGGACTGCATGCGAATTGCAAGTTTCTAATGAAGCAGTCGTGGAATCCGATGACGCAAGTGGTGATTCAGAGAAAGAATATGACGACCCAGCTAATCTAGATGATGAAAGCGGAGACTCTACAGACGGCTACAATTCTGGTGAATCTGAGACCGCGCAACAAGTACCGAACGCCCGTGTGAACAACAGCGATGACGGGAGTACTGATGATTCAGAGCAACAAGTAAGAAAACGCCGTAAAACTCTCCTGTCACCTTTGGTATCGTCTTCTGGATAATTTACTCCAACTGTACACTCATTTGACCATAGAAATTCTGGTTTTCTCCGAATCGAATAATTTTCCAGTAGACGCTTCTGAACTAGACTATTTTGAATGCGACACCGATAAATGCGCCAAATTCAAGCGTGTACCATTTCTTACAGGAGACACATTTACCATTACAATTCAAACAAAAATGTAAAAACATATAGGCTGGTAGACTCCATCTTGTCAGATTCTTCATGGAACATCTTTTATAATGAAAAAATAAAGGTAGACCACAATCAAATTTCATGGTGTAAAAGGTATATAATAATAAATTGAGAACATTTCTACTTTAGAGAATGTATGGTTTGTAACAACTGGATAGCGAAAGCTTTAGCTCGGGGCACTTATTGAGACTGTAATGGTTATATGTCCACCCGTGTGCATGTATGAGCAATGTAGCGGGTTCAAACGCATTAGAACATCGCACGGGCAAAACAACTGAAAGGGCCAATTAGCTCGTCGTTAGGTGGTGGATTTTATTAAAATTTTGTAATTACGACAATACGGTAACTCTGATCGGATAATGTTTTGGACACCGCCCTGTCTTAATCGACATATACTCAAATTAAATTATGATGGTTAGTCACATAAATAATGTAGAGATAGGAAAGGTTAACGCATTTTAGCATCGGTCTACTGTTCCTTTACGAACGAAGTTAAAAAAATAATCAATAATTCAATTTAACAAACACCCGTTAAAATCATTTTAAAACGAACAAATGTCCAAATACGCAGTCAATATTGACGTAACACGCAGATTATCTTATTCCCAAATATGGATTTTAAGTAAATCACTCCTTAAACCTTTAAAAATTTTATGAATGGACCGTTCCTTTCTTTTGCTACCACAAAAGCGCTATCGAGAGCTTAAGATTGGTGGTACATGCCCTAAAGGGATAATTATATACCATACGAATACGACGTCACCACCATTCAACATTGAACAAAAGGGATTAAATGCCTCAAGATGTACGTAAATAGATGACTACCTATTTTCGTAAATATATCTATAATAAATAAACATGTAACTCTTATAAATACAATAAACTGGTGTCGCGTAATTTATGACATTTAGTAAAACCAAATAAGCTCAAAAATCTTTAAAACCACATAATGTTTATATTTAATTTAAACCAAAATAACAATAAGCACTCGATTATTTTTACCTCAGATTTTCAGCACGCCAAAGTAGGTAAAGGGATGCTTCGGGCCTCAGGCTAGATTTCTCCGGTTCTCATGTTCTGCAAACGCTTCGCGAAACGGGATAACACTCCCTCTAAATTTCACCACTCTAAACGTTACTCAAACACACACGGACATAGGGAAGGTTAACTTAACCACATCGCCACACAACCGAATATTAGCTTACACACAACCTACCCAACTCGTTGCTTGACACTCAATTAATGATCCTCTCCCGAGATTCTTCCAAACTTCGCCATTTTAAACTCCACGAAGCATAACCAATCATGAAAATCGTACGTATAGGAACCACAGTCGTCAACTCTAACTCTTCTTATCTAAGTTCCGAGTATCGCGTCGTTTTATTCTCTTGACACGACATTAGCACGATTCGTGCAATAATCTTAATTACACTTTCTCATGACGTAATTTCCGCTCAAAGCTTACCCATTGTTTAATATTAGGATTATCCGATATTTATTATGATAAAACCTACTGTATTTAATTCTGTATTATAAGTGTTTTGTAACTCTGGTTTCATATTAGTTGGGTTGATTGGCCTACTTTCACAGTTTTTGCCTTTTGAGCGCGACGTTTCGGAAGTGGATATATATATATATATATATATATATATATATATATATATATATATATATATATAACTTTTTCGTGGTTGCACAGATGTATTGCGCTTAAGCTCTTCGCGGATTATTGGAATCCATATGGGTTTCATTTCCACACTAGCTTGGCTTATTGGTTTTTCTGCTAGTGCGTAAATACTGTGTTTGCTTGTTTCTCCTACAAGGATGAAATATAAACAACTATACCTCAAATATGCGGCAAACACATTCATTCGCAATTTGGAACCTCAACATCTTTATGAAAAACAAAAGGAACGAAATAACCATGAAACTGCATACAAAAATTTCCAATAAGCACAAATAGCGTCAAGTACACCACAAAAACACAACTAAATTAGTGCTTCCCAAACTTCATGACTGAATATACCTAAATTTGCAATAAAATCATACAACAAAACTAAGAATTTCACAATTTTCTATTACAATTCCTACACACGGTGACAGCAAATAGATCTACCAAATGCGTTGACGGATTCTGTTTAAACTTTGATCACAGGGGTCCATGTCAAAAGTTATGAGGCCTTTCGTAAAAGGTGAAGATTTTTTAATGAACTCGGGGTTAGACTTCTTGATCAAGCTTATTATGCCCAAAATATAAATAAACAGGAATTGTTTTAAAGGACGAAAGCTAAATTTCTGAGTTACATTTTGATGAAGTGGGAAAGCGAAAAGCAAAATTTGATGGTTTTTAGAAGCTAGTCATCGTTTTAATAAAAAGATCAATATTTGACACTAATTCCCACCAACATACGTGGATTACTGAATTTACCTCTGAGTCATCGTGGAAATCCATTTCGCTTAGACCCTAATAAAATTGGTGGGTAAATCTAGATTTTGTGCACCATTCGGCCCAAATTCTAACCACACTATATGGATCACAGAATTTACGCATTACCCGTCGAGGCAATCTATTTTTCCGCATCCATGACGGAATTGGTACATCAACATAGATTTCGGGCAAAATGTAACCCAAGTGATGAACAAGACTCATGTATCATAGTGTTTGGAATAAAATTTAGCTCTTATAAATGTATAGCTTGGTCTAAATTCTGACCATCACACATGGATCACAGAATTTACCTTTCGGATAACATACGACCTAAATGATGATCACAGAATTTTGGTTTTGGTCAACGAGAGAATTCCTCTTGCAACGGTTTCAACAAGATTGATGTGGAAATGCAAATGTTGGGCAACATTCATCCCGAATGTCGCCAAACATTCATCGGGCACACATATGCTCTTGATCACCGGTTCATTTTGCCGCAACCCCAAACAAAAATGATGTAAACATATTTCCATGTAATAAACCCCGCGTGTGTAACGTTTGTGAAATTTTAAATAATAAAAAGTAATTATTAGTTAATGAAATAATAAATTCTTCAACAATACACACCTTACACCACTTATAGTTGTGCCTTAGACTCAGTCGGTTGATTAATAGGGTGGGTTCAATAAAATGATTTGCTGAATTACCACTTACCATCAATAGTAAAGAATGTAAAAAATTAATGAAGTTATCTCGGGCGCCAAACTGTTTTTTTAAATATCGCAACAATTAAACCGACTTTACAAAAATGTAAAAAAAACAATATACAGACTATGAAGGTCTTAAAATTATGCTTAAAGTACTAAATAATTGCTACATAAATACCTTAGAAATTTTTATACACAAACTTTTCTTTCTGTTTTCTTTTGACAACCTCTGGTATCTAAATAAGATTACGGAGAGGTTAACAAGATGAAGTCATTCTTACGTCATCATTGTGCAATCTTGACATAATGTTATCAACCGCACCCCAAACTGAAATTATCATTATAAAATCCGTATAAATTTCTTCTCAAAACTTTTCAATCCGCTTCTTATTGCATTATTTGGAAGTTTTCCATTCAAAAAATTGCAATCATAAAACGAAAAATGTACACAACAATGAAATCAAATGCGTACTTAAGAGGTAATTACGTTGTAAATTGAAATAATGATAAACGTGTACTTAAAGTGAAAATGATATAAAAAATACGTAAAAAAAACGCCTAAAAAGAATAAATGCTTTAGTTTTATATAAATGTATTAAAAATATCTCTTACCACCAAATTGACGGCGCTTTCACATAAATTTAGATAAAATCAAAAAGAAGCAGCTTCTTGCTTCGACATTAAACAGGAAGTAAAAAAAATGGAGGCTTTCGAAGTAGATGAAGCGGTTCTGCGCACAAGATATGAACAGAATAACTTAACGCAGACGCGTTGCGTATCAGATAAAAAATGAATAAAAATTGAAAGTAGGAATATAAATCTTTACGAAAGTATGCACTATGAAGATATGCAAATTAAGTTGCCTACCTCATACCAATATTGTAAAATAATTAAAATTTCTTATATTTAGAACTAAATGAAGGAAAGATCCTAAATTGAGGTATATTTTATACAACACAAAAAGAGTTGTTACATCCATAGATAAGAAACCTATACGTTTTTGAATTTGTTTATTTTTGGAGATTTACGGATATCGGAGGCTTTAAAAAGAGACTAATGAAAGTTTCCTATTTTGTTCTATTCTACAATAAAGTTTTATCGTATCTCGTATAGTTACGTATGATAATAATAACTGATAAGCTTGCTCATGTCTTTGATCGTTATGGATGGATTGGCTGGTTAGCAATCCCAAGCTCTATTTTGTAATCAAGAGTATCCTGCATTTCAATTTCATCAAACGTTAGAGAGCGAAGAAAAATCATGGACGGCTGAGCGACTCACCTAGTAAGCGAGTGAGTAAAAAAAGCAGTAAAGAAAATAATAAACTTTCGCTATAGCGTTCGTTTAAAAGAAATAGCATCAAGGATCGTTCCACGGAGTCTAAAAATATAGAAGCTCCCAAAATTTCCTTCACACTTGGGTGTTTGTATGTGCATAGAGTTCATAAGGGTTGTAGTTCATGCACTCAACACCCATTTAGAATCGAATTAAAAAAAAAAACTAAACACAATCTTTTGCCCGGGATATACATTTTTTAGCATAAATGAACACCGTAACCCTTATGATAATAGAAAGTCAAAAAAAGTACCACATCCATTTCTAGAGGGGGTAGACGATTGTCTAACCCTCCATACGATAATGAGATCGCGCCCATGTGGTTCTGCACTTTTCTGCCTTGACGTCTATATGGGTCGCATGTGCCAATATCGGCCTGCGCTTTTTTGTCTATTCGTCTATGTCGCTCGCTCCCTTGGATACTAAATCGTGTATTCTTTATTTATCTCTATATATGTATAAAACACAAAAAATGTTTCTACCTATGTCCTTTATAGACCTTGAAACTATCCAACCGATATGTTCAAAAAAGGTTTCATTAGAAAGGCAATAATGCGAAGATGGTTTTAGACCAATAAAATAGGTACATTCGATTCATTCATGATTTTGATTTTCCCGAATTTTGAAATTTTTAAAATTTATATTTTTAAATAGGGAAACGCTATGTTTTATATATTTTTTTATAAGAAATATTTTACCTTTAAATAAATATCTTAAACGGTTATTGAGGTGTGCTGTGACCATAGCGCGTAGCGAAGCTCCACGCTATCTTATATAAATTTAAACGGTTCTGTAACAATTACTACTATGGTCAGTAAATGGTAATATCCTTAAGGATTGCTTGAGCCGTCAACATAAATTTATGAAAAATGAAAACGCTTAAATTTATTCAGACATCTCAAGCAATCCTGTTTACTGAGGACGATAACTGTAATTGCTATCGAAACGTTTAGATTTATATAAAATATAAATAAAAATACAAATTCATTTTGCAAAACTTGAGAAGAGATTAATATAAATAATCAAATTTTGTACATGGCATTGTGTAACCCAGTCTAAAAAAAAGTTACAGTACAACCTCTCACCAAAATTAACAGGGAACCTACGTTTGACCGTTTTAAATTTAAATGGGACTTCCAACGCGCTATAAGCCGGTGCACCACCCGGTACACTCAGTTTGACCAGTGCAATTTGATTTTACAATAATAGTCTCGTAAAGTTTCTGTTATGGTTAACGTAACTTATTTTTGAATGATAATATCCAAAGGTCTATGGTTATATGGCTATATTTTTTAGCAGAATTTCATGGAATTTTCAAGTACAAGCTTAAGACTTTTATATTTTAATGACATTAATTTTGCTACCAAGGTTTTTGCTTAATCCCCTGTAATAATTACTGTTCCTCGTTAATACTTTTATAGGATGATCACAATCTCTGTTTATCACTAGTTATATTACTGTTTAAGCTTTTAATTATGATATATTAAATCCTGTATGCCAGTTATAAGTACGATCTTAAGGTAAACTTTAGTTTATTCCAAAAAATGAATCAGTTTTTAGTTATTTTAATAGTATGTGGTGCTGCTGTATGTGGTAAGAAAGCCTGATAGTATTTGTTTTTCATTTTAATGGTGTAATTACTAGTATCACCCTTAAGTCTGGATAAGCACAAAAGAATATCTAACGGATTTCCGGCTAACATCACTCATTATCCTTACATTGCATCGTTACAATTCCTTGGTTATCATTTTTGTGGATGTACAATCATACAGGATGTTTGGCTATTAACCGCTGCCCATTGCATTAACCAAGCGTTACTAAATACAAACTTCCTGCGAGTTGTGGCCGGAATTTCAACTCTAAATACGGGATCCCTCGATTTGCAAACTTCAAAAGTGTTGAGACAGTACAGGCATCCGCTTTATAAAGGGTGAGTATCTATTAACCAAAATACTTAGTTAAGGTTAAATTTTTAGAGGTACCGGTCCCAATAATATTGGATTAATTCGGATTAAAACACCTTTTACATGGTCAACAACTGTTGGTTTTGCATTTTTACCTTATCCCGATGATGAATTTTCGGGAGTGGCTGAAATTGCAGGATGGGGATACTTAAACAGCACACACCCAGATCCAAATCGACAATTGCAGTATGCAAGCGTATACATTATTGGAACGAATGGTTGGTACTCTTGTTAAAAGTGTTTCAATGTTCTGCACTTCCATTTTAGGGTGTAACTCAATATTAGGACGATACAACCTATCTGTCGATTCTCACAGTATATGCGTTACTGGCCACAATTTTGGTAACGAAACTTCTTGTAAAGGTGACAGCGGTGGACCGTTAATTCACTATAACGTGAATAACTATCCAATTGCAATAGGAATTATGTCATGGAATTTATCACCCTGTGGGTTGAATGGTTCACCTTCTGTAAGTGCAAAAATTTCTAAATATATTGAATGGATTTTGTGTTGTACCAATGATGACTTCAGGTCTTCGACAGATGATCGTTAGTGACTCTCATGTTATATTAAAATGTACCCTAAAATATAGATTGTCATTAATATTTGTATTTTTTTTACTTATCAATCAGTAAATATCTGGCCCTTCCAAACTACAAAGTGAAAAGAAATGAAATAAATTTTTAGGATAACTAAATGCCCCTTCTATAATACATTCATAACGAAAATAGGCAACTTGTAAATCAAAAACAATAAAGTATGCTAGATGGACGTTTAAACCTTCTTGTCAGACAGAGGTTAATAGAACCATAGATGCTAACTTAAAAAAAACCAAAGCAATAAAAATATCCATAACAGAGTTTACGCATTTTCAATATTGCGCTACTTATATTAGTCAAGTTACCTTGGTGTGTGCGAATCCTTGCGATATTGCATGCTCACATTCCATTAATATAAGTAATTTGATTGTAATCTCATTATACTTGGAATTTACATCAGTTCTACATACATAAAGACAAAATTTGAATCGAACAGACCGATTGGTCAGGTACGACTGCAGGGGTTTGGAAAAGGGCTCGGGTATGTTAAGGTTGCGGATCTTGTATAGGAGACCGACATGCCAGACCCCGTCAAATGCTTACTGAATGTCCATAAACACATCCAGGTTGCATTGCTTGTGATTGAATGTCCTGGTGATCTCTGTAAGCAGCTTCAACAAGGGATCGTGACACGTTCGGTTGGGGCGGAATCCGAATTGGCTGTTGGGAAGGAGATAGTTAAATTCTAGGTGCCCCCTGAGTCGCCTAGCCAGAATCTGCTCGAAGCGGAGGGTGTGTTTAGGTCGGAGTGGGGTTTGGGTATCATGACGGTGGAGTCCGTCGGGAAGTGAGATAGGATTAGGTATTTATTGTAAATATCGAAGAGTGATCAAAGGGCTGGGTCAGGTAGGTGCCATAAGATTTTGTGATTAAGGACGTCATGGCCTGGCGCTGAATTTTTCCCTTTTTTGAAGTACGAGTTGACCTGGTCGGGCGTTATCGAGTTGGATTTAGGGAAGGTTAAGATTGCGGAATTCTTCAAGAGGACTCTCAAGGAGTGCCTTGAACCGATTGTCGAACTGGGAATCATCTGGGGATCGGAAAATGGATTGGAGGTGTAGACCGAAGAAATCGGTGAGATTCAGGGTTTTTTCCTTCTGGTCAGTCTATCGAACTGTTGCCAGAAGAGTATTCCATTTCTGTAATCTAACTGGGAGGTGGTTTTGGTCCATGAGTCTTCGGCGTGTTTGTTTGCTTCTCTCCCGATTAAGGCGTTAAGGCGATTGTATTCGGTCTTGAGATCCGGATCCCTAGATCGCAAGAATTGACGATATATTCGTCTTTTACCTTTGATCCAGGTCACGATGTGACGTGGGAGCGGGTTGCGGGAAATGGCGATGTTTTTTAATGACACAGAGATATCAAACGCTTCCGTAATTACGGAAGTTAGGTATCTAATGGCTCTCTCGAGATCTTGGTTCGTTTGAAGATTGGGTGTTGGAAGATTGTTGGAGATATGTTCGGAGAACACATTCCAGTCTGCTTTCGAAAAATATTTAATGGCTATATTCCGATGAGGTGTTGTGGGAGATGGACAAAATGAGGTTTTGACCAGTAGATGATCTGAAGTGACCGTGGTGCCTATAAAGCACTCACGATCGAAATAGTGAGCTATGGGTTCTAAAACAATGATGTAGTCTATTATTGAGGCACCTACATGTTCTAAATATGTCGGAAGTGTGCTGGCGACTCGCAAAAGCGGCAACTGCAACAGAGCTGATGATAGTCTGTTACCGTTGCCGTTGCTTGCGGAGTCACTGAATTGGATGTGGCGTGCATTGAAATCACCTAGGATGACAGCATTAGGAAGGCTGGAGGCGTAAATTAAGCTCATCGTATAGGGTGTTGTGGCCGGGCTGGTTGTAATATAAAAAGAAGACTATCGGAGTGGGGAAGTGGACAGTCACAGCAACGCATTCGAAATGCTGTAGGTGCACAAGAACTTGGAAAGGAGTGGATGTGAAGCAATTTTTAATTAAGAGGGCGGTTCTGTGGTGGGTGTTGTTTAGAACGGTGTGATAAGTGTTGGAGTTAAATGTGCATGTGTTTGTGAGTTTCGTTTGTGTAATGGAAAGAATGTGTATATTGTGTTCGTGTAGGAAGTGTTTAAGTAGAGAGCGTTTCTGACGAAAGCCCCTGGCGTTAACTGTCCCTTCTAGGATATCCATTTTGGAGGGAGTTAAGGATTGGGTTGTCGGATTACGGAAACCTTCACCCGCGTACTAAATACGTAGGCGCCGATTCTTCGCTGGAAGAAGGATTGGGAGAGCGAATCAAGGATGCGAGCAACCCTATTTCGCCGGTCAGGGAACATGTGGAAAAGGGAGTGTTTGAGGACTTGTTGGAAATCTTTAATAGTGAGGGGATCGGTGTCAGTAGCGGATTTGAGGTGGGCGGTGTCTTCCTAGTCGCACTCTTCGGAAGGCAGGGTGGGTTCGAGGGAGGTTCCCGTAGCTTTCGGCACTTAAGGAAAAGGAAGGGTGTGCTTCCCAGCAGTTGTTACACCTTGGGTTAGCCGAGGATTATCAAGTGGAGGATCCGTAACTTTCCTCACAGTTGAAAAATCGCATACAATGGACAGGACACTCCTCAGTGATATGCCACACCTGCGTGCAGGTGGAACAGTACTTGGGGAGAGGTTGCCGGATAAGGGATGGTTCGCAACTTTAGTGTCACCCGAACATGACGACACCGCGCGCGAGAAGGTAATCGAGGGTGATGTTGTATTGGGTGATGATTCGGACAAGAAATCTGGGGGTGTTCGTCGCCTTAGAGGTGATCAGAGCGGTCTTCCTCACATGTGGAAGATGGATCGCATCCAGGGTCTCTTTGGCTAGGATGTCCTTATCTACCTGACGAATCACGTAGCAAAAGGAAGGGGGTATAGGAGTGGAGTTGGAGAGACGGGGACCCGCGAGCTGTGTACCATCTGGCAAGGAAGAGGAGGTTTCTAAGGAGTTAAACACGGTTTTCTGGGTGGTGACGGATTTGGGTATATTCCGAATACAATATTTAGAGAATTGAGAGCGAGTAGGATTAGGATTGGGGATAGCGAGTGTGGGAATCTTGGTAGGTATGGGTTGCTGGGTGGGTGTAGGTAGTAGGTCAGGTTTGTATGTGTGCGTGAAGGTTTAGGTGGCAATTGATGAGGTGTTTAAATGGGACCCTGTGCGTGAGGATGGTGGCCGCGAGGCGAGGGTGTGTGCGCATGTGTGTGTAGGTGTAGGTAGACGGACACCGTCGAAGGTTGGGGACACAACCGTGAGTATTGCACGGTGGAGACTGTGCTTCACCATCACGGTTGACATTAGTAGGTTACGGAAATAAAAAAAAGAAAAAAGGAATGGAGGAAAACAAATGTTAAAATAAAACAATAAAGAAAAAAAATTTTTTTATTAACGTCGATCCTTGTGTTGGCGATGTCCTGGATGTTTCTGTTCGAACGCTGTATCTTGCAGTTCCTGCTTGTTGCTAGGCTGTGGATCCTCTTCTGATGACCGCATTATCTGTATTATATGTATGTAAGCAGTGACACATTGAAAACCGAACCGGCGAAGATCACGATGCGCGGACCGTTGAACGCGAAAACGCTAAGTTCTATTTTTGGATTGCCTTAGAGCGTGCACTAAAAATCGCACGAGCTCTTAATCGTGGTAGGGACCTATGTTCCACCAAAGTACAAACTGTACTGACCATCACACATAGACCCCCAATCATTATGTCTTTTTAACCCCTATGATAGAATCTAAAATTACAACGCTATCGAACGTTTGTTCAAGTCTTTAAGTCTTATTAGTTCTATAATTCTGTAAAGAGGTTTAATCCCCAAATAATAGCAAACCTAACAACCAATTTACGTACTATGTACTGTATTTTGAAATGACTTTAAATAGATTTACTTTGTCTCAAAATTACACCAAAGAAACAAACCATCTAACTATACACTTGATTTACATCTTTTAAAATTTGCCATTTAGAATTTAATAATCGTACTAATCTAATCTATCAAAATGCCATATTTAACTAACTAGTGGGACCGAGTTTCCTACCCTGTTCCTACATCACTACTGTGTGTTAGAAGTTTCTACGTCGTCGCACTGAAAACATCTACACCGTCAAATACAACTTAAAAATGTTTATTTACCTCTGGCATTAAATCATGCGTTGAAAGTTAAAATAATTAACTGCAAAAATCATTTAAACGACGTAGACCATATTTGTGCCAGGCGTAACATGGTGTATCATTCCTATCCATAAACCTCATTAGTTTGTCTCGGTTCTTGCTTGAGGGTGGCTGTATTCCGATTTCCTCCCCAACAGCTTCGTTCTTGTGGGAACTTAACCTAGTTCTCCTAACGAAGGATTACCTGGAGCACTTTCTTCCTAGTAACGGTCTCCATGGCTTCGGGGCGGTTTCCAGGAGCTTAAACGCGTTGGTGTTGGAGATCGGTCCTTCTTCATGTTCTTCAGCTTCTTCCTATGTGCCCTGAAGTTGTCCTCATGGGGTTTCGTGGAATCGTGACAAGCATCTCTTCCTTCCTTTCATCTATGATGACGGTGTCGGCTGCAAAGGCGGTGGCGATGAATGTCAACGTCGGGGTGTCGCCACCTGGGCATCAGTTGGCACGGTGAAGTCTGTTGGTGGTAATAGATTTGCTTTCTTTGGTCGCCTACTCTCCTGTGCGGCGGAGGGCAGTGGTGCGTTGCTGCTCGGTCGGTCAAACGGCAGGTGGAGCAGCGATAGTATCGCTTCCGGCGGTGCCGATGGCTGCGGTGGACTGTGCCATCCAGCAGTGATAATCGCGCAGCCACTCCTCTCTGCTGTACGGCGAATGATGTCGGCGATCGGTGCTTTTTTTGAAAATAGCAAAACCTATGGATTAGAACCTCAGACTGTGACCCTCTCACTTGAGACATTACAAAAGCAGGTTATTCAAAACTTACGTCACCATCTAGCGAAACTTCTAACATACGGCATCATATTTTTATTACATTAGAAGACACAATACGGTTCGAAAATCTTCAAATGAGTTAAATCTATTTAATTCCACACTTATTTAGATTTAGAGTTAGCTTGTACACCAGTCATTTATAATGTTTAAAGGAGTTTGTAATACACCATGGTCGAAAACACATAATACTCGAAAAATTTTGGTATCGGCGGTGAAAGCTAACACCATCAAATGTATCCGTTAGTTTATTATATGGTTATTGGAGAACAATGGTCCACGGTACTTAACTTCTTATTTCTCTAAAACTACCATTACTTATTCATTTTGTTTTTAACCAATAAATCTCAAACGTTATACTATTAATTTATCCAATGGATCTCAATCTAAACTTATGGATTCGTGATCTCCTTCGAACCCAAGACTGTGTCCCCTCTAACTTGAGATATTACAAAATCAGGTTTTCCCGCTCCATCAGCAACCACGATGGATTCCCAGCATGGTTGGACTAAGGGTGGGTACGGTCTGGATAGGATCGGAAGGAATGGTATTAAGACTCTGAGGGAAAAGACACTACTTCAGCATTCGCGTAAATAGTCACACATGATGTGCGTATACGCAGTAATCATGCCGCTATAAGTGTATGAGGAAAACACCCCAAAAAACTTATACAAGGTAGACGGCAACGGGGATTTTGTATGATGATGATCTTGTATAATGTCACGTACTTATTGCATTAGAAGACACAATATCGATCGAAAAGGAGACTATTTATCCAATAGGACAGCTAAATCTTCAAATATTCCACTTTTATTTAATTTTACATTTATTTACATTCAGTCGCTTACAATGATTAAACGAGCTCTAGTAGACCACAGTCGAAGACACAAACAGTAATTGAAAAATATCGATATCGTCGGCGTAAGCTAACACACAATCACCAAGTTTTTGGTTAGGTCATTTATACAGAGTGGACCAAAAGTCTGGAAACGCCCAATTATCTCGTAAATCGCTAGACCGAATTGTACAAAATTTGGGATAAGCCTATTTATGGATACGGAGATTCCAGATTTGACATTTGCAATGTTGCCAAATTTGCCGTTTCTCTGATGTTATTAGTCACTTTGGTTCTTTAAATACACCACCCTGTATATGCATGCACTCATTACTGGAATCTCCTTTTCGATACGAGTTCAACCATATGTAACACTTATGATTTTGTGTAGTCTGGAATGCTGTGCTTTTGACATTTAATCACCATTTACATTATTAAATAAAACTGACAGTACTTTGATGTGTTTTGAAAAGTTCTGCAAAGTAAATTGTTTCTCTAAAATGGTTGTCAATGAAAAAGAACGAATTACTATTGTAATGATGAGAGGGCACGGCGACAGAAAAAGATCTTGTAGTGACGTAGCCAACTTATTCAACGATACTTTCCCTAACCATTCTCCTATCCATAAGGTGACGGTATAAAAAACTGTAAAGCGCTTTGAGGACTATGGAAGAGTCAAAAATAGACTAAAAACAGTTATAAATGACAACAAAACTTTAGATATAATGTAGAGTTTCGTTGAAGATCCACATACATCCTCACGCAGGGTTGCACAATTACATGATAGGTCATTCTTCAGTCTTACGTGAATTATATAAGAATACATTTCAACCATACTAAATTGATTTATTGCAAGAGTTAAGTGAAGATGACTTCGACCGTAGATTAGAGTTCACTGAGGTAATGATGGATAAAATTGAAAATGACCGAAATTTCGTTAATAACATATGTTTTTCCGACGAAGCAGCATTTACACCGTGTGGGAGAGTAAATCGACATAATTTAATGCTATGGAGTGATTTAAATCCACACTGGATGCGTGAAAACCATACTCAAAGACCACAAAAATGAGATGTATGGTTAGGTATAGTGGGTAATCAGTTAATTGGGCCGTTCTTTATCGACGGAAATTTAACGTCAGATAACTACGAAATGCTACTTAGAAATGAAATTGTACGTACTCTGAGAAACTTGTTTGGAGCCAATTTTAATCAGATATAGTTTCAGCAAGATGGAGCTCCAGCTCATTTTGGTGAAAATGTTCGGCGTTGTTTAGATAAGATGTTTCCCGGACAATGGATTGGTAACGACGTAGTATTGAATGGACTCCACGTTCACCTGATTTCAATCCTAAAGATTATTTTTATTGGGGATACTTGAAAATTCAGTTTACAAAAGTAAACCAGCAAGTATTGTAGAGCTATGGCAACGAATTACCGATGAATCTCGATTAATTTCCAGACAATCATGGCGAAATGTGGTAGACGCTTTCTAGAATCGATTAGGGTACTGTCAACTCACAAATGGAGCACATTTAGAACACTTGATTAAGTAATCATTATGTTAAAAATGTTGTAATCTTTCAATTGTTACGTTTTAATGTATTTGAAATTGGTTTGTATTAAAAAATTTATTGAGACAATTAGGCGTCGCCAGACTTCTGTTTTATGTATCTAAGACCTTCTAGACTACATAAAATCATAAGCGTTACATATGGTTGAACTCGTATTGAAGAGGAGATTCCAATAATTACTGCATAATCTCCATATACAGGGTAATGTATTTAAAAAACCAAAGTGACTAATAATATCAGATAAACGGCAAATCTGGCAACATTGCAAATATCAAATCTAGAATCCCCGTATCCCAAAATAGGCTTATCCCAAATTTTGTACAATTTACGAGATAATTGGGCGTTTCCACTCTGTGTAGGTATTGAACAACTAAGGTCCATGGTTGGAGCCCTGTGAAGCACGCGAAGACAAAGAACAGAAACCGGAAGTATATTCTTCACAGAGTTGTTAGTAAAGTGCGAATAATGATCATCTAAATAATGTTATCTAAAATGAAGCAAAATAGACAGGTTTGGATTAATGGAATAAAATTACTAATAATTAAAGGATAACTTTTATTTTAATACTTTTAGTTTCCAATCAGTACTTAACTAATTAACCTACAACTAAATTACAATACATATAATCAATTTAACTTCTACAGTTAATCGCTTGAAAATAGAAGAAGTTATAGTTCTCTATGAGAGAGTTAAAGGCACGGGTAGAAGAAAATACTAATAGATATCTACAATTACAGCACTTTTTGATTTACGTTTTTGTTTAATTAAGTAATCTTTTCTAAACAATTTCCTAAACTTTCTGACACCCCTTATAATTATTACATTTTTTTTTAAATAAATTCAATGCATTGATATGTTCTTTATTGCCATGATTAAATTTCGGTGCCCACATTATGACGACAATATTTCAAAGGAAAAGGCGTCAGAAGGTACCAGTGTTAATAACTAGTGAACCAGTTAAATAATGATGTTAACAAGTGCAAGTTAAGTGAGTCTAAAAGCTACATTTAATTCGGAAAATTTTCTAAATAGACAGTGATGTATCACAGACAACCTCAGAGATTAATTAGAAAAATTTATTATCATTTGTTTTTAAATAATAAAAAATGTAAGCACGATTTTAAAACGTTCAGTAAATAATGCAAAATATATCTTAAGCCAAAGGCTGAATTAAGATTGTCTTTCAAGTTAGCTTGTTTCCCATTTGTATATATAAATTATAGGTTTCCCTATGAGAGCTGTGGGAAAACAGGCTTTTCCAGCACTCCTAAAGATTGACATTTATGAATCTAGTTTTCTGTTCATAATAAACAAATATACGATTTACAACTCGTAGAAAAGATATTGTGTGTACCGTAAATGAAAACAGTAGTTGGAAACTTTTAGAGTAACAACACTCAAAATATTTTCTAGTGACTCTTCTGAATTTTCACTTTTTATTCTAAACTGAGCAACAAATATTGTGTTTTCAGAATAATTTATGTACATTAAGAGTAATTTACTCTACAATATTCTATCTAATAGTTTACCACAGAAGTTCACCAGTCTGAAAAGACACTAACATTGATTTGATTCGATTTTAATCCTAGTTATCGTTTCAGTTTTCTAAAACAAAATGTTAATGTTAAATTTGTTATGTGGACACAATTTACAAAAATTGGTTTCCAAAAATCTCGATTGTTTGCGTTTAATTTGGTTTTCTAGGTTCATTTAAAAAACACTTTTTGCATTATTTTTGGTGCAGTTAATGAGTACTAACTTGATTTAAAGGGTACAACTGCAAGTGTAGAAACGTCAGTAAAATATGAAAGAAGCAAACTTCATTTGTACAGATGGTAAAAATTTTAGATTATTACGCCTTTGATTTCATGTTAGGTATGTTGTTTAAATAGATGGATCGTTATTAGGCCATTATAGTTAAAATTCAATTTTTCTTTCATTTAAAATGTTAAAAAAAAACGTTTCATTACGATTTAGTGTGTGAAGGTTGTTTCATGTGCACTTTATCGCTATATTTCAGTATGCTTACCGAGAAATAGACGAGGATAACAAACATGTTTCGTAGCTACTCATTAAAAGTTATTCTGGTTTGTCAGTTTAAGTACCTAAATGAAAAAAAAGTGTAAGTGTAAACAGTTTTATAGCGTAAAGGAGAAATATTATTGAATACATGAATGACAGTAGCGAAGAAGAGGCTTAAAACCTCGTTGGATAAACGCAGGTCGTGTGCAGAAAACGCTTACTTTTTGCACCTGTTGCATAAATAACTATTAGGTTGTACAGTAAACTAGAACCTAAGTATTAAAATAAAAACCAAAATTTGCAAAATTTTAGCTATAGTTGCAGTGGTTCATTTAGATAAATCAATGGTATTCTGTATTACACCATAACCGATTTACTCTTTATGTTAATACAACAGAATGGAATTTTTGAAGAGATAATGCCTAATGTTCATATTTCAAATCCAACACTATAATTAATCAATAGTTTACAGTATTATTATCCATATATACAATAAGAATATTTTACTGCCCTTCTGTGCAGCCTATACGTCTGTATAGTATCATGTTTTGAGGATCCAAAAATGTTTTATCGTCCAAAACAAATAATTAGGTCCATTGTAGGAGTGTCCCCACGCCAAACCATATTTTAAACAACTAAATGTGATGACCGTTCCGTCATTGTATATTTATTCTTTCCCGTCACCACTATGAATTAAATCAACTCATACATTCAAACACACTGTAAAAAACTATTAACTTTAATTAAATTTGTATAGTATTTCAGAATATTTATGGGTTTATTAATGTTCGCATAGTATGTATACAGGGTGGCCCAATAGCGCGCGGGTGGAAGATTGTGGGTTTATTAAGGCATATTTATAAAGTTTGTTGGGATGTGGAGGGGATCCTTAAGGCTACAAACCTAAAATATTTTCACTCGAATCGCAAAATTTATACAGGGCGATTTATATCAAACTTGCATTTCTTTAAATAGAACTCCCTGTATATTATTATATATTTGGATTCCTTGGTTAATTCTAGTGCGACTTTATGTCTCACATATGGTACCTAAAACGAATCGTTTAGCCGCAATTAGTCATTTTTTACATAAAGTAGATGTTTGAAATAAATTAAATATCGCTGTGATCACGAAACATAGGCTAGTACTTTGCCATGTTACTAGACATGAGATGTACCAGCGTAGACCGGATAGTCCAATCCGAAATCTTCTTGTGTTTTTAATGAAATTAGTTTGTCAATTTAGAAAAATTCAACCAATGGTAACTTCATTTTTCCAAATAGAACGGCCATTTTTTAATTTTTGCATCAAATGGGGATTTTTTTTACCTTTCTAAGATATAAATTTGTCAGTATCTGTCTTCGGTAGTTTTCTTTTAATTTCACAATTTCTGATTTGCTGTATTTTCCAATTTTCAGTTTCTATGAGTAACTAGTAGGTTGTGAAAGATAAACCAATTTTGTCACTTTACCTATACTTTCACATTAGGTACCAGTTCGTGCTGCTATTTCTGGTTAAAGCCTTTATTGAATAGTTAACATTAAATTTAACTGGTAAAAAGTATTCTAAACTGGAATTTGTACTTGAATTGCCCCAATAATAAATTATTTGGACTCCTTGACGATGTACTGCTCGTTCAAATTAGGGACGTGTATGTTCAGCAAGATGGCGCACGTCCACACCGTGCCAGCGTAGGCATGGGCCAACACGATGGCGAGCGAGATCTCCAAATATTTCTCTGCTTGGGGGTACGTCCAGAAAGAAGTGTATACTGAACTACCAACCACTGCGGAAGATATGACAAATAGAATCCGAAACGTTTTTACAACCATCAACCCAGTAGTGTTAAATAGGGTTAAAAATTCCTTTCGTCGTAGAATTCAAATTTCCTTAAAACAAGGTGGTAGACATGTTGAACATTTATTAAATTAATCTTTATTTTTATTTTAGCTCGTATAAATAATATTTATAATGAAAGGAAAGGTCCAATTTAAATGTGAATCGTTTTTGTTTATTTTACACGGGTTACTAGATAATACAAACCAAAAATTGAAAAATGCAGCAAATTAGTCAAAAATTATGAAATTATAAGAAATCTGCCGAAGATAGAGAACGACAAATTTATATGGTCAGAAAGGTAAAAAAATTCCGCATTTGATACAAAAAGAAGAAACGGTCGTTCCATTTGAAAAAATCAAGTCGCCATTGATTGAAATTTTCTAAATTTACAAAGTAATTTCTCTAAACACAAGAAAAATCGGATTTGAGCGACCGGTCTACGCCACATTTCACGTCTAGTAACATCGCAGACTTATGGCCTTCTAAGTTTTGTGATCACAGCGATATTTAATTTTCTTCAGACCACTGTTTGTAAAAATGGTGAATTGCGACTAAGCCATTCGTTTTAGGTACCATACGTGGTACACAAAGTCACACTAGAATACAAATATGCAATAATCTACAGGGGGTTCTACAAAAAATGCAACTTTGATGTAGATCGCCCTGTATAAACTTTGCGATTCAAGTGAAAACATTTTAGCTTTGTAACCTTAAGGATACCCCATCATATCCTATCAACAAACTTTAGAAATATTTCCTAGTAAACTCACAATCTTCCACCCGCGCACTATTGGGCCACCCTGTATATGTATTTTTTTTGACTCTGCTAATATTCTCGGTTTATGTGAATTAATACGGCAATAAAATATTCTCATCTTATTTTATCTTTAACCATGGTAAATACAAACGTGGGTTGCGTTTCCCCATTATAATATTAGTTTAAGTAAAAAAAATAATTTTTTAAGCAACGCAGATAAATATCGCAGTAGATGGGGGTTCGAAATCAACTTTGGCGGGAAATTTAAATTTCAAGGTCACGTTCCATAAAAACAGTTTTGTTCTATACAGTTTGATTAAATAAAAATAAAATAAAAAATCCAGCCCGATCGTGCAAGGTAGTTTATAACATAGCTGTAAATGAAATGGGTAACAAAAACAATCGCAATACTGCTAAAAGAAGCAAACGCGTTTCGCCCCGCTGTTCAAAAATTTAGAGTCAAATTCGTTAAGGTGTTCGAGCCCATTAAAAACCAAGTACTTGGAAAGAACGGAGTACGTATAGCCATTTCGGAACAGTCTTCCAATTTTTGAAAAAATAAAACGAAAACAACAATGTTTTCGTAACTTTAGTTCCTGGCCACTTCTGGTATTCTGGAACTAGCCCTCATTTCCATTTTCTTAAATTCCCTAAATTCAATTCTTTTGGACAGATTTTGATTTTTTCAATTTGGAGAGGGAACTTTTAAAGTTTATGGTTTGGAATGTTGAAAAACGACAGGTTTCATTCCTAACAAGTCTAAAGTTCGATATTAGGGCATATTTTTGTTACTGCATTGTTAGTCGTTCCTATACAGACTGTCCATTACATTCTGATTACATTATTTCATTATCGGGCTTTTGAGTTACAAGGGTGAATCAAATATATGGAAGCCTTTCCGTACCCTACATTATTGGGGAAACCTAGAGTAGATTACACTGCTAGGGAACCCCACATTACCACATCTTTAGTAACTATTGCAATGTATGGGTGAGAAATATCGTAGTCGGTTGCGTAACGGATTATAGTTAAATCTCTTACAAAAGAAAGAGTAAAACGATCAGAAATTTTTAGAAGGCTTGGGGCACAGTTCGGGGTAATACACTTAAAAAGACACAAGTGTGCTTATTGCAGAAATAATATTTAGAAGAGCGAGAAGCCGTTCAAGGTAAAGGTGACCAACGTCGACAAAGAATCAGAGTGACAGAGTTCAACATTCGTACTGTTGACCGACTTCTCGACATCCAACGATTAAATGTAGCACTGAAATTTCTTGTGAGGTGGGAATAAGCGTTGGTAGTGCTCATGCGATTATTACTGAAGATCTTGGGTTTTCGAAAGTGTCCACAAGGGGTGTCACTGAACATCAAAGAAGGAATCGTACAGAAGTATGCGAACTACATTTGAACCGATATGAGGTTGAAGGGAAAGGTTTTTTTTTGCATCGGATAATGACTTGTGACGAAACTTGTGTGCACCATTACACCTCGGAATTGAATCAAACAAGTGTGGAAACTGCGTCTGTCAAAGCAGGACAGTTTTTGGTGGCCGTATTTTTCGACTTTAGAGGATTATTACACGTTGATCTTCTCCACGAACGTTTAACTCTAAATCACACATAACACTTCTAACTTTTAGACGAGGTAAAAACGCATATCGTCGGAAAAGACGGGAATTTCCCATAAGAGGCGTTATCCTGCTGCCCCCTACAGCTGACCTAACTGAGCAAAAAATTTAAAAATTGTGGTGGACTATACTATACTCTCCTGCAATCCGGACGATTACCACCTGTTTGGACTGATTACAAAAGTTCTTGAACGACAACGCTTTGATGACGATGCTACTGTTGAAGCTGTAATGAGCAATTGGCTTATGGCTCAACCATATTTGTTTTACGATAACGGGATAAAAAGTAGTGATAGGACCTCTCGAATGAAAGATAATCGATTCGATTGTAGGGATATCTCCAGTTATTTCCAGTGGTTATGCGAAAATCACTAGAATGGTTTGTTGATCGAAATCAGCACTCATTCCGTTGCTTTAGACTTCAGCGATCAGATCGAATTATTATTACACAGCACCTACGGTCGCAGTCTGGAACGCCACATTTGGGTTACTTACAAACCTATCGCACGCTTTTCTGCCCGACATACGTGTCGTTTTGCTTGCACCGTGTTTAGTTTGGAGATACCAAAGCGCGAATTTTGATTTATTTAAATATTATTCAATCATTCAACATCAACGAATATTAAAAATAATTCTTATTAGGTTTTAATGTTTGAAAGGATACGTACGATTTTTTATTACCAATACGGGCGGCAACTCGTTTTAATTTTCGAAATCGACTCGTTGTACGGTTGATTTGATTTCAATGAAACTAAACTTAAACTTAACGCAAATGAAAAGGGAAAAATAAGGGAGAAAGAAAATTGCAACCACCTTGGCAAGACAGTTTTATTAGGATATCATAATAATAATTATTCATGTGAGGCTTTACCACCGCCGACTCCTTTGGCGGTAGCCGCACGTGCAGCAAGGTATGCGATTAGGTTATCCCAGATGTAATACATCTGTTGCGATTACCGATTGTACCGAGCCGAGTTGGCAATACGAGACTTGCGAACTCGTGTTCTCCTGAGAAACGAGAGATTGGCCATTTTTCGAAATAAAATCATTCTGATGATCATTCGAAATTTCACTCGAGGGGTGAAGTTTCAATTGCGGAAATCATTCGATTGTTCCCATCACTAATAAAAAGTTACACATTCGTTGGAAAAAATGTGTCACCAAATCAAGAGACTATGTGGATAAATAGTTTTAAGCCCTTGTATTTGTATCAGGTTCCAATAAAAAAAAAAAAATTGGTTTGAATTTGTTTCACCCTCGTATAACCATTTCCCTGTAAAAGGGTTTAAAACGTGATTGACACGTAAAAAAAAAAAAATGATGCTTTTTGTCAAATAATAGCTAGTATCTGAACGTTCCGATGATTCGTGAGGATCCCTGAAATTTGATACGCTAGTACTAATTAATACAGTAAATGGTTGGGTTCTAAGTTGTAAAGAACCAGCCGTGAATTTAATTAATTTCAATTAATTTTATATTAAATATAATTTACTGTTTTAATTATATAATGCACAAATAAAAGTGACGTTGAACAGCCAAGTTAAACGTAATTACCACCACTAGCACAATATTACTACAAAATCTCAAGGAGAATCAAACTATCACATTCAATTTCTCAGATAAAACCACCGTCCTTTCAAAATTTTCGCCTGACACATGCACCCTATTTTATTTTTAACCGTAGTCGTAACCAGATACCCATTCGTGATTGTAACCGACTGCGTTAAAGGGTGGGCGATATTAGCACCATAATTTGTAATTTTTCCAAAATAATATAATTCCTGCTCCAACAAGTTTTCTATGAAACGTTAATTGTATAGTAGAGTTTAATAAATATATTAAGTTCTGAACTGAGTCATCATTTCTTCCTCTGTACACTAATTCTATGGTTCATTTGTTTTATTGTTATTAACTGTGCAGGCTAGTTTTTCGTTACCAGAGTAATTAGCATAAAATTGCTAGAAATAATTATATGCTACTCCCATTATTCCGTAAGGATTGAGATTTATTTAACGCACCGTTTAACGTTCCGTGTTTAGTATTAAAACCAAAATATGGAAATAAAATTATCAACTTAAAATTAGTGTTTAATTAATATTAATCATAAGGTATTGAATCAGGGAATACAAATAATTAACCAGTAAAATCTTATGTAATGGTTGACGAAATAAAAGTACTTTTAAGTATCTCTTATGTTCATTATACCTCCTTAAAAGATTAGACCGTTAAGTATGGATACCGATCTTCTTTTATTACTTATTAATTAAAATTATGACAAATATCAGCAAGCGATAAGGTATTTTGTATTTCTAATGGGGAAGTTACAAATAAATTATTTATATTAATTCAAATAAATAAAATTTGGATTCTGTTGAGAATAATTGGTCAATACTCAGTTAGCAAAATAGTTAAGACATACACCGTCAGTACTAATTCATTAATTTATAGTGTAAAATCATATTCTATGTAATAGAAGTTTGACCGTACAATACGCTTTTGTGAATGAATTTTATTTAAAAGAAAACACTTGCCAATTTCAAAGATAATAATAAAATATTTTTGCTGTCTACCAATGCTGTTAGGTACAAATGTACTGTAGTCGACATATTGTCAATAAAAGCAAAATAAGTTCCACTCGACGACGTTTAACATTGACAACCTAATTAAAATGTTGAATAAGTTCCATAAAATATAAGAAAACAACTCTAAATTCGTAAAAAGAAATTTGTCTTACCGTTATTGTGTAAAATACAACGTACCTTAAAAGCTACATTCAAGCATATGTGAAAATGTAGACAACTGATTTCTGTAATTTTGAATTATACGTAATTAGCAATTAAGACGTTATGTAAACAATAATTTTTGTTGTGTATGAAGTGGTAATTTCACTTCCACATCCAACGGATGGGAAGTACTGTATCTCTAAAAAGGATTTCAAACATTTTTATTTGCTCAATCGCTTTAAACTGTTCTAAAACGTCCAAAAACAAAATTTGGTGTGTGTGTGTGTGTGTGTGTGTGTGTGTGTGTGTGTGTGTGTGTGGGTGTGCGCGCGCGCGTGCGTGTGTGTGTTTACTCCATAACTTTCGAAGAACTTAACATATTAACTTGAAATTTGGCACGCATATAGATGTCAACTGCCCAAAGCGACTTTGATGTCAGTGTATGACGAAAGGGGTAAAATTGGGGGTAAGTACTCTTCTGCAAATATTTATTTTTTTAGATTTTTCCCTTTTCAATATGTGATTAATAATATAATTTTGAGTATTTTTTGTTCTTATAATTTTTCTGTACAATAAACGGTTTACAAGATATTTGCAAAAAAAACGTCACTTTACGAAATCGGTTTTTCGTAAATATATCCGGTACTACTTAAGATATTCAAAAAGTGAAAATACCAATAGATGGGAAATAAAATTTCTCACAAAAATTGTTTTTTTTGCAATTTTTAGAAAAATTTTGTCATTTTCGAAATGTTTCCGAAAAAACTCGATTAAATTTTGGTAATAGAAATCCAAATTTTTGATAGAAAAGCATTCTTGTCATTTTTTGTAAACATAATCGTTTTCGAGTTATTTACAAAAAAACCGATTTTTTGATGTGGACGTATTGATACAATTTTCAGCGGTTATTTAAAACAATTTCGTCGTTTTGAGATACGTAATAATTTAAGCACATTGCGATAATTAAAGAATCAGTAATTAGTGTAATCTTAATTAAAACAAGTTCCGACGCTTCCGCCTGAACGCAGGAAATATTGGGATTTCCAAGTTTTCCCACCACCATCGCGGCCGGGGTTATATTAGTAAGTTACCTAGTTATCCGTCATATTTTTGCTTTTATACATTACGTTTGAACGTACTACTGCTTTCGTGTATATAAAAGGTAACAGTATTTTAAATTGCTGAATTAAATTTACTTTAGCAGATACTTACTCAAGAATTAAATTTGAAAGTAATTTAAATTAATACGTGTGGTGCAGATTGACCGCTACTGAAAAACCATCTGTTTAGATTTTTACCGCACATGCTTGATTAAACTTAAGAGAGTTTGTATTTATTAAAAACCATTAATTAGTCCTCATCATTCACAGTGAAGGACCCGTGTATGCAGAGAGGGAAACTGTGACTCTTGTTTAACTCCCGAACCGCTCTTCTCCCCAAAATAATTGCGTTTCAGCAACTTTAACCGCCGTTCAAACACTTATCTTCAACTGAGGAACCTGGAGGATTACGTTTTAAAACCGTACGAAAAATCAGTGTTGCTCCAAAGACAATCTTGCTGTTGTAAATACCCTTTTGCAAATTTTTCTTTTTCAGACCTTTCCCTTTTAATATCTGATTATTAATATAATTTTGAGTATTTCTTGTTCCTATATTTTTTCTGTAAAACAAACTCTTTACAAGATATTTGCAAAAAACCGTCACTTTACGAAACCGGATTTTCCTAAATATCTCCATAACTGCTTAAGATATTCAAAAAGCGAAAATACTATTAGATAGGAAATAAAATTTCTCACAAAAAGTATTTATTGCAATTTTTTGGAAAATTTTGTCATTTCCAAAAAAATTCGATTTTGGAACCCGCCCACACGATTTTTTTGAAATTTTGGTATTCGATAGAAAATCAAATTTTTGATCGAAAAACCTACTAGTTATTTTTTGTAAAGTTAATCGTTTTTGAGTTATTTACAAAAAAACCGATTTTTTGATGTGGACGTATTGATACAATTTGCAGCGGTTTTTTAAAATAATTTCTTCGTTTTGAGATACGTAATAATCTAAGCAAACTGCGATAATTAAAGAATCAGTAATTAGTTTAATATTAATTAAAACAAGTCAGCCTGAACGCACGAAATATTGGGATTTCCAAGTTTTCCCACCACCATCGCGGCCGAGGTTATATTAGTAGATTACCTAATTATTTCGTCATATTTTCGCTTTTATACATTACGTTTGAACGTACTACTGGTTTAGTGCATATATAAGGTAACGTAGTATTTTAAATTGATGAATTAGATTTACTTTAGCAGATACTTACTCAAGAATTAAATTTGGAAGTAATTTAAATTAATAGGTGTGGTGAAGATTGACCGCTACTTAAAAACCATCTGTTTAGATTTTTACCGCACATGCTTGATTAAACTTAAGGAGTTTGCATTCATTAAAAACCATTAATTAGTCCTCATCATTCACAATGAAGGACCCGTATTCACAGAGAGGGAAACTGTGACTTTTGTTTAACTCATAAACCGCTCTTTTGTCCAAAATAATTTCATTTTAGCAACTTTAACACTTCAGTTATCTTCAAGTGAGGGACGTGGAGGATTACGTTTTAAAACCGTTCGAAAGATCAGTGTTACTCCAAAGACGATCTTGCTATGATGATCTTGAGTGGCGCCTGGGGCACTTTTCACCCGTATCAACCACTCCAACCGAGAGATCGTCAGTCATATTCTGCCCAGGAGTTGGAGTATAATACCGTAAATAGGTATAAATACACTTAATTATATTTAAGTTAAATACAACAATTTTCAAAACGAGTCTTGATTTGTGTGCTGGTGAAAACTTACTTCAAGCCTCACTTATAAAGGCTTGTTACCAACCGAGATGCGTTTATTAGTTTATTGCTCATTTATTTCCAAAAACAAATAATTAAGACGTATTTTATTTTATAATTTTCGAAAATATTTCGACTTCTAGAGGTTTCTTTCAACACTAGGTATTGAATATTAATATTAATAAATAAACATGATCATATTTTGAAACGCGAACTGTGTAATTTTTAATTTTTTGTTTTTGTTGTGTTAAAGGGTTTAATATGTCAATGAACGATAATAATAATTAAGGTATTACGGGTATAATACTGCCCCGAGGTCAACAGTGCACTTTCCGAGGGCCTCTAATCCGAGATATGTACGTTGTCCGAGGGCTTTAAGCATGTAAGATCCGTGGTGCCTTCTATATTTAATGTCCGAGTTTCTTCAGTCACCTTGGTTTCATAAGTATGCATTCCGTTTGATTTCATAATGCCCTAGCTGCTTCAGACTCATCTACTGGTCAGAAGATCTCAACCCTAACTGACACTGCTGGTACTCCAAGAGAATCATACACTTGTCAGAAGATCTTACTTGTAACTCCAGATATAATTAGACCATATCCAAAAGATGCACCCAGGAAGAATACCGGACGTAGCCGTCAACCAGGAAAAACAAAAATTTTAACCCAAACCCCAAAAAAAGACGCTCTAGTCGATTCAACTCCCAGTGGGAGTGGGATATCTAAAACGAAAAAAAAATTCTTCAGGATAGTGGGAGCGAAATAGAATGTGATCGTACAAAAATGTTATAGCTCAAATCAAAGAGGAAGCAAAGAAGGAAAAACAAAAAAAAAGAAAGTTTATAAAGTCAGAAAGTGAACATAAAACAAAAAAAGGATGTAAGACCAAGATCAAAAAACGAATTCAAACCAGTGAAAGTGAATCTGAATTATTCCATATGCTGATATGTGATTTAGAACGTACCTTAAAAAAATTAGAGACTGATTATTAATTTATTTAGGTTAATTAGAGATGCATTTGTATTTTTATATCTGTTTTTTCTAAGAAGGCTAAAAATTGCTATTGTTTTGTTTTCACGTTACCTACTCTTACACCTTGACGTTTGGGTATTTTCTGAACAAAATGTTTTATTTACAATTTATTTGTCATTATTTTCCATGTGCAAATAGATATGGTCAACTCTCCGATGCGTTGGGGAGATTTGAACCATAAACCAATTAAAAAAAAATGAATAAAACTAAAGTTTTTGAATTTTATGGTTGATAAAAGTAACAGGGGCTTCAACTATCCCGGGCTCCTCCTATGTTTAAATTTAGAAGTTGATTAACACAGTTTGTTTAAATTAGTTTTTGTTTAAAAAAATTAATCCGTCATATATTTTATATATGTAAGTTGGTGTGAGTGACTCGTATTAAATTTGGTTTAAGTTAATAATTTTGTTTAAGTCGTCAAGAGTATACCGGGTGTCAACTAAATCATTATACATACCTTAATTTTGTTAAAACAAGAAACAGAAATTTGAAATTTAGGTAAAGAGTTAGTGGATAAGAATACATTTTTTGACATTAAGAACAGTTGACTATCACTTACGGTTTTACCGGAAGTGATCTTGTTATTCTTATTTTAAGTAGGAACCTACCAATTTTTTTTCAAAGAACGATACCTCTCTAAATCCCCATTCTAATGATGTGTCACAAGTCGTCTTTTGTTTTCAAAATGGCGATTCAGTCGGAGTTTTTGTTGATTTCAATGTTCCGCTATTTTGAAGTAAGTACTCGTTATTTTACAAAATAATTCAATGAATAGTCCAAGAATATTATTTATTTTTAATCTTGTAATTGGAATTTATAAAATTCTGCTTAAATAATTAGTATTTGTACGAAAATTATTAATGTCTAGAAAAAATGTGCACTAATATTTCAAATATTATTTATATACTAAATACCCATAAGAAAGTAAATCCATTTTACTATCTGAAAACAACACAACAAAACTTAACTTCTAAATCAGCTGATATACTACCAGGGTATAAAAACTTGGGCTTTTTTTGGGTGTAATTAAAAAATAAATTCATAACAAAACACTGAAATATAAAAAAGCTTACAGAACTACATTATTCTATTAAATGTTTTATTCTTTGGCCCTCCTGATCCCGGCATAATAAAACTCTTCTAACATCTTCTCATTGGTTCCTTGAAATAATTTCTTGATGTATTCGGTGTTGAAGATTTTTTAGAGTTGCAGGTGGTGTTTTGTAGACCTTTTCTTTTAAGTAGCCCCAAATAGAAAAATCCAATGGGTTAAATCAGGTGACCTAGCGGGCCACATTATAGGACCATTTGTTCCCAATCATTGTTGGCTAAATTTCTGATTTAGAAAATTAGTCACAATTCGTGAGTTGTGGCAGGTGCACCATCTTGATGAAATATGTAATAGTTTGCTGGAAGATTATTTAAAAAAAGTTCAACTGCGCTCTGTAAAAAATTTAGATACATCTGTTCATTCAGGGATAGATTGAAAAAAAATGGTCCTATATGTGGGTTCCAAAATTATTCAAAAAAAGTTCAATTTCGCTCTATAGAAAATTTAGATACATCTGTTCATTCAAGGATAGATTGAAGAAAATTGGACCTATAATGTGGGTTCCAACGATTAATAACCAAACGTTAATTCCAAACCGTTCCTGGAATGCTCCATCTATTACTAACCGGCGGTATTCCGTGGTCCAATATCTGGTATTTTGTCGGTTAAACACTCCTAAATTAGTAAATCTTGATCCATCCGAATAAATAATTTTGTGATGAAATGTTTCCTCTCGATTGTAATTATGTAGAAACCAATTGCAATATGCAAGTCTTCTAGGAAAATCAGTTTCATATAAAATCTTGGTGAATTTGGTACTGATAAGACTTAAAACTATGCTTTTATATAATTCTTCTTACGCGTTCAGCAATACCTCGCACAAAAGCGATGCGATCATATTCAATATAAGCTAGTACATTTATTTCACTCTATTCATTTATAATAAAAATTCTTTTTAACAATTAAAACCTTTTAACAACCCGAATATGACGCAACTATAAAGTTTTGGAAATGTAACTATCTGACAATTAATATTTCCATTCAATTACTACTTACTATGTTTTTCCAAGCCTACTTAGGTAATTGCCTATAGTCCGTAAAATGAATGATTGCGAATTTCGGCTTAGCGCTTATTTGGCGTGGCACACTCTTAGTTTGTATCTATTTCGTTCTAACATACAATATTTGGAAATAGACAGAATGGAATGCTACATTATCGTCGCTGCGGGTGGTGAACTAAGACGGACACTATACGTTTAAAACATCTGTATTTGTGTCAGGTGTGTTAGAAGGAGATAGTAATATTTGTTCTAAGCGTCACTTTAAAGACTAAATTGCTGTTGCAATCCTTTGACAGTGGTATTCAAAAGTTTATTTCGCGTGTTTGTAACTAACAACTACTGAAATATGTTATATTCCTTCAATTTATAAAAAAAAACTAAAACGTAATTGAACATATAATAGTATAATTTATTTTTATAAACATAATTGGAATTCAATTATGTTATTAAATTGAATACAACATGGTAAAAAATTTTCGTGATATTTTTCAACACAAAATTACCTTATAATTAACTACTTTCTAAATAATTTTAAAGAATGTAGGGTTATTAATATATCATTATTTTACGCAATGGAGTAATGTCTACAAATTTGCATTAGTACTGTTTGTATACTATTGTAACAACCGTAAAATGCCAGGAAAGTTTTTAAACGAACGTTGTCATGAACTCGTGTTTAATGTGTATGAGTATTTTTGTCGTGAAAAGGATAAAGTTGGTCCTCTGTGTAATGTTGACGCAGTGAACACGTAGAAGCTTTAAAAATTAGCCTCAATACGTTACACAAAATCGTTGACAGTAAAAAGCGGAACATTTCATTGCCAAAAACTATCAGAAAACCACGAACTAACAGGAAAACTGTAAAAATACCATGAAAATATACAATCGGTTTCACCACTTCAGATGGAATTTATAGACGAAACGTGGATCTTTTCTAGGGGATCACAGAAGAGATCTTGGCAAGGCGACACAGCAAAAAGTGTAAAAAAATGGGGAGTGTTCAAGTAATGGGTAAAGATTTTTATCATTTTACACACTGGTAATGAATACGGTTTTATTAAAAACTGTAGTTTGGTTTTTTCGGCAAAAAAATCTAGTGATTACCACGACAATATGGACGCTGCAACATTTGAGAAGTGGTTGAAACATCAGCTGTTGCTTAACTTACAGGAACCGTCATTAATTGTTTTGGACAATGCATCATATCATTTTCGGCTTATAGAGAAAACGCCTTCGAGTACATGGAAAAAGAATGAGTTGCGAAACAGGTTAACAAAAAAAAATTCTTTTGCTGACACGGATTTGAAGGTAGGTTTGTTGAACTTTGCTAAACAACATAGACAACTGAAACTGTACCTTGTGGATGACATTATTAATGAAACTGGTCATTTCGTGCTTAGTCTGAGAATATTTGGGGTATCGGCAAATCATATTATGATAAGCACATGGGTAGACAAGGTTACTCTGATACCGTTGTATTACAAATGTGGAAGGAGGCTTTGAAACAATGTGATGGAGAAGTGTGAAAAAAAACTATTACACATACAAAAAAAAATTATATCTCAATGGTGGTCACGTGAAAAGGTGTTAGATATAACAGTAGAAACATTGGTAATTTTAAGTTTACATACACCTTTTTTAATTCTCAATAAAATCTTATTATTAAGAACACAGTGTTACAAATTAAGTTGTAAATTAGATCCTTGGTGTTAATTTCTCCTACTCTGATTGTAAAAAAAAGCTTTTTTTATGTAAATATTGCATTCTTCTAATTAAAACTATATACTAAACTACATGCTTATTTACAGTTATTACTTGTAGTTTTTATTTATTGCAAAAATACTGAAATTTAAAATTATAAATGGTTTGAACAAAATTATATTATCTGCATACGTATTTGCGGACTTTGCTACATTGTGTAAAATAATGATATATTAATGACCCATATTCTTTAATGTACTTATTTAGAAAGTAGTTCATTATTATTATGTTCATAAGAATAAATTATATTATTATATTTTCAATTACGTTTTAATTTTTTTTTATAAATTGAAGGAATATAACATATTTAGTTGTTATTTACAAACACGCGAAATAAACTTTTGAATACCACTGTCAAAAGATTACAACAGACAATTTAGTCTTTAAAGAGAAGCCTAAAACAAATATGACTATCTCCTTCTAACACACCTGACACAAATACAGATGTTTTAAACGTATAGTGTCCGTCTTAGTCCACCGCCCGCAGCGACGATAATGTAGCATTCCATTCCCTCCATTTCCAAGTATTATGTGTATTACGAAATAGGTACAAAGTATGAGTGTGCACGCCAAATAAAGCGCTAAGCCGAAATTCGGAATCATTCATTTTACGGACTATAGACAATTACCTAAAGTAGGCTTGGAAAAATTTACGAGTAATTGAATGCAAATAATAATTGTTAGATAGTTACATTTCCAAAATGTTTTAGTTCCGACATATTCGGGTTGTTGTATTTTATAACACATGATTTAGAAGTTAACTTTTGTCGTGTTGTTTTAGATAGTAAAATTATGGGTATTTAGTATTTAGTGCTTTCCATTTGAAGTATTAGTGAAACTGTTTTCTAAACATTAGTAACATCCGTACAACGTAGAATAATAAATAGATACAAATCATTTAAGCAGAATTTTATAAATTTTAATTAAGAGATTAAAAATAAATAATATTCTTGGACTATTCATTGAATTATTTAACGCTCTTGTTCAACTCACTTTGTCTGCCCGGTTCAAATCTTGTAATTGAATTTTCAATAACTTCTTGATCTCCGATTGAGCTGAGGTTTAGCATACATACGTATTTGTGATGACAATACACGAATATGTGATTTTTGCTTTGACTTTTGCGGCCAAATTTGGCTAAATGTGGTTCATTCAGCTTTTAGCGTAAGACCATGCACAAAAATATACAAGTTGAGTTCAAGATCAGGGGGCTCGCCTGGGGGGCTCAAAGTATTGTGTTCGGTCAACTATTTTCCCATCTCCGGTTGAGCTGAATTTCGTCATACATGTGTATATTGGCCAAGTAGGTTCGAAACTTTTGTTTATAAAATTAGGGTCTTGAAAAATTGAGTTTCTTTCTTTGTTGGTAGAAAATAAAAATAAGTAAAAAAAACGCTTTTATTTCCAAATGTACTAAAAAGAATAAAATAATTTTTTTATCTACCCATTAACATCAAAAATTATTGTGACTAAAAATAAAAGCGTGGGGCATACATGATATCTTGTACTTATAACAAAGCCTATGAACACCTACATTCAAATAATAAAGTCCAAGGCACTACAAAGGGTGCCTCACACTTTTATTTTTAGCCACAATAATTTTTGATGTTAATGGGTAGATAAAAAAATTTTTTTATTCCTTTTAGTACATTTGGAAGTAAAAGCGTTTTTTAAAAATGTTTTTTTTACTTATTTTTTTTTTGTAAAATAACGAGTACTTAATTCAAAATGGCGGAACGTTGAAATCAACAAAAACTCCGCCTGAACCGCCATTCTGAAATCAAAAGACGACTTGTGATACATCATTGGAATGCAAATTTGGAGAGGTATCGTTCTATGAAAAAAAAGGTAGGTTCCTATTTAAAACAAAAAAAGTAAGACAACTTCCGGTAAAATCTGAAGTGGTAGTCTGCCGTTTTTAATGTCAAAAAATGTATTTTTATCCACTAAATCTTTATCCCAAATTTTAAATTTCTATCTCTTGTTTTAACAAAGTGAAGGCATGTACGATGATTTCGTTGACACCGGGTATACCCACCGTTATGTGCAAATTAGTAGCATTTTTTTGCTAAATAAACTTCATTATTATTATTGTTATTATTATTATTTTGATTTTAATTTAGAAACAAAAATGCGCTTGGTTTAAAGATATCCAGTTTTCAGAGTATTTCGCGTAAACTAAAAAGTGTTTCCCAATTTAAATTAAAAATGACCAAATACGTGGAAGAACACCAAATGATCATTATCGTCATTTGTATTCATGCAAACACTCGAGACTTTTAAGAAAATCTAAGAAAAAATTATCTAGAATGTTCCAGAATGTTCTACATTGTATCAGAAAATCTTACCTATTTAAGCATTGTTTAGTCTTTTTGAAGTTAAAACATTTAAATCTTCTCGATTATAACTAGTACACAAATAAACTATGTCTGTCGTAATACTAAGTACAAAAATAGATGATAAAAACTCTTTAGCAGTCATTGTTTTCGGCTTCCTGTAATTCTTCGTAATTTTCGCATTCCTGTTTATCGTCTGAATCATTTTTAACTAAGTTTTCTTCGCTACCGTGTGTTATATCAAAAATATCGTATTGATTAATATCTTTTAAGTTTTCGTCTAACTTTCTTCTTTCAGTTATGATTCGTTGCACGCTTTCTTGTGAATCGTGTTTAGGTATTTTTAAGATTTTTGATTCCTTAGTATCACCGTTATCGTACAAATCCACATCCCTTTCCGACTTCGAATCGGGTGTTAAGTAAATTGCCGTTAATAAAATTGGGGTTTCTCCAGGAATATCGAACGATTTTTGTTTTGTAAACAGTTGTTTTGTACTACCATAAAATCTATGTAACGGCTTTGAATCGGTAGGTACACTTAAGAGTAAGTTTGTGTCACAATTATCGTTTAAATTCTTCAATGAGTATTTCTCATCAATTTCCGGTAATTTGAGTAAGTGCTCGTGTTGGGTTACGTTGATTATGTCATCTAAATTCGTTTGGATTTGAGTAAAACTATTTTTATCGGCTGCATCGTTGCTTGCGTAATGCGACAATTCACTTATGTTATAGATGTCCGAAACAGATTCGTCTATTATTTTAATGTCATCAAGATGAGAAAGTGTGATGGGTTGCTGGCTGTGAAGTGTTTGGCGGCGAGCTTGCAGTGATGTTTGTCGTTCAATTGGTCTTTTTGAACCAGGGGGGTTGTAAGTAAAATTAGATGGCAGTGATAAAACCTGAAAGGCCACCATTACTTCGGTTACTGCTCGTGTAAACTTACTTTAGTAAGAGGTTTTCTGGGTTGATGACATTCAGAATCCATTTGGAGCGCCAGACATAACTCACGTTGCTCTTCCATTTCTTGTTTCTCTTGAAATTCGCGTTCCAACTGGGTATCCATATCTTGTTCGTCCTCCAAGTGTTTATGGGATTCTTCCAAATGTTTCATTAACACCTAAAATAGTATAATTACTAAATCGGTCTATAATCATAAGCTAGACTTACAGCAACAACGACATTAACTAGTACAAATTGAGCCATTAGCACAAAAATTACAAAAAAAATTGGTGCAATGACGGCAGATACACAGCAATTTTTAACACAATCCGTTTTCTCATCGCACTCTTCTCTTAAAGTGTCTTTCATAATGCCATTCCAATTATCACCAGTTGCTACCCGAAATAGTGTTAAGAAAGCCATACCAAAATTTGAGAAGTGAGCGTGTTCTCCAAGACCTACGTAATATTGGTAAAGTTTTTATACATAATTGTCAACGTACCTTGGCATGGGTTTTCATCCGAACACTCCAGCCGCCCAAAAAGTTCAACACCGAGTGCGGCAAATATAAAAAATAAGAGAAAGAATAATAGTCCTAAATTTCCAACTTGAGGTAACGCTTGCATCACAGTATCTAACAAAGCCCTAATCCCTTTCGCCATTTTCAGTAGTTTTAGCACTCGCGCAATCCGCATTACTCGCATCACTCGCAAGACAGTTGGGTTTATAGGAATAATATTTGATTTTAGCTCTTCCAAAATTATGCCAACAACAGATAATATCACGATGAGAACGTCCAATTGATTCCACTTATCTTTCATGTATAGCACAAAACCAAGGGCGATTAACTTCATGCTACTCTCCAAAATAAAAACTGCAGTAAAAAAATAATTAAATATCTTTAGGATGTAGTTTAAAATCTCAGGCATTTTGTAACTTTCGGTTGCCATAGTTACTACATTAAGGCCAATCACGGCCGCTATGGCCAAGTCGAAATATTTGGACGTTACGATTTTATGAATGAATAAACGCCACGGTGAGTAATTGATGTAGTACGGCGGTTCGTTCATTTCTGAAAAGATGTGAATGGCAATTTGGATAATTGGTAACATATACTCACTCCTCCGCCTTTTCTCCATTTGTAAAGCACGCTTGGCAGCTCTTCGAACTCGTTCCTCTTTCTCTTGCTCTCTCTACACCTGTGAAAATTTTCAACAACCACACCAACGAACATATTTAACACGAAAAAGCCCACTAAGAGTATAAAGGCAATAAAATATAGTAATCTCCATTCAGAGTAATTGACAATAGGCTAAAATCGAGATCATAGTAATGCACTCTAAAACATTTATGCTTACCTCCTGATCTTCTCCAACAGCATCCAGACCCGTATACATAATATTAACCCAACCATCTCTAGAACTGAGTACAAATAGTGACATAAGCGCTTTACCCAAATCATCAAAATTGTATTTTTGATTAACCCATAAATTCCCACGAGCTTTACACTCAGATTTATTTTTGACACCTTTGGAGTCTTCACCTTTACAATAATAAAACGCCCCCTTAAACAACTGAAAAAAATTCATGAGATAAGCGAATTTATAATATCGATTTACCTGAACGCCAAGAATTCCAAATATTATAAAAAAGGTACAACATATAAGAACAATATTTCCGATAGGTCGTAGTGACGATAACAATGTTTGAACAACTAATTTTAAACCTGGCGCTCTATTAATAACACGTAGGGGACGTAGTGATCTAAGTAATCGAAAAACTCTTAATATACCAAAAATTCTTGGACTTGATTCGCTAATTAATGACATTAGAAGATCAACTATTGATATGATAACTAAGGAACCATCCATTATATTCCAACCTGACGTGAAATATGCATCGGAACCATAACACATACCCCATGAAACCACCTGAAACAAAAATTTAAATCTTACTAAAATTTGGAATACAAAATTTAGAATAAAGGATGTACAATGTTATGTTCAAAACAAAGAACGCGGAATGAGCCAATATGGTATATGAAAAGATATGCAATCGACTTTCACTAATCGATTAATTACCTCATTCAACAACGTTCGACAAAGCTTTTTCAAGATCATGATGTATATATTTGTTTTTTTTTTTTATGTTGTTTTGTTATATGCGCTTGTGCTGTTGTTTGCGTGTGCGTGTCGTTAGTGTACGTGTGTGTGCTTTGTCGCTGTTGTGCTTATGTTGTGTTGTGTGTGTTTGCATGTGTGCTGTGTTGTGCTGTGTTGTTTTTGTGTGTGTGCGTGTGTGTTTGTTGTGTGTGCTGTGCGTTGTGCGTGTGTGTGTTTTTTTTTTGTTTTTTTTTTTTGTTTGTTGTGTTTTAGTTTTCATATGTGTTGTTGTTGTATATTTTACGTGTACTTTATCTTCGTACAGCTATATTATATGCGTGTGATTTTTGTGCGTATATGTGTACGTTGTGTGGTTGTGTCGTTACACGATATGCGTGTAGCGTGTAGTGTATGTCCTGTGTGCGTGTGCATGTGCTTGTTCGTATGATTTTTTGTTCGTGTTTGTGCGTTTTTTTGCTGTTGCGTGTGCGTTTTGTTTTTTGAATGTGTGTTTGTTATTATGTGGTGTTGTGTTGTTGTGTTGTTGTCGTTGTCCAAGATAAGGATGCCCACTATGGGGATCTCGAAACGGTAAGAGATGGAAGGTCAGTTAAATGGAACAAAAGTTACGCATTTGAGAGGATGTATTTATGGTCTTTGTAGAACTCGAATATTCTTTTAGTTTTTGAGATATTTGAAAAAATTGAATTTTCTGATTTTCGTTTTTAATTTTTTTTGACCTTATTTGAAGAGCTATCAAGAAAAGAGTATATTTTCATTACCACTTTTCTAGCTCTACTTAATGCTGTTATTCAATTTTTGATACAACGTTTTGTTTGTTAGCAACCATCATCAACTTTATTTTTTTAAATACACGAAAAATTATTTTTGCCATATTTAAATTCTCTCCTTGATTCTGAATTCAACGATATATCACACTTTATATTTTTGATACGTTTCGGATGAGAAAATTCATATTCAATGTAAAACATCGAAAACGTACAGTTAAAACTAATACTAGAAACATTAGAAAACCGTAAAATTATTATAAAATTATGTTTTGTAATTTTAAATGATAGACAAATAAAAAACAAATTTATTTTAAAGGTTAATAAACTCAGAAAAGATGTTCAAAAAGATTCCCGTTATTCTCTAAACATAAATAGCATCTTGTAACTGTAGCATCTTCAGCATTTGAGGAGTAATACTAGAGAAGTTATTTTTGTAAAATTTCTTCGTTTTCAATATCGTTTCCATAAATGTAAATTTTAATGTATACCCAAAGAAAAAAGCCAAAGGTGTTATATCTGGAGAACGGTTGGCCACAGTACATTTGCATGAGTGCCAATACATCTTTCTGGAAATCTAACTGACAGGTATTCTCTGACAACTCTGGAATTATGTGCTGGTGCACCGTCCTGCATAAACCAACAACCTTCAACTTCTTGGAAAGGCAAATCATTCAAAGCTATCTCTAATTCATTTTGGAGTAAAATTTGGTAACGTTCAGAATTTAAGGACTCGTGGTAAATGAAAGGACCTATAATTCGAGTACCGAATATAGCAGCCCACATATTAAATCCGAAACGGTGTTGGTGTTTGGCCGTTTTGTACAGACGTGGATTTACTCTTACCCAATAATGAGCATTTCTACGATTAAAAATTCCATTATTATTAACCATACTTTCGTCGGACCATATTCATTGTCTTGAGATTGACGTGTATACCATTCGCAAAATATTCTAGGTCTTTTTGGGTCACCTCGTCGAAGTCCTTGGCAAATTCTAAATTTATACGGATGTACTTTCTCCTACTTTAGAACATAGTGAGCTGTGGAATAGGCTGTACCAGTTGCCTCTTCAATTTTCCTAGTAGAAACTTCTGGATTTTCCGTTACAGCTAATAAAACAGCATTGGGTTTTTCTTTATTGCAAGGTTTTTTGCGAGATTTTACAGGTTTTTTGAACGCACCATATTCTTTTAGATTAACTGCTAATGTGCGAAAAGTTCTTTGTGAGGTTGACGCCTTTTTGGACATTTGTTTAAATACATTATTTCGGCTTCAGAACAATTACGTTGACACAAAATGTAACACGTCAGTATATCGAATTTTACATTATTTAAAAAATGTACTCCTACCATATTGTTTTTAGGTAAACACAAAATGTAATTAACTCAAAGACCACGTAATACGGACAACAATCAATTATGACAGGTAGGTAAACAAAATGCAAAGCCAACTTATTTTATCAAATGCATCAGTACGACGAAAGATGTATTTTAACTGTTTAATTAATAGCATTTTCACTAAATACATACTTGTGAATTATTTTATTTGGAACAGGCATTAGAAAATGAGAAAACATTATTTTTAATGTTTCTAGTATTAGTTTTAACTGTACGTTTTCGATGTTTTACATTGAATATGAATTTTCTCATCCGAAACGTATCAAAAATATAAAGTTTGATACATCGTTGAATTCAGAATCAAGGAGAGAATTTAAATATGACAACAATAATTTTTTCGTGTATTTAAAAAAATAAAGTTGATGATGGTTGCTAACAAACGAAACGTTGTATCAAAAATTGAATAACAGCATTAAGTAGAGCTAGAAAAGTGGCAATGTAAATGTGCTCTTCTTTTCTTGATAGCTCTTCAAATACGGTCAGAAAATTTTCTCAAATATCTCAAAAACTAAAAGAGATATTCGAGCTCCACAAAGACGATAAATACATCCTCTCAAATGCGTAACTTTTGTTCCATTTAACCGACCTTCCATCTCTTACCGTTTCGATCCCCATAGTGGGTATCCTTATTTTGGACACGGTGTAGTAGTAGTGTGCATGTGATGTGCTATGTATGTGCGTGTGTGCGTGTGTGTACGTGTGTGTACGTGTCGTGTGTCGCGTGTGTGCTGTGTCGTGTGTGCGTGTTGCAGTATCGTGTGTGCGTGTGTACATGTCGTGTGTGCGTGTATGCTTGTGTGTATGTGCGAGTTCGTGTGTTTGCATGTATGTGTACGATAATACGTACGTACTTGAAGGTTCATGTTTGATCTTGATTTCATTTTTCTTTTTAGGGAATACAGTAGCGAAGAGGAGAGTTTACTAGGCGTGCATACTTATTATTGTATATTTCGGATATGTCAAAGGTTAAAAAAACTAGCTGGATTTAAAATTATAAATTAGTCCTGTTCTATGAATTTTTTAAACGTGGCGTAATTTGGATACAATCAATCTCTAAAGTAGAATTTAGTGTTTCTTCAAACCCGAATATCCATTAACTTTATAGGAAAACGAGTAAACAAAATTTTTAAAGATAATTTAATTGTACATAAATTTGGTTCATTAAGTTTCTTAACACTAAACCAAATTAGCTATAAAAATTATTTAAGTAAAGTTGAAAATGCTTAAACCGTATCATTGATATTTTTGTAGAAGCGGGTAGCTCTAGAATTTTGTTCAAGTTAGAATCTACATCCTTCACATGAGGATTCAATCATCTATCTGATATAAATTATTATTTTTGTTTTTATAACGTATTGCTAGGCAAGTTTCATAAATATTCTAAAAAATATATTATATTATTTTTTAATTCGATCTTGTAGATTGGAAAGACGATTGTAAGGACAACAATGATAATTTTATGTATGTATTATGTCAGTAAACATAGAGATGTCAACTAATCCATCTAATTTTGACATTATGGATCGTAGGCAAATTGTGAATTTGGAAAAATTTTTTGTTATTATTGAACAAAACGTAGAGGAATTGCAAAATCCTGGAATATACAAATGTGGAATTGGAAAGTGTTAGATTCCGTGTTTGTAAAATATGAAATTGCAAGTTATTAAATAATTGCGAAACAAAATTATGCAACTATCTTCCTAATTTAGAAATTCAATTTCGTTAAATGTGCATCAACTATTAAGCTTAAGGCGAGATTTTAGATTATTAAAATTGGCGTTGTCAAATCAAATTATTAAAATAATTTTCCTGGTAGGATACTGAAAAACGCCTTCACGGCACTGACTAAACACAATTAGACTTATTTAGAAGAAACAATGGAAAGTGAAAACAGCAATGAATAAATTCGAAGAAGCTCACCCGAGCGGATGCGTTCTGATATATTCCCCTCAGTAGTCTCGGCGGCAAAAGTTCGAGGTTTGACGCGACATTCATTTTCTTAGAGTCGCGGAATTTTTCCGAACAATAAGTTTGTTTTTTTTAATTCCAAAGGTGATCTGTGAAGCTATGCAGAAATCCAACTCCCCGAAGGTGACTACGCAAAACACGCAAAAGGGGCCTTTATAGTCGACAGTACCTTTTCCTTCGTGTGTAGAAAAAAACCAAGTTGATTGACGTTTATGTAAATATAGAATTGTGGAATGCTATGTAAGTGTTGAGAAATGTAGAAATACGGAACTGTGGAGTCGTCAAGTCTTGAAACTATGCAAAAGTGGCAAAAGTAACTGTCAAATTATGGTGGAATTTTGAATTTGGAAAATTACAAATTTATTTGGATTGTTCAAGTTCAGGAAATAGTAAAATCCTGAAGTTTGTGGAATAGTAAAATTTCGGATTATGCTTGTTGAAAAGTCGCGGATTTTTGGAATCTGAAAGATTAAAAATCTGCAATTGTAGAAATATGTCTATTTGTTACGTTGTTACATATACATATATACACTTACTTAGGAGACGGTGTGAATGCGGAATAAAGTATCAAACATATTACACGTGGGGTATTTAGTGAAGAGGAATGAAATGCAGTATTGCAATAATATGGATGAATAAAAATATCGATGAAATGAACAAGTGAAAAAAATTACGAAATAACGAAAATAAGATAATTGTGAAATATAAAGTTCAAGAATTGTGAAATTATGAAATTGTGCAACTGAGTAGTTGTGAAACTTTAAAATTGTGAAATAACGGAATTGAAGTTGAAAAATATTAAAAATGCACAGCTGCGAATTTTTGTAAACGTGGACTGTGCAATCGCAGAATTTAGAAAATTAAAATTAAGCAATGTGTGTGTGAATCCTTGCGATATTGCAGACTCACATACCATTAAATTGATTGTAATCTCATTATATTTAGAGTTTACATCAGCCCTACATACATAAAGACAAAATTTACATCGATTGGGGCTTGAATCTCGATAGCGCAGTTGGTTAGCGTGGAACCCTAGTAAAGTACAGGTCGTAGGTTCAAATCCTACTCGAGGTAAACTTTTTATTTATATATTTAATATAATTAACAATAATTTTTAAGCAATGTAAGAAATGCAATGTTATGGAATAACGAAAAAACCAAAAACTTACCTTTACAAACATTTCAATTGCAAAAACTACGGTAAAAACGTAATTAGTACTTTGCAAAAACACCCTTTCCGTGCTACTAGGCGGTATGTTTGGTCTTTCCATAGCCAAAGTAATACAATTCATGGCTATAAACAAAAGCACTACGTTGTCAAACCATTTTTGTTCAACCAACCAACGACAAAAATGGCGAAATCTAAAATTCTAATTTATTTTTTTACTTGTAAAAAGAAATTACTCACTTATTGTTAGGAGGAAAAAGATAGAGTGAAAAATCATCTCGCTCTTTCATATAATTCTTTGGTTCAATGTACAAAAGAAGTTTTTTTAACCTGGAAACCTTTTCATCCACTTTTGAGCTAACTGAAAATTCTTCCAGATTAATTTTAGGCAGCGATCGTTCTGAGGCACCTGTTACAGTATTCACAGACTTTGGTTCGTTGTAATCTTGTTTTTTTGAAAATGTTGGACTGTTGTTCTTTGTAAATTGAGCCTGAAACGAACTTAGCTTTGATTCTTTAGATAAATGAGATGTAAGTGAATTTTGACGTGTTAATGTAGGTGTCCACGTTACCTACGAGAACTGGTTTATTTACATTTAAATTGTATCGACGGTTACCTGTGGCATTGGGCTGTACGTGTTTGATCTGTTTCGGAATGAGTTTTGAGGACTTAACCCTTTAACATTTCTATTATTTGGTGCGTACTTTTGGGTGTCATTTTGTATACGGATTGATGATTCAAGTAATGAGTCGTTGCGTAAACTTGCCTGAAACTTTGTTGTGGTAATTAGGATTAGGATATTTAATACATACGTGTCGGGTAACTCCCCCGCCATTGCATTGTGCACGATCCCGACCATTGTTTAGAGGAGCTGCTTCTGAATCGGAACCACTCCTACTCTTCTTCTTGCGTAGGCTAGACCGAGTAGGCAATTTCCACGAATACCCTCGTTGAATTTTTGACTTTTCAAGATCGGTGTTATCGTTTTTTGTATTTTCACTTGGTACAGTCACCTAAGAAGTGCATTGGCGTTTATTATGATTTAGAAAATAGCCGTTACCTTCTCAGAAAAAGTGGTAGTTCTTGATCCTATGCGCTCATTATGTGTTATTAGCTTAGTAGAAACAGGTTTAACATCATCAGGTGGTTTTTCGAATTGGCGATAGGTTACGGGTGGGGGTGAAAGTAGTGGTGGTTTAAGTAAACCAGTAATACTAGTATTCTATGGATAAAGTGTTAGACATATTACTGCAAATTACGTTAAAGCTTACGGATATCTTGGAATTTTCGCTTACTTTGCACACATTGCTTTCGCATATGACTTCATTTGGTGCGCTTACACTGTAACGAAATTCGGGGTATTCGTCGAGGGTTGTGCTAGGAGAGTCTTGTGGAGTTGCAGCAGTATGGGTTATCACAGGTGGTGATGTCTGTAAACAGTAATTAAACGGTTAGGACTATACTCTACTACTTACTTGTCTAGGTTGTTTCAGCATGTAGGATTCTTTTTGAATATTGCACTTAGGGTCGCTGATGGTTTGGCAATCTAGCACTTTGGTGAAGTAGTAATCCCTCGATATCTCCCGATCGCGGCAATCACAGTGGCGGCATGAATATGAACACCTAGGTTCATTCACATCCTTACGCAATTCTTCAGCCGAACGCCATCCATTTTTTACCTAAAAAAAGAGTTTAGGCACTGAGGTATGGTGGCGTGTAGAAGTCTTACATGTAAACAACTATCGCTTGAAGTTGAAATTGATCTACTACTTTCATCTGAGGCACCTCTCTTGTAAGCCTCGAGCATGCAGGACATTTTTCGTGCTAACTCACGCTGCTCTCGCTCTCTACGCTCATTTCGCTCAGCGCTAAAACCCTCGACCAAAATAGCGACCAGCAAATTAAACAAAACGTAATTCCCAAACGTCATTAATGCCACAAAATACAATGCAGCCCAATGTGATGTCTTTGCCATACCATTGCTTAACACTATATTCCAGTCTTCTTGCGTCAGTATCTACGAGTGTGTTCATAAAAATATTATTTAATGAGTCTCAACAGATCGGTGAAAAAAAAAGATATAGAAGAAAATATCTCACTTGAAAAACAGTGACAGTCGCCCATAAGATGTTGTTGAAATGTTTTCTATCACACTCACATCGTTTGTCGTGGGTAACGATCATGGTACATGTGCATTCCCTTGTCATTCCTTCTGTATCTGTATACTTGCAAAACTTACCACCGAACAGGTACATACCCAGAATGCTGCCAAAACATCCAGATACTGATTGTAACAGTTTTAAATGTTAAGTATAAATGTATTAGTAAAAATCCGATTCTTAAAAACCTATTTGAATATTTATCGATATTTTTGTCACCCATACCGATTAATTTTTGAGACCAATACCAATTGTGATATCCTTTCGAAATGATTAAATACTGCTGGCTTGTAAAGCAAACAATTTTGCAAAATCATTTATATGTGCAATAACAAAGCAGATACGTATTCATAATGTCTAATTACCAAATTGAATCTACTAATTGATAAAAGTGCCGATAAGCTTGATTTTCTTAACTACAAAATACTCTACAATTTATTAGTGAAAAAACGATGTAAATACTAACTACTATTAGTGACTTTCTAACCTACAAAAGTAACTAAGTACCAAAAAGTGTTTTCATGTTATAGTGGTAGGGGTGACAGATTGAAAATCATAAAAGTGCGTTTCAAGTAGATGTTAATATGTTAAGGTGGCAACGTTTAAGCAAAAGCCCATACTTAGCAAAGAAGAAGAAAGAAGATACATGCAGTAAAAAGAATGCACTAAAAAAATACCTTACCTTTAACTGGATGAGTGAAGACATTTGAGCGTCACATTAATATTTGTAGTAGCAAGCCGCCGTAATTACGAAATTTTAGCTTTTTGTTCATCTAAATAAGTGAGAAAAGCGAAAAATTCGTATTGTGAACGTTAAATAGTGCAAGACCGAGAAAAAGCTTAATACCTGAAAAACTGTAACAATCGCCCACAACAAGGAATCAAAATTTTTTCTATCCTTGTCGTCGTCTTCAACAGTTGCACATTTACCATTGACGGTTTTGTCATCACAAAACTTGCACCCGAAAAGGTTCATACCAAGGATACTAAAACAGCCAAAATGGCTTTATTAAATATGAAATTTACAATTTTTAGAACAATTATGAGAGTGAGTTAGTCGATTTTGTAAATGTAAATTTGTATTTTAATTTTTTTGGTGAAAAGATTTTTTAAATTAACTTCAGTTTAGTAATTTAAACTTAATTCTTTAGGAATTACGAGGTAGATTCAGATATTTAATTTTTGAAGTATTCAGAAATTATCTTGAGAAAAATGAAGCGTTATTCGTCACAATTGTCTAATAAACTTGTCCGTATGGTGTACGATCCCTATTTAACAATTATGAGCAATACTGTTTATATTTTTAGAAGTACAGATGGAGGATGCAACTTTATTTTCCTTAGAATAGTCATTTGTGTGCTAAGGGAGTAAAATACTATTTTGACGGCCGAAAGGAAAATTAGTGAGCGAGGCCGCTTACTGCCGAGGCCTACAATCTTGTAACCGTTAAGCAAATATGAATACACAATTAAATTCAAGTGCACAATAAGTACTCAGTATGCCACCTGGCAACGCGGATACGTCAAATAAATAATCAAATTGCACTTTGCAATTAAGTATAATTCGTGGAATTCAGTACAAAAGATTGAGGTTATATGCCTACATTTATTCGTATACAAGGTTGCTGAGAAATCAGCTCAAAGTGCCATCTATCACACTTTTAGAAGTGATTGAGCTAAGAGAAAGGTATTTTGCGTATGCTGTCCATAGCAATACGCAAAATTGCACTTTGTGGTCGCTGTGTGGGGGTGAAAATTGACATTTTCGGAATACAAATGTAATTTTACGCATCATCAGTGCTACTATGGTTTGTTTAATTAATTAACTGTGCACCATATTTTTTTCGAGCAGTTATTTGATCCACATGATTGATCATAATGTAGATGACCATAACTTGCGGTTATTGAACAAATACTGCATCTGTAACTCTCCCTCAGAACCATTTCTCAGGAACCGTACGTCGATTTATAACAAGTACGTACTACGCAGTTTGAGCGACATTTTGCCATTGAAGTGATAAAAATATTTGTAATTGCACTGTTTAGTTTTTATTGAGAACTATTTTTTTTATTAGAAATGAGTATTAATCTTATTTGAACAGAAGAAAGTTTTATGTTTATTGTGGTTAGTAGCTGTGCAGCGACTGTCCAATAGTTTTGCTATAGCAGATACTAACTGCTTGTCGTAAGAGCACTAATCAAAGGGGTGTGGAAGGATCTGTTTGGAAAGGTATATTCCATCGCAAGGAAAAAGTGTGGTTCGACATACCTTTTCCAACTCCCAACGACGAGGTATCCACTTTTTTAGGGGAATAATGCGAATGTGTGGCGGGGCGTTTTGCTTAAGTTGTAATTTTTGGTTGAAGGCTGTCGTGGTCGTGTTGTGTCACAGCTTTATGACTTAATGTACTGAAGCTTTCGAACTTATTGTTTAGGTTTAGTTTTGTTCTGTCTCGGCTCACCCCCGCATTCGAGTTTTGATTTCAATTGGTTTTCAGTGGAATTTTGTTTTAGTTTTCGGACGTAATAGCTATGAAGTATTGCACATAGATGCATTTAGACATTTTGGGTTTAGGTTAACGTTAGGTTAGTTGTCCATCTATGTAGGCTTATTTTAACTTAGATTGAGTTAGTTTCAGGAAATCTGATTACGATACTGATTTGAAGATTATGTACTTTATCGGATTTGACGACTTTGACTTCTGAAAATTACGTACTGATTTTTAACTTTTGCATTGTGACATTTAAATTACTGGATTTGACGTTTTATATTATTTTTGGTTCGATGTATTCGTATTTATATTTTGTTTCTGTATGAAGGGGAGCAGAAGTCGGACGCTGGATAGAATATTGGAGTCAATTATGAGCCAATATAGGAAATTTCGTTCGGATGATGATAAAAGCAAGCGGATTGGTCAGTCGTTAGGTATAAACATACACATGAATTTAAGATAAGGAGACCATAAAAATTGTTAAAGATGGCGACTGACTTAAAATACTAAATTTATATTAATTTCCGTTCGGTTGATGATAAAAGCAAGCGGTTTGGTGAGTTGTTAGCTACCAACAAGCACATCAACTTAAGATATGGAGACCATGAAAATAGTTCGCCATTTAAAGATGGCGGCCATTCAAAATGGCGGACGACCCAAAATACTCACACACTCGTTTTTTTATACAAATCGCAACCTGAATCGGATATAGCATTATTAACAGAAAGAGAACGTTGTTTAATTACTATACCCTTCAAATGACATATAAAACTATAAAATCGGTCTAGTAGATGACCAGTAATTAAATTTTGAAAGAACCACCCACGTTACATACAAGTGGCTCAAACGAAAAGGAATATCAATTTACTCCACCATATATATATATATATATATATATATATATATATATATATATATATATATATATCTCTTCTGTGTTTACCATATTTTCTATATCTTTTGTTTCAGGTGTTGCTGTGATACTTACACCTCACATCGAGTATTAAGTATATGGGGTTCGTCGAAACAATAACGACAATGAATATAAATGCTGGTAACAGTGATAGTAACAATCCAGGGCTGATCCAAGCTACAGTGAAATGTTACTGGATTGGCATAAGTGTATATTGTGTCAGAAAGATGTGTGTGAGCCTTTGCAGAACCCACCAAAAGGGAAAAAGATGAAACCTGAGGATTCATACCGAACACTGGCAGAACTGATTTACGAGTATTATGAGGCAGGAATTATGTCATGGAACTCCAGATACCAAGCGGTTTCAGTGTTGAAAAGCTTGCAGCTGACTACTTCCACAATGACGCTAAGTGGCACAAGTCATGTCGCCTGAGGTTTAGCAAAACCATACTAGAAAAGAGTCACAAGCGAACCTTGGAACATGAAAATACAAGTAGTCCAAAGAAGATCTTCACTAGGAGTAGTATGCCAACAACCACAAAGATCAGTGTGTGCTTTTTGTGATAAAACGGTTCGAGGGCCAACTCTCTACACCAAGTACAAAAAAAGGAGGTTGATTCAAAGGTCAGGCAGTGTGCTGCTAAGTTAAACAACCTTACTGATTTCTAAAGCTCAGTGAAGGTGACATGATTGCTCGAGATGCACTGTACCACAACCGGTGCCTGGCATCCCTATATAACAAAGTCAGAACACCAGTAGCCATGTATGAGAGTGGTACGGAAACAATGGCCGTGTATTTGCTGATTTGATCTCATACATTTACCTTAGCTACTACACCTGGTAATATTCCTTATGTCCGACATGACAAAACGTTACACCGAAACACTTCAAAAACTTGGTGTTCAGATTGTCAGCAGAGTGAACAGCATTCATCTCCAGAGTAGAATACGTAAACATCTTCCAAACATGGTATCATGTACAGAAGGGAGACGAACATACCTTGTCTATGATGGAGATAGCGCCTCCACTGTGACAAGAGCTTATCAAGATCAACGTGATTCCGATTCTGCTTTGATTAGACGAGATATTAGTGATTCAAACACCTTTGATGGGAAATTTTCAAATGAATGCCAAAATGCTGCTTCAGTGGCCTTATTTAAAGGCATTACTATGTCTCATGTTATACGATTCTGTATCAGAAAGTTAACGAACTCGGTCAAAGTGAAACAGAAAGTCAAATCATTTTAGTTTGGCTCAACTTATAACATTCAACTGCAAGCTTGGGAAAACCTGTAACACTACTGCAGTGTATCACTAAGGGCCCAAAAGACACCATTACCAGCTTACATTGGACTATTGCTTCATACGCAAACACGGCAGCGTGGACTTGTCGATGTAATGCACTCTCTTGGCCTCTTCGTGTCGTACACCCGGGTGCTACAGATTGAAACGACAATTGCAAAAAACTGTTATAAAAGTTTTCTTGATGATGACGCTGTCTGCCCTATCCATCTATGAACTAATCTTTTCAGGACAGCAGCTGCAGACAACATTGATTATAATGCGTCATGAACAACAGCAACAGACTCTTTCCAAGGTACTGGAATTTCGTTGTTGCGGCACACATTAATCGAAAAACCCGGATTAGATAGACTGAAAGCAAGCCTCTTAGCTTCGGTAACAGCAAGTCAGAAAATCCCAAAACTTCAATGGTGTGTTGAAATGGAAACTGCAAGCCCCATCTTTGCTTATTGGAACAACGAACTGAAATTAGAAAAGATGCTATGTACATTCCTACAGGCAATTCCTACTGCAAACTTCCACTTGTACATTGACTCTTTGACGGACATGATGCCATGTGTTTTTACTATGGACAGAATACATTACCCAAGATGGCTTACTGTGCATCTAAGGGACATGACTGCGTTGGCAAAGCAGCATCCCAGTGTTGCAGAAGTATTCCATAAAAGACATTTCGTCATCCAGAAAACAGCTTGTCCGTTTTCAAACATAGCCATAGACCAAGCCCATGAACAACATAATACCTTGATGAAAGACCAAGGTGGTGCTGTCGGATTGACTGAGAATTCAGCGGCTTTGTGTCGGTGGATGCTTTCTGGATCAGAGATATCAAGAATGACTGCCAAATTTCAAAAAGAATTAGATAGAAAAAAGGGAACGTCGGAAATGAAGCACCATGAGCACTACCCAACCTTTCAGCAGAACTTTTGTGTTCAAGCTTTTGATTTCAGGGAGATAGGTCTACTGCGATTACACAATAAACAGATAGTGGCACACATGGCCTCCATTCGTGCAGCTCGTAGTCCTTCAACAAAGGACACAAAATTACGATCATTAAAGAATGACTGCAACTTATTTTCGCGGCTATATATTGGATGCGACGAGGAGACATTAAAGACTTCTTTCGTCATGAGAACCAGGGTTGACCACATTCCCTCTTACAATACGGACAACTCAGAACTGGTACCAAGAGAGACATTCTTAGCTTACTAGAGAAAATGGACATAGAACATGAACAGCCAATCAACTTGGATGCAATATTACTTGATGCAGCTGACATTGTCAACATGCTTTGCCCTACTGAATCCATTAAGACCTTTGAAGATTACAGTCAGAATATGTTTCTCTCATACCTTAGATCGAAGCTGAACATTGCTCATAGACTCGACCTTGTGTGGGACACATATGCTCAACAATCATTAAAAGAGAGGGCTCGAGCAGAGCGTGGTTGTGGTATACGTACACACATGACTTCTTTAACACCCATACCAAGGAAGTGGCATGATTTTCTTCGACATAATGAAAACAAGAAGGAACTGTACCTTGCAAAAGCATCAACAACATCTAACAATCCTGAAGTTACCCCGACGATTTATCTCCATGTAACCACGAGGAAGTAGACATTCGATTAATCCTCCATGTCACTAGCATAACGATGAATGGTTCGAGAAAATACTAGTTCAAACGGTTGATTCAGATGTAGTTGTTTTATTCATTGCAGCCGCTGCTCGGCACAGAGATCTGAAGCTGCCCATGAAATAGCAACTAAATTAGGTTCAGAAAAAGCAGATGCACTTCCCCGGTTTCATGCATTCAGTGGCTGCGATACGGTATCTGAATTTTCAAATAGAGGGAAAAAGACGGCGTGGAAAACATCGCTATCATATCCTGAGTCAACAGAGGCATTTGCAGAATTATCACATCCATGTGAGTATTTACAGGATAAGACCTTCAAGGTACTTGAGCGCCTTGTGGTGCTTTTTTTTGACAGAACTAGTTCACATGAGAGTGTAAATGAAGCTAGACAAACACTATTCACATACAAGAATCGAAGCATGGATGGCATACCTCCAATGCAAGATGCCTTTAAGACGGCATTCCATTTACTAAGCAGGGCACATATGAGGATAGTCAGAAGTACTGCAACTAAACCTACCAAGCCCATCGAATTGGAGTTGGGTTGATAAAAATGGAAAGTGGAAACCACTCTGGACAACAATCCCAAAGGCAATGTAGTCGTGCATGGAGCTCATGATAAGCAAGCGTCGCAACCAACGATGTGGTGGCAACTGTAAATACCGCAAGTTGACCATGCCATGCACATTATTTTGCAGTTTCCGAGGACATGTTAGAAATATATTTCAGATATATAACATATAAGAAACCAAAACTTCAAAACTGGTCATCTACTAGACCGATTGTGGCGTAGGCGAAGGTTGGTGTGGGTGACCCCCTCATCAATCGCGAAGCGAAGCTTGAAGTTAAATATTCTAGATAGCGGCAGCCTCCGTAGAACTGGATCGCCCCACACACAGGCCATGTCAGGATAAGTTGACCAACTGAGATAAAGCATTCACGAACACTTACGAGGATGGGTAGGAGGATATTAAGTTGCCAAAATGCCTTAATTTTTTTCGTATCCTAAGTGGGAGGAAAACAAGAACTAGGGAGATCATTCCAGAGTTTAGAAGCCGTGTAGAAGAATGTGTATTTGGTACGACAAGTGGAGAAGTGTACCGCATATTGATGATGTAATTGAGCGAAACGAGATCACATCAAAAATGTAATTCAGAAGCGCAGCGCAACAGCTTTGAATACTAACAATGATTTCGCGAGGGTACTGGGGAGCACCAACCCAAAAGTGAAAATTTTAGATAGGTCGAATTTGGTTCTTATACAGCAGAAAGAGTTGTTGGGGGGCAAGGGTAGTGTTGAGATAGTGCAAAAAGCCTATTTTACGAGCAGCTGCTTTAGTAGCTGGCAGTAGATGATCAACCCATGATAGATTTGAAGATACAGTGATTCTCGACATAACAATAGAGTTTAAAAACTTAAAATCTGTGTCATTTATACTTACAAGAGGAAGTGATCATTTTTGGTGGACATAAGCAACACTGCGTCTTATTAGCATTAAATTTAACTAGATTCTTACTTTCCCATTCAAGGATACATTGAACCACTTTGTTGATTGAAATTGCCATTTCACCTTTAATCCCTTTACTTGAGTACAATGAAGAGTGCTATTGGTGATTGTGAACATCATATAATTTGAATAATAGTAGACTTAACCCGAACCAATAGTAACTAATCAAATAAAACTACATAAATAAATTTAATGACACTTAATTGCCACTTGTATGTATCAAAACATCGCCTACTAAGTTCATCTTCACTGATAACATCTCTGAATGCAGGCATTATTTTATAAATAACAATTTTTTGAACATTATTGACAAAAAAAATTATGCAAAAGCTTTTAAAACACGTGCCTTACTACAGTACTTCCATAATGTAATCTTAAGGGTCTCACCATAGTGAGGATAATCTCAAAACTATTTCAAAACAGCATCTCTGGAATTGATGCGCTCTTCCAAAATATAGTTTTTAGGTGTTAAGGATATTAAGAGTGGTATGTTTTCTAAATGATATCATACATAATATAATGTTTGCCTTTCCTAATTGTCTCATTATATCTCTCTTATTGTCTGTGTACCTAATCAAACGCTTTCTTAATGTTATCAAAACTAACTTCTTTCTGTTGGTTTTAATGACCCCAATCAAATCCCTCGATCAATATTGTTTCTCAGACACTTCTTTCTCCATCCTATGTTTAGACCTCATAACGGTTCCACGTTATCCACCCTTGTTTGCCTAGTATTTCCTGATGGTCCTCTCATCAGGAAACTAGTTTTTATAAATTCTTATGACCATTTTTCTTCCATGCACATATCGATAAGCAAACATGTAGGAATGCTAGCTAGTTAACCGGTATTTCATCCACTCCTGCATCCTCCTCATCTTTCATGCTCTTTACTAATGTTATCACTTTCTGCTGTTGGTTTCCATTTGTACTTCTTTTCTTTAAGGTTTTTACAGGTTACAATCCTTCTCTATATTTCTCGCCTGTATTGATCACCAGGAGTGTTCTAAGAATACAATCCGCTTTTATTCTGTTTAAATCACGTGATGATTAGTATCAGATTTTCATATTTGCAAAGTTCAGCTAGAACATACGGAAAAAATACAAAAACGAATATTTTTATTCATCTGTCAACCAATACGTATTATAAAACATCAAAGCCCGTATATAACGCTACGATAAAATACCTACTCCAATTTATTTAGTAGCAATACCTTTAATTAGTGCAAAGATAGTATATAATAAATAAAACTAGTGAAGGCTATTTGAATATAAAGTTAAAACACTAATGACATCGTAGAACTGACTACGTTAATAACGTATTATAAGTCATGTTTGGAAAATAATGTCCACAGCTACTGCACAACCCGCATGTTAATGTAAAAATGCTTTTATAGTCTACAGTTTACCGTATATTAGCACTCGCTTCCGAATTTAAAATATTTTAATTCAATAGATGGAATAAACATATCAAATTCAGTTTTAGTGTAGATAATTTATTGTCAACTATAAAAGTTACCCATTCTTCTATAACCGCGGATTAATGTTTGATTAACGATATTAATTGCAGTCAATTCATATCATAAAATGTAGCTAATTAATTTATTTTAATTAATTTCAATGGAAGGATGCTTGATGTAGGTGCAGTTTTAGCTTTTTCAAGGTACACCCACTGTTGAACAAGTGAAACTATATAGCAAAGTGCCGCTTTGGAGACGCTCTTATTTATACCAGTACCCTGTACGTATGTTGTTAACTTTGACGTAAAGTTGACCTTATTTTATTTATAAACTTATATTAGATTAATAGCTATTCACTCTAGTGCAGTGTTAAGTTGTGTTACGTACAGTAGTCGTAATAGTAAAGTTATACCAGGTGTACTTGCATTATCTGAATTATTTTGTTTGTATGACGTACAGTGCGTACTTATTAAATGGTAATACCGTCTACCGTTAATTAATTAGGGAAAAAGTACAAAATTAAGTGCTGAACTTAGGTAATAAACATAGTATGTCCTAGGTTTATTTTCCCGATTCTCGTACAGTTCGTATTAATTTTGGTTGCAGGATATTTTTCTCCTTCTGGTAGATAAATTCGCTGTTTAATCACCAGGAGCCGGTGACCAAATTTTTTCGTATATTAACTTAACCGATGAGTTACAGATTTTCCGAAACACATAATTTATTTTACAGACGTGTTGTAATTTGTAATTTCTTTGCGGGCGATTCTGGAATCAGACACTATGGCGTGTAGGAAGCTTTACCTTTTAATCGCAACCAACCGTACAATGTTAGCTTGCACCAGAAGATCGGAGAATATCTTCAATTGCGTACGAAGCTTTGCAATTGTTACGTAGAAATGATGAATTTTACAATTCATTTAGACCGATAAACCGTTGTGAAAGGGTAAGTGTTCACAATTATGACCCTTGGTGACCAGAAAAACTAATCGGATTGAAGAAGTTGATAATTAGCATGCGCCATTTGATGTGCCCTTATCGGAAACTCGACCGTCTGAATTTATGTTTTCGATTTTCCCTTAAATGGTGCTCAACGAGCTTCTGAAAGACGTGGCTTTAGAAGTGTGATTGTTCAGCTAATTATAGTATTATAACACGTCAAGCAGCTAATTATCTGTTTCCTGATTGACAGATTGGAAGTGAAAATATTGTCACCGTAATTGATATGTACATTTCTATTTTTGGAAACAGGCGTGAGATATGGTCTAATAAGACCTTCCTTATCAGTAATGATAAGGTTTTACAGAAAGCAATAGGACCTGAACCCGGTTGCAATGTGAATAACACATTTTCTCTTTTAAGTTAAATATCTCAAAAGTTATGCGTTGCAGCAAAAAATGCAAAGAAAGCAAAAAAACGTATTCCAGTTTAATTAAAAAAACAGAATAGTAAAGGATAAAAAATATAATTGCCCTTTAAGATACTACTTCTGAGCTCCAAGGTTAAATAAAGGTCACCATCAATTAGAATCTTTCAAACGATTAAGTATTTTTTTGTATCTGTCTTCATTATCGGGCTAATTGGGCTGGTCGCCCTAAGAATGTAACCTTCCCCTCTAACAGTTTTAGCTATTTTTGTTTTACTAAACTTCGTCCATTTCAATTTCATTTCCTCTACTTTCTCTGTTTATCTTCTCTTTCTTGGATATATCCTCTCCCTACACTGTTTCCTTTGGAGGTTGAGAAACTCTTTTCTTTCGAGATTATACTTAAAAAATTCATCATTATGTTAATTACAGTTTATTAGGGATGTTCCAATAGACTTTAGTCAAGGATGTGGGCAAGAATATTACACAATGGATTAATTTTACCTAGTTTCCCAAATAGTACCACCATTCTATATTTAATATCTTTCTGTTGTTGAAACAGCAACATAACTACACCTATAGGAGTTAGTTTATATTCGCTTTGGATTTTCAATTATCGTCAATACCTGAATTTGGACGAATCCTACTGAAAGGCAGGTAAAGTAACGTTAGGGATATTATTGAATAAATGACAAAAAAGTTAAATTTCAAATTAATAATTAACGATTGGGTTTTGCATAGTGATGCTAATTGGTAACAAGTTAAAAAATGGACAAAACGTGCAACAAAAAGTGAATTTCTTGCAACATGTTTAACATGTCACATCAGTAGCCAGAGAAATAGGAAATCTTCTAAAGTTAGTTAGCTTAAAAAAAATAAGAAAAATGTATTCTAAAAAATTTCAGGTACTACTGTGACATGACATCATAAACTTGATTGTAGTGTTACCGTGTCTGGTACGCCTAATCGGGGCTTTTAGCGTGGCGAACATACGTCACGGATTTTCCGCTTGCATGAGTATATAAGCAGTGTGAAAAACAGATTATTTGAAACTAGGTTTTGTTTCACAGCTAATAAGGCTCCTGCGTCTTAATGAGTTCTCTGAGACTGGAGGCTCGGCGGTGCAAGAGATCTAGTTACTACTCTAGCAGTAAGCAGATAGATGCCTGGTGGACCGCTGCAACGCTATACCCAGGAGTAGACGTCTCTCGATTCATATTCACGTTGCGTATTTGTATGTATCATCTTATTCACTATTTGTATATCCGTAGGTTAGTCGTTTGCCTCTTAGATTTACCTTTGTTTTAATATCAGCTTCATTACTGTATTCAGTATCAATCCTTCACGTTTGTTATTGTTTGTGTATTATTTAGTCTTGTTAATTGTAGGTAACTCCACCGTAGCGATTCCAAGCCTAGTTGAGAAAGGAGGAGGGTGAAAGGGCTGACACTAGACCTTGCGTACTCACTGATGCCGATAAGTGGGTATTACAAGTCCCAAGATACGTCTCAAATAAAAACATCTAATATACGGTCAGCAAAGCCTATCTCAAAATGAGAAGGGTGAGGCGAGTCTCCAGCGCCCAAAAACTGGAGCCACTCGGCTAAAGGTAGAAGGCCGTGACAGAAATATTCCTGGTCCTCCAGGTTGGGGGTTGTGGCGTTAGGTTTGCTCCCCATCACACGGCAAAAGGTAACCAATGCAAAAAGTCCTAGAAAGAAAACGCCAGATGGATTCAACGGAAAACGACCCAGTTTACGAATTGGGTTGATGAGGTTTAGACCGTGGAATGTGCAAGGTATTCGGACTAAGTTGGAAGAAGTGTTAAAAGAAATCGAACGGTTTAAATTTGGTTTAATAGACCTTCCTGAAACTCAAATGAAGGGGAGCGGTGCGAACAAGTTTAAACACTTCATTTCTATAGTGGAGTGAGTAAAGACAGAAGACCAGTAGCAGGTGTAAGTATATTAATAAAGAACAGGTGGTCACAAAATATTTAGAACTGGGAACAAATAAATGAAAGTTTAGTAAAAATTGACATGAAGCTGAAACGACATGTTTTGGTAGTAGTGCGCGTATATGCACCTTCTGAGGATGAAAAAGCCGACGTAAAGGATACATTTTACGACGAAATGGCAGACTTGGTCGGATAGTATTGGAACTAGGAGAGAAATAATTCTACTGGGTGACTCAAATGCTAGAACCGGAAGGAAAAAATGACAAAGTGATTGGACCAATTGGAGAGGAGAAGTAAACAAAAACGGTAAAAGATTAATACACTTTTGTGATTACATGGAGTTGAAGATAATGAATGGATATTATCAACATACAGACATCCATAAATCACGTGGCCCCAACTAACAAAAGGTCTAAGATCAATAATCGATTACTGTATATGCGAACCAAATTCCAGAATAAAGATTACTAACGTTGGAGTCAATTCAGGGGCATAGTGTGGATCCGATCACCAACATTTAGAGTAAGTCAACAACGTAATGAAGATGAAAACTCAATGACATTGCAAGAAATTTCAACAAGGAGAGATAATCTACAACGTTTTGAGAATTAGTCTACTCAGTTTCTGTATCGAATGAGGTTGAACCTCAAATAAAACAATGTTTGCTGATCCTCAGCGATTAATGCGTATAAGGAAATTATTAAAAGTCTTGACGAAGCTGCAATGGAAGCTATCGGAGAAACGAACAATAGAAACATATGAAATGAGTGGTGGAATAAAGATATACAAGATCTTGTGAAATGGAAAAAAATAGTTACAATAAATGGATTGCAACATAGGATAGGTATGATCGAAAACAGTACAACATTTCAAAGAACGACGTGAAAAGAGCGGCAAATAAAACAAAAATGAGATCTAGAGTATAGCCTGCCATAGCGTAGAAGCTCTTTTGGGTAGCAGAAGATGTAAAGAAGCCTGGAAGGCAATTAAAGGTAGTAGCACAGAAAGTAAAGAACGGAGTAGATTAAACTTAATTTCTCCAGAGAACTGGATAGAATATTATGAAAAAATACTGACTAAAGATCGAGTAAAATTTCAGGACATCAGCAATGAAAAAAATGTGATTTCGGTTTGCGAAGAAATTGAAATAACACCAGAAGAAATGAAAGAACACGTGAACAGAATGACAAGTGGAAAAGCTCCCGGACCTGAGGGAGTCCCATAGAATTACTTAAACATGGGGCTGAAAGATTATTCCAGTTATTGGATTATACCTTTAATTTCTTCCTAAGAGGCGGAGAACTGTCCTCCGGATTGGAAAACTGCTTGTATCAGCAACCTCTATAAGAATAAAGGAGATAGAAAGGGATGTACAAATTATAGAGGGCTTAGTGTAAGAAACTCAGTTTGCAGGTTGTATGGGAAGATAATTGAAAATTGTTGAGAAGACGCTGAAGATCAGAGCGGCTTTCGAGCCGGTCGTTTCTGTATGGACAATGTGTTCTGCCTAAAACAAACAATAGAAAAGTGACTAGAACACAATATGGAGACACATTTGATATTTATTGATTTTCAAACAGCATATGGTAGTGTCCCATTAACAAAGCTGTGGTAAGTGTTAAAAGACAAGGGAATCCTACTAATTTACATTAAAGCTGTAAGAGAGTTATACGACGGTATAACGAGTTCAATAAGGGTTGGGCAAAAAGTAACAAAACAAACAAAGGTGACAAATGCCAAGGCTACTACATTGCACCTACACCGTTTAAGATATATTTGGAGGAGATGTTGGAAACACGGGAAAGGAAGTGCAAACCCATAGGTATCCCGATGGGAGATCATAACTTGTATAAGTTGCATTTTGCAGATGACCAAGTAATACTTGCAGAAGACGAAGATTATATTCACTGCATGTTACGAAAAATAGATGAAGAATATGCTAAGTGGGGTTTAACAATTAATCTATCAAAAACAGAGTATGTAGTGGTAGGAGGTAAAGGGAAATATTTAGAATTACGTGAGACAGAAGTCAGAAACACGGATAGTTATTACAAATGAAATGATCGAAATACAAAAGAAATTACAACTAGAATTGGGAAAGGCAATGCAGACATACGTCAATTAAATGGAATATTCTGGAATAAACCACATCACCCGGAATACAAAAATTAGAATACATAAAAGGATAATATAAAGTATTGCTACTTATGATTCACAGCTATGGATAATAAATGAAAAAGACATCTCAAAAATAAAAGCAATGGAAATGAATTGCTAGCATAGATACTGGCAATTAACTAGAAGGGGCAGAGTAGGAAAAATTGAAATTAAAGGGGGCAAATGGGCATAGATGTTGACATGATAGAAACTATAGGATGTGAAAGATTAAGATGGTATGGACATGTTGAAAGAATTGAGGAACAACGATGGCCAAAACGAAAGCTACAGTGGATCCCTACAATCGCAGAAAAAGAGGTAGACCGAGAAGGTAGTGGAGTAAAAAGGTAAAACACGCAATAACAGATAGAGGACTACAGACAGATGATTAGAGAGATCGCATGCGTTGGAAGCTAGGATGCGAGAAACAGCGACAGCCGTAGACAACACGTTATATATAATTATAGGTTAATCTTTTATTATAGTTACTCCTGTTTCAGTTAAATTAGTCATTGTGTACATATTGTGACTGCTTCACACGTTTAGCTGTTAGTATTTATTTTACCTTAGGTTAGTTCTTCTGTATTTTTTTATTCGTACTCTTCTGTTTAATATATTGTTATACGTTTTGCACTTTTACTGGAAATATTACTTTTCATCTCATTATTGGTTAGTGTTTGATTAATTAGTGATAAGCCACGACGAAGTAGGAAGAGCAGAAAACATACGATCCAGTGTACTTTTACTTAAAAATATAATCGTTGTCTTCTTTAAGGGCCAGATACTTCGAACACAATTACTTTCCGGCCCAACAAATACATCATCACTTACGACACCACTACCCGTAAAACCCTCGCGCGGTCATTGTTGTTAACATATCGCCGCCTGCAACGCCCATAGCATCGCCACAAGCTGCAAAACTACCGGAAGATCGCAATTTCGCTGTGGGTTGCACTTACGGCACCACCTACAGCAGAGGTAACCGAGTCGCCGGCAATCAATCGAATCACGTCAACTACTGTCGGACCCGCACCTTCGTCACAGATACCACCGCCGGTCAAGCTCTAGTGAAGAAAACCCCTGCTGTAATAGTCGCGTATCAAGGCGTATCAAGCCGCCACTAGCAGGTCCTACAGCTAGGCAACGTACTGCACAACCGCCAGCGAAGTTGACCACACGACCGCTTCCCAAATCAAACTCCGGAACTACACCGTCTTCTGACAAGCCGAGTGATGATTTTGAACCGCCTTCTAAATTGTCTGCTGCACAAACAGACACCGCAGAATTTCCGCTGACCAAACCACAATCGATGCCGCGGCCATCAGTGACATCGAGAGGCTTGCTTCTCCGCTGACAGTTACAGTCACGTGATAAGGCCTCCTAAGGTCATTAGTACCGTCGACTGCATAATCGAATGCAGAGACCATAAGACGAAGCTGAAATCGATGCGCTGTTGCGACATGCGACACCACTGCAGCGGAAATCACTGTCTGTTAAGCCAATAGGGAACCGAAGGGGCATTCCACTCAGCGTATCAATAAAATTCGTCGTGGCTCTTGTGCAGCAGGGGGGAACTGTTACAATGCCCGGCTCTCCTTATGCGCAGCGCTTAGCGTGACTGGCATACGACACGCAATTTTCCTTGGATCGATATATAATCGGGGTTAGAAACGGATTTTTTGAGATTAAGTTTTGTTTCAAAGCTGACAAGTCTGCTCTGTCTAAATAGCTCGCTCAGATTGGTGGCTCGGCTGTGGAAGTAATTTAGTTACTACACTAGGAGTAGGCAGACGGAGGTCTAATGCACGGCTTCGACGCTATACTCAGGAGTAGAAGCTTGAAGCCTGGTGTCATAGTTTACATACGAACTCTCGACTCATATTCACCTTGTGTATTTGTATATATTTTATTCACTACATGATAACCGTAGGTTAGTCGTTTGCCTTTTATATTTACTTTTGTTTTAACAACTTTATTGTTGTATTCAACACCAGTCCTTCACGTTCTTTATTTGTGTATTATTTACCCTTATTAATTGTAGGCCAGTATTTTATTGCTCGTATTTCTGTTTTAGTTAGGTTAGTCATTGTGTATGCCTCTCACGTTAGGTATTAGTATTTGTTTTACCTTAGTTTAGTTTTACTGTATTTGTTTTCGTGTTCTTTTATTTAATATACTGTTACACGTTTCGCTCTTTTACGGGACATACTTCTTCTCTTTTCATTACTAGTTAGGGTTAGAGCACATACTGAGTGAACAGTTTGACTAGTGCATCGTGCTGAATAAGCTGTAGTGTGTGAGCGGACGCGTTCGAACATTTACGTTCCGGTATAACTAGTCTCTTTTATAAAATCCTAACTTTAACTCTCATACAAAAATATAAATAAACGCAACATCAAATGTTATTATTATGTATATCATTTTCTATACATTTCTAAGTTCTAATTCCTTCGGTGCAAAAAATAGCGTACATGCAAAGGAGTTAAGTACATTTTAATCCTTTGAATGGTTGTTGCCAAAGCGTAAGCTATTAAACGTTGCACTTTAATCACTGGTGTACACTATTTAATTTCACTGGGATTCAAAGCGGCATATCCAGAACAAATGATAAATGAAATTTAATTATTAATGGTTACATTTATCTATAATTAACTAGTAGTGACCAAATTAGTGTGATACGATATTTTTTTTTTTTTTATAAAAAACTACTAATATCCTTTTTCGTTCTCAATCCTGATGAACGCTGATTTCCAAACTGCCGAAATAAATGCTTTAATAAGAAAAAATTAGACCAATAGCTCTTTCTGGAAAAAAGTAGTGCAACTCCTAAAATTATAACAAACAAAATACACCCACGTATCACACAAAAATAAAAAACACCGAACGCGTTTTAATAGCTAAGCTATCATCATCAGCGGTCGAATGAGACGAACTAAAGAAAATTTCTAATGTATATACCATCAGCGCGTAACGCTTCGTTGCTTATCTGGTGATAGTGAAAGTTATTAAAGATTAATGAGTTCCGAGTAGTCTAAAGGTTCTTGATCGTCATTATTCATTAGAATTTATTCGTTTCTGTTTTCATATCAATCAAGTTCGTGCTTATTACTAACATGTTTAATTAAGGATACTTTATCCACTATATGTTTTTATCAAACATATGTAGGGCTACGGTAGCCTTGTCCAAACATTTGTATTTTATATCAGCAAAATATTCTTTAAATCGAATTTTGATAGGTCGCTTAGTTTGCCCCACATATATTGTTCACAATTTGTACAATTAATTTTATAAATTCCCGACCTATCCTGCTTATCGACTCGATCTTTTGGATTGCCTAAAAGAGTTTGCAAACTATGATCTGAAGTAGTGACTGTTTTCAAATTAATTTTGGAACATGTTTTAGATAAACTTTTTGTATAAGCAGGATAGTTTGGTAATTTTACATACTTTGTTTCTATTTGTTATCTAGCGTTACCTAATGTAGTTACCTTCTTAACCATCATCCTACGTGTTTGTTTCCTAACTGTATTTTAAACAAAGAGGATTATTTTGCCACTCTTAAATTCAGGTTCTTATTCAGTCATTACCAAAGATCCTCTTCTTAAAATGATTAATCCAACTAGGAAGGTTTTAGTAGCATGTAAAACAGTTATGGATGACTCACTTAGGTTTCGACTAACGGTATCCATTCCAGTATTACCTAGAATATATTGCTTGGCTAAAATTCATGAAGCAGGTAATGCTATGCGATTATATCTGGTATTAATGCACCTGATTATTTGCTGTCCAAACGGTTATCCAAAAAATTTTATAATCTCTTCTACTAACAGCCCAACTTCAGTGTCTCAAATTCGTATGAATTTATTGATAAAATTAAAAACATTGAACTTATAGAAGATGAAATTATAGTCTCCTTTGACGTTTGTTCATTGTTTCCGAGCGTTCCAATAGACCAAACCTTAGTTTCTTTAGAAGATGTTTTAAAACAAAACCATTTGGACGATGCAGAAGTAGAAAATTTTCTTAATATAAAACAAACCTTTTTCAAAATTAACCATCAATTTTTCTAGCAAAAACATGGTACGACATTGGGTAATAGCTTCTATCCGTTTATGACCGACCTATTCATGTAAATTTGAGACAGGCTAAACACGCGATTTCCTTATTTTCCTAGAGTTTGGATTAGATACGTGGATGATGTGTTTCCAATCCTTAGTACTCAAAGGAGGGGGCACGTTTTAAATGTAGAATACCTTTCGGTCAAAATTTAACCAAATCTTGATATGTTCTAGAACTTGACCAATTGATCAAATGTCTTCATTTCCCGAAAGCTCAAAGCTCAACAGTTTTTGATATACAGGGTCTGCAATATCACTATTTGATACTTTCCATATATCATAAAATGGACATTTTTGCCAATATTAACGCAAAACTTAGTGAAATGTTATTTTTTTGTGCTACTGGTTACAACCTTTTCTTTACTTTCATTTTTTTGTACATACACCTGATATACAGGGTGAGACCAAATATATGTATCTGAAAAGAATTATACTACGGTGGTATTGTTTTGATATTTTGGTGAATGGAAGTTAACACATATATATGTCCATTTAAATTATTATTGCAAGTTATGTACCCTAGACGTCCGTTATACAGAGTGTTTCATTTCTTTAATAGATTTAATTGAATATTATTATACTTCCTAGTTAATTTTCTGATAACTTAATTGAAATGTCTACATTAAAATAAACTATTTTCTAACTGTATATACCTACATAATAGTCACGATGTATTTATACTGATACTGGGTGTCCAAGCACAAAGGAGCAAAGCGATATCTTAAACTTCATATAGGTACGGAAAAAATCTTTAACATAAAAAATCCCTTGTAATTGGATGTCGTTGCGAAATACAAAGCTTTTGAAGATTGACAGATAGAAAGGTTAGATGTGCTTCATTTATTATGCTCACTATTTTCTAATAAAGTTTCCAGTACATTCTTTTGATAAAGAAGGCGCTTGTCGAAGTTCATCTTTATTTTGCAAAACTAAGAAAAGAAATTTTTTTAAGATACTAGTGTCTTCACTGTTCACACCATCGACAGACCGGTTTCGCAGGTCTACCTCAATCATCACTACCGCTTTGTACAGTCATTGGAAATAAGAAATGTTTATGTAGAAACGTTAATGAACGTATTTTAATATATTAAAAATATCTAAGCTTAATAAGATCTCAGTTAACTAAACTGATGAGGCAGAAAACAGTAAATAATTTTCGGTCTTGATATAACCATAGTCATAGAAATCAAAAAGTTGCATAATCAAATGTTAAATGTCTATCACTTCCACATTATTTGCATTTAGTATATGATTTAAAACATTTGTAGAAGGATATTTGATTAGCTCTTGATACCTAGCGTATCCTAAAAACCATAGTACAGCTGCCACATGAGAACAAGTACCTAAAGTTCAGGCACCAGTCTTGCAGGTGCAGTAAGTACCTAATATTGGGTTAGGTTCTTCTTCCTCATTATTCGGCACAAATGCAATCCACAACTGGTAACGAGTAGCATTTCTGAGGCGAGAATATATCCTTACCCGTATAAAACCGGGTTCGTGGTTTTCATCAAATTGATATTGAACCTGGCCGTCCTCTATTTCATTGTCCTGTATATAAGAAGGAGCAAGCTTTAATTGAAAAATACCTAGAGTTAACTCTTTAAGATAGTAATGTGACAAACGTGGGAATGAGGGAACGATAATTTCATTTAAATCAACCCATCTGCCCCTTCTAGCGCGTAAGTTTTCCTCCTCAACCCTGGCTTGAACAATATTTGGCTCTTGAACTTTTTGAAGAATATTTTCAGCTAGCTCAATAGTAGCATTTTGCATTAAAATGGGTGGAAAATATTTATTTATAATTCCTCCAGTAATTTTAAGAAAATCAGCAATATTACAAATGTGGGATGTTTTTATCTTAAAGCTAAAAAATTTAAAAATTGATTTTAAGTGCCCATTACGTGCTTCTACGATCCACGTGGTTTTCGTAACGAGACGACTATCATTAGCTTCTTCTGTGGATAACTGTAGCTGACCTCTGGTCAAAAAGGCTGGCATTTTAAAATTAATACCTAATCTATTTAAAGCTGGAATAGCATTCAAGTACCCGCGGTCGAGAATGAAAATATCTCCTTCATTAAACCATTCACGCATTCCATTCACATCTCTATTAAATTCACTTATAAGTATGTTAGCATCGTTGTTTTCAGAATTTGAGAAATATGGCCCTTGAATGTCTAGAATAAATCCGCTGGGGGCAACAAGCAGAGATGGCTTGATAAGATGTTTACCCTTATAAGTACAGTAGGACTGTCGCAACACTTTAAAACAAGAACTTTTCTCTATTTCTATATAAGTAAAGTCATTATACACTATAACTTGAGGCCGATCCAGGTTTTGATTATATAGACGATTTGCAAAAGGAGTTTCATGATTTTAGATGTAGCTGTCTCTTGCTGTAGCAGTAAATCCAATATTTTGTGGTACAAATCTTGCAGAAAGAGATTGTCTAACTAGAGATATAGCTAAACTGGTTTGTTGTCTTGTGGCATAATTAAAAATAACCGCTAAAAAACTATCACTAAGACCTTGTCGTAACTTGCACAGGAATGCTAAGAGATCTTTTTTACTTACATATCTCAAAGAATTTCCTATTGTAACGGGGTCACAAAAGTTGAAAAGATTATTAAATTTATCTTTGGCTATAGGAGAAACTGCTTTAAATTGAGAATCTGTGAAGTTATTTTCGTCTTCGTAAGCCGTGTGGTAGCTTTTTTCTTAATTTCCTGACGTAATGCTTGTAAAAAGATATACCTAAATCTCATTACCTGCTAATAATGGCCGATTTACATATCGTAACCCAGGGAGCAGAAACTCAAACAGATTACCATTCTCATCCAAACGAATATTACAACAGTACGTATTTTCTGGCTCTCAACAAAAATATTAATTCTGCCTGTCATGGATATTTTATGTATATCATTTCCATCGTTACAAATGCAGCATAAGTGAGTTGACCTTTGTAGCACATTTAATCGCAAACAATTTGGGTTATTGTCTATTGCTTGAATTTCCCTTACAATAGAAATATTGCAGACATTGCAGATTCGAGTTTCTTCTATTATGACCCGCTCTGGTAGATTTGCTTCGCGGCGACGTGCAATCACAATTTCCTGCTTTCTTGCATTTACCTCACCACTTATTTTCACCATAACCCTAGGAACTAAAGCATTTCCACAAGCAAAACATGGAATTCGATTCATTTTTCACATAAATTCTTCAACGATTTTAATTCAAAAAGTAGATTTGCAAGTAAGCATCAACAATATTACTTAATTAGTCGATTAATTTTTGACGTTTCATAGCCACCTACTATATTGTTACTTTATAAGTTTGGGAATAGAAAAAAATAATAATTGTATGAAAAACGGAAAGAAAAGTGCAAAATCAGAAAAAAATCTAGTTCTACGAATAAAACCAGAAGAAAAAGCGCAATACCACATTACGGTTTTGGTTTAAACGAATAAATAAATACTAAATATAACTTGATTAGAAAATAGTGAGCATAATAAATGAAGCACATCTAACCTTTCTATCTGTCAATCTCCAAAAGCTTTGTATTTCGCAACGACATCCAATTGCAAGGGATTTTTTATGTTAACGGTTTTTTCCGTACCTATATGAAGTTTAAGATATCACTTTGGTCCTTTGTACTTGGACACCCAGTATCAGTATAAACACATCGTGACTATTATGTAGGTATAACCAGTTAGCAAATAGTTTATTTTAATATAGACATTTTAATTAAGTTATCAGAAACTAGGAAGTATAATAATACTCAATTAAATCTATTAAAGAAATGAAACACTCTGTATAAAGGACGTCTAGGGTACTTAACTTGCAATAATAATTTAAATGGACATATGTATGTGTTAACTTCCATTCACCAAAATATCAAAACGATACCACCGTATAATTCTTTTCAGAGACATATATTTGGTCTCACCCTGTATATCAGGTGTATGTACAAAAAAATGAAAGTAAAGAAAAGGTTGTAACCAGTAGCTCAAAAAAATAACATTTCACTAAGTTTTGCGTTAATATTGGCAAAAATGTCCATTTTATGATATATTGAAAGTATCAAATAGTGATATTGCAGACCCTGTATATCAAAAACTGTTGAGCTTTGAGCTTTCGGGAAATGAAGACATTTGATCAATTGGTCAAGTTCTAGAACATATCAAAGTTTGGTTAAATTCTGACCGAAAGGTATTTTACATTTAAAACGTGCCCCCTCCTTTGTAGTATTGAGAGCTTTGTAGAAACTTTAAATTCTAAATTTCCGACAACCAAATTTACCTTCGAGATGGAGGCAAATGAGTCTCCCGTTCCTTTATACTCTGATAATCAGAAATGGTAGTAGACTAGATATAGATATTTATTGTAAAGAAACTAGCACTAAAAGATTCATAACCAGTGACTCAAATCACTGTAGACAGCATAAACTCGCGGCTTTTAACTTTTTGGTTCATAGATTGCTTAATTTTTCTCTTTCAGTTCAAAATTAAAACTATTAAAGTAATTGCTGTATACAATAAAAACAAATACATAGGATGATGGTTAAGAATGTAACGACATTAGGTAACGCTAGAGAACAAATAGAAATAAAGTGAGTAAAATTATCAAACTACCATGCTTATCCAAAGGTTTATCTAAAACATTTTTCAAAATTAATTTGAAAACAGCCACTACTACTTGAGATAATAGTTTTCAAACTCTTTTAGGAATCCCAAAGATCAAGTGTATAAGCAGGATAAGTCGGAAATTTACAAAATTAATGTACAGGTTGTCCCATTTTGGTTGTCCTCGCAGGGTATCTCAGTTATTAGCAAAGATACAGAGATGCGGTTTTCGCGAACGTTGGCTACTTTTTTGTGAAACGAAAGATGACACAAACATAATTACTCTAGCTCTTCTCATTTTTGAGATACAGGGCGTTCTTGAAAAAGTTGCATTTGAGACAGCCCCGTATCTCAGCTATACGATAACTTATAGAAAAATGAAAAGTGTTCTTTATATAATTTTTCCGTAGAATGCAGTGCTGTTTTCAGAATGAGTATACGGGGTCAGGTCAAAAAGTTATCGGGATCAACTTCATTTTTTTAAATGGGACACCCTGTCTATTTTCTCATAATTAAATTTCTCTTGTTCTAAGCACTTCAAATATATATAACAATTATCACTTATTTTGATAAATAGCGTGGTATTTTGTGTTATTAACTGAATTTCTTAGTAGGCTTTGAATTCGTAATCTTCTATTGTTTTTTTTTGTGCCTAATATAGAAAACCATCATTATGTAATTATATGCCATTGAAGAAGATACAAATTTCGGCAAAATAATTTATTTTATTTCCAGAATTGTTGATTTGAAACTCATATAAATATTGGATGTATTTATTTATAAATTTAGAGACAAACGAAAATAAGAAGAATTAAAATTTTATAAATATTGCTCAATTTGCTGACCATTATGGTCAAGACAAATCCTACATCTCCGAAGAATTTCTTGAATGGATCTTAATAAAAATAGGGGTCTTAAACGTAGTTCTTCAAAGGCTTCTCTTGTAGCATTCATCAAAGCTTCTTGAGTTTCATACCGTCTTTGATGAATTTTATTTTAAGGTAGCCCACAAAAAAATCTAAAATTGATAGGTCTGGGGACCTTGCTGGCCAATTAACTGGTCCATTGTTACCAATCCAATGGTTTTGAAACATTGTATTGAGGTAATCTCTTACTAGTCTTGCATTGTGGCAAGGTGCCCCGTCTTGCTGAAAATAAACCTCTCTTAGCTGGGCTAACGGAATATCATCAATCAATTCTGGAAGGCAAATGTCCAAAATTTCCAAATATCGTTGATGGTTCAAATTGCCTTCAAACATGTAAAATGTTAATCTGCCTCCTAAAATGAAACAGGACACATTGAACCCAAACCTGCCTTGCTGCTGACGGATCACGGTAACATGCCGATTTTCGTTAGACCAGAAACGATTCGTTGCACGATTGTAAATTCCGGCGGAGCTTATATGGCTTTCATCCGACCATATAACTAAACGACCAAAATTACCATTTTCTTCACTTTTCTGAATATACCATCTACAGAAATCGATACGCAATTGAGCATCACCCGGATGCAAGTGGTGGATGACTTGAGGTATATATGGTTTATAATGGTATTTTTAAATATTTTGATACTTCCGTTTTGAAATGCCCACCGATTCTTCTATTTTTCTGCAAGACGTATAATTTTCGTTAACAGTGACCTCTGCAAGGACATTTATTTCATTATTTTCTTCGTTTTCTTTTCTATATGTTTTGGCGCGTGGCCTTTCAAACGATCCGTGATTTTCCAAATTTTGTTTTAACCTAATGAATGTTTTTTACACGGTTGCCTTCTTTCCGAAATCTATAATATTCACATTTTATTTAACTCAAATGATGACTAACATTCCAGTAAATATAAATACCTTTCAAAATATATTTCCTTCGCTTGCTCTGCATTAAAATTTGTTTGGTAATAAACCCCAATCATATCTAATTTCTCATAGTTCTCGTACCCTAAATTATTCGCCATGGTTTGAAACTTTGTAAAAATTCAAAATAACGAAAAAAATATTGAAAACTTTACTAACAATAAGGATCTCAACAATCAACAAATTTGCAAATATTGACAAATGTTTGCCATGGTAAAACAATTGCAGTACCAAAGGCCACTAACAAATCCAGTTAATAATTTGAAATACTGCGCTATTTGTATAAAAAAATGATGAATGCTATACATATTTGAAATGCTTAGAACAAGGAAAATTTAATTATGAGAAAATAGACAGGGTGTCCTATTTAAAAAAAATGAAGTTGATCCCGATAACTTTTTGACCTGACCCCGTATACTCATTCTGAAAACAGCACTGCATTCTACGGAAAAAATTATATAAAGAACACTTTTCGCTTTTTCTATAAGTTATCGTATAGCTGAGATACGGGGGCTGTCTCAAAATGCAACTTTTTCAAAAACGCCCTGTATCTCAAAAATGAGAAGAGCTAGAGTAATTATGTTTGTGTCATCTTTCGTTTCACAAAAAAGTAGCCAACGTTCGCGAAAACCGCATCTCTGTATCTTTGCTAATAACTGAGATACCCTGCGAGGACAACCAAAATGGGACAACCTGTACAAATTGTGGACAAATATATGTGGGGAAAACTAAACGGTCTATCTAAATGCGATTTAAAGAACATTTAGCTCACATAAAATACAAAAGTTTGTCTGCCGTAGCCCTACATATGTTGGATAAAAATCATGTAATAGATAAGGTATTCTTAATCAAACATGTTAGTAATAAGCTCGAACTTGATTGTTATGAAAGTTTAGAGATCTTCAAAAACAAACAAATTCTAATGAATAATGACGATCAAAGACCTTTAGGTTACTCAGAACTCATTAAACTTTCATAACTTTCACCAGAGAAGTAACGAAGCGTTACTATATATATATATATATATATATATATATATATATATATATATATATATATATATATATATATATATATATATATGAGGACTGTCTATAATGTATAAGTTGTTTAACGTATTAAAGTGAGGACCATGCAGCGTTGCCACTATAAATAAATAAATTGGAAGGTGTAATTACATTTCGCGCGATTTTAGTTTTTAATCTACGTTTGCTAACGTGTTGTTTGGTGCAGTTTGTGTAAATTGGTGCAATTGATATGAATAGTCGTAGTAAAAATTTAATAGAACTTGCTTTACAAGGTAAGTAAAAATTTTCGTACAAAGGATTCTTTTTAAAAACCCGTTTGTTTTTTGATAACATATCAATATTTGTTTTAATTGAGTAGACTGTTGTATAAACAATACAATAATTGTTTGTTAATTGAAAAATTAAATCTATAAAGTAGGTATTTAAACAAACATTTAGAGACGTTTGATTGATTAGGATTACCATTAATGATAATTAAAAATAATAAGGTTTTTAAATAAAACCATTGAGATAAAACATATTGCATGTGACGTCGCGAAAATGTTATCTTAAGATAGGTAGAATGCTGATGTAGTAGCATGATATAAACTCTTTGTTAAATTAAAAGGTAAGCATATTTATAGTCACAAATCAACGTGTGATTTAAATGGGGACTTTTTTCATTGTTATAGTAAGTAGTTTCGTATAAATTGAATTAGTAAAGTACCCACACATGAACGGTTTGGATTTAGCTTCTGATTTGTTTGATAATCATTTATGATCATTGTAGAATGCATGAAACATTAAATGGTGAATTTGCTCATTTAATAATTGGTGAGTTTTCAAATAATTAATTTCATCTTGAATGTTTTATAAATTTGGTTCAATCACAATTTTGTAATCTAATTAAAAACTGTTAAAATCAATATTTTTGAATTTTTGAGTCTTAACATCAAATATTGTTTGTTGTTATCTAAAGTTTGCGGTCTTTAGCAATGCAAAAATCGCTAAAGTAAGTATTAAAACAGCTCCTAATCACACGTGTAACCTGTTCAAAAATGATCTTGTATGTTGTTCCAACTATGGTGAATTAAACTTGTTTACCTATAACATACACATTCTGCTTAAATTTGGACAACATGCGGATTTATGACTTTTTTGTCATTGGCGTTTATCAAAAGACTTAGATTAAATTTCCTTTTTAAAGAAATATTGTGACATATTAAAGTATCTATTGTTATTAGTATAGTAGTAGGTACTACTAGTACGTATTAAAAGTTTCAAACAGTTACCTCATTACTTCTGAATAAATTTAAAATACTTGGTTCACTTTTATTTCTACCTTAAAATTTTAGGTGTAAAAGAAAAGGAATGTAGTATAAACGCTTCTGATGTGCAGTTCTCACTCTGACTTTATTAAGCCATCTGCAAGCTTTACGCAAGATGATGATACTATTGATTCATTTAATAAATTCAGCCAACCTAACATGGATAACCTTTAGACTTTTGATAATTCTAATAGATCTTTTAATAGCCCAATTAGTGATAATTAGAGTGAGGATTTTATGCAAAATGCATATCGCTTATTTTTTATAGTTGAAGAATATCGTTTTGTTTTTAGACGAATTGCACTAAATGCAATCATTTGACATTAATTAATTTTTGCATATTTTGCATATTTCGCCAAATACTGCATATATTGCAATTTTATGCATATTTTGCCTTTTTATTCATAATTAACATATATTTCGCATTTCTTCTATATCTTCCAAATTCGCTTTAAAATGCATTATTCTAACTTATTTTAAATTTTGTTATCGTGTCTAACTAAGAAATGTATTTTTATATGAATAAGACAGGTTTAAAGAAAGATTATTACCTGAAGTTAAGTGCAGCGTTAATACTTCCGGATTATGAAGTTTTAATGCTGCTATTTCGTAGTATTTGAAAATTCCAATGATACCTAAGAAGATAGTTAAAGCATTGATTGAGGGAATTCCCTCAATCAAGGGTTAAAGTTATTTGGACTTTTTCAAGGTAAGTGTTTAGTTAGTTAATCCTTCTTGAAAATAATTTGAGAGTAACGGACAAAATGCAAAATTTTAAACATTCTTTGGGCGAAGACGTAACTGAATGGTACGGCTTTGTTAAGTGAACTTCAAGATGCCGAAAGTTAAAAATAGTTTAGTTCAAGTATGGATAGAAAATATATCCGAGCTACGTCTGGAGGATGAAAAAGTGTTTTGCATAGCCTGTGGAAAAATAGTAAGTACCATTACATATTTTTAATTGATTTCGGAAATTAAACCCTTATTAATTGATGTGGGTTATTGAATTCACCGTTTTGTCAGTTTTTAAACGCAATTAGATACTTATTTTTAAAATTAATTTTTCCTTAGATCATGTGCGAAAGGAAATCTCAAGTTACACAGCACATTGAAACCTCTCTTCATAAAAGAAAATTAGAAACATTTAAGAAAACAAAAGTTTGTCAGGCACCTTTGCGCCAGTCGTTGTTTCAAGAAACGGCCAAAAGAAATGCACAAGAGGAATTTAATTTCGAATTGTGTAGTGCACTTGTTAAAGGGAATATTTCATTAAAGAAATTGCAAAATCCTAGTTTTAGGTCATTTTTAGAAAAAAAAAGTAAAAAGCAAGTGCCAGATGAAAGCATGCTTCGAAAAAGGTATATTAATGATTTATATCTTGAAACTATGGGGCATATAAAGAAAATTACAAAAAATAAATATCTTTATTTTATAGTAGATGAAACTACAGATTGTTGCGGGCGATATGTTGCAAATTTAATGATTGGTTATTTAAGTGAGGCGCAGTCTAGTATATCATATTTAATCGCTTCCAAAGTTCTTGAGAAAACCAATCATGCAACAATAGTTCGCTTTATAAACGAAGCTTTCATGCAATTTTTTATTCCTGATATTGTTGCAACAGATAAAATAGTTTTAATGCTGTCTGATGCAGATCCGTATATGGTAAAAGCTGAACAGCAATTAAAATTATTTTATGAAAATTTAATACATGTAACATATCTCGCACATGGTATTAATAGAGTAGCAGAAACAATTGGTAATCAATTTCCATTAGTAAATAGTTTAATAAGTAGTATAAAGAAAGTGTTTTTAAAAGCTCCGTTATGAATTCAATTGTACAAAGAAAAGTTACCTAATATTCCTCTACCACCAGAGCCTGTGATTACGCGTTGGGGTACTTGGTTAAATGCAGCTCTTTTTATGCAGATCATTTGAAAAATAAAGGAGTTAGTTTTAGAAATTTCTGATAATTCAAGTACTTACGTTCAAAAAGCTCAATCCATTTTAAAGAAAACACAATTGCGCAATGAGCTGGCATTTATAAAAGCAAATTACTATTTTGTAAGTTCAACCATTGCTAAATTAGAAACGGAAGCATTGTCATTAAATGAATCTATGCAAATAATTAATAAATTTCAACAGCTGATTTCTGCTGTTTCAGGAAATATTGGTAAAACTATTTCTAATAAATTAAATGAAATTTTACAAAAAACAGTGGATATCAGTTGTTACTAAAAGTTAATAATAAAGTTCTGAAACTTGAGGAAAATTCCGATGATCTTGTTATAAATTTAGATTTGGCCATATTAGCCGCATTAAAATATGCACCCATAACTTCTGTTGGATGTAGAAAGAAGTTTTCTTTGTACAAAACATACTATCGGACAGACGCCCTGCCCGAAAACTTGGAAAAATATTTAGTTATAAATTGTTTTGCAAATAGTAATGAGAGGGTGTAATCTTTATAAATCTATAGCGTATAAGTAAATATGTAATTTTAAATAACATAATTTTAAAATAATGTTAAAATAATAATTGCTTTGTAAGTAGTAATGACAGGGTGCAGTTTTATAAATGTATAGTGTATAAGTAAATATGTAGTTTTAAATAAACATAACTTTGAATGTTAAAATAATAAGTTTGTATGCAATTTATCTTTTCCTATTAAAAATTACAAGCATATATACTTTTTTTATGTATTAATGTTATGATTTGGAATTAACACAGGTAAATAGAAGATTCAATATTTATGCATATTTTGCATATTTTGAATTAATAATGCATTTTGATGCATATTTTAAGATTTTTAAGTGCATATGTATGCACATATTTCGGCATTTTATAGTGCATAAAATCCGCTCTCTAGTGATAATGATATTATCCCTGAAACTGAAGATGAAAATAAAAGCCACACTAATGAAGATGGGTAACGTAAACATTAATCGTTATTCTAGTTGAAGTAATTACTTTTTCTATATATAGATTGAAAACGATTTTGATGTCGCCTGTAATGTTCTTTATGAACGACAACCCTTTTGTAGCTATGTAGAAAGCGATTTTGATGATAGCGATCAAGATCCAGATTACATTCCTGATTACGAAGATGGCACTAATCATTCATTTGTTACACATAAGGTAAATTATATTTACTGCACTTAATAGAATTCTTATTGTGCCATATTTCATAAGCAAAGTATCAGTAAAGCATTGTTAAGCACGTCTTCATCCAAGTGTGATTTTGATACGAACAATGAGGTGCCTAATTACTTTTCTGGTTCAGAAGAGCCAAATGAAGGTTTACGTACTAAACCTAAGGTAAATTTTTATTTGTGTCACTAATTAAACTTTTGGTTTGAACACTTTTTAGGAAAAAAAGTGTAAATAAGATGTCACCAGAAATATGCATTTCGAAACCATTAGCAGTGAATGTAAGTATATTAAACGCGTTTATATTTAGATAATTACACGGGTGAAATATTATTTAGAAGTATTCCAAAAAAGCGCATTTTGGAATAAAAAGGATTATTGTTTCTTTTGCGAAACTGATGTCCTAAAATTTTCTCGACATATTTTAAGGCACCATACATGCGAATCACAAGTGCAAGAAATTCTTTCATTGCAGGTTAAAGGTAAAAGAAGAAAACACCTTTTTAATAAACTTCGAAATGAAGGAAATTTTATAAAAAACAATGTAGATGAAAATATTGTGCCAGTACGAAAACCAACTTTTCATGACCCAACAATTCCAACAGTGTCAACTTACCTACCATGTAAATTTTGCAAAGGATTTTACAAGAAAAAATATTTAGTTCGACACATAAAGTCCTGTCCACACAATAAAAACGACAAGGAAAGAAGAGTTAATGCACAATCTCATGGACAGTCTTTGTTGACTGCTTACCAAAAAGATGATATTTTACGAAATGAAGTATTTGGAACTATGCGACCAGATTCAATTTCTTTAGCAGCACAAACATACCCATTAATTTGTGAAGTAGCCCGTAGGTATTTAAAGAGCCATCGTGACAATCAGTTTCGCATTGTTGCTTCACGTAAAATGAGACAGTTATGAGCAATGCTATTAGAAATCAGAAAGAGTATGAAGATTAAAATTCTAAGAAATGTGTTGGAACCTTCCAATTTTGATTTACTTGTAAGCTGTACCAAATCTCTGGCAAAATATAATTCAGAAACTGAAAGTTATGGTGCTCCTTCACTGGCTGCTAACATAGGTACACTTTTAAAAGAGTGCATTGATGTAGCATACAGTCTTTCAATAAAAAGGTCGAATAAAAAATCAGAAGAATTAGGCAACCTAAAGATTCTGAATGGCGTTACGAAGTGTCAACCATTGCGATTAGCAACCTACAACAAAAAAAATGGAATAAACCTTCCCTTATACCACTAGCGGAAGATCTGAAATTATTAAAAGGTTATCTAGTGTCACAAAGTAAAAAATGTGTAACATGGTTAGAATCTAATCAACATGATGAAAACGCGTTTAAAAAATTGCAAGAAGCTATATATGTACAGCTTCTTTTATTAAATCGACGTAGAGTAGGTGAACTACAAAGAATGACACTAGAATCATATACCTCAAATATTGAAAACCAGGTTTCAAATGAATTTGATCACTGCATAAGTGAGAGTGAGAAGTTATTAATGAAATGTTTCAAAAGGATTGTAGTACGAGGGAAAAGGGCCGTGGTGTTCCTTTGTTATTCACTGAACAAATGGCACTTAATACCAATGTACTGGTAACTGTAAGACAAAACCTTGTACAGGAGCAAAATATTTATCTGTTTGCCAATTTAAAAACTCCAACAGCTATTAATGAAGCAAAAACTATATACAAACTTGTAAGGTTAGCTGGTGTGAAAAATGCTGCTGTTATAACTTCGACAAAGTTACGAAAACATTTAGCAACAATGTCGCAAGTGATTAACCTATCACCACAGGACTTGGAACAGCTAGCTTCCTTTATGGGGCATACAAGTGAAATACATAAGGCATATTATAGACTTCCAAACGACGTTTATCAGATGGCCAAAGTGTCTAAGCTGCTACTTCTTTCCGAAAAAGGTGAAGCATCAAAATTTAAAGGTAAAAGGTTAGATGAAATACAAATTAATTTAGACATAGAAGAAGATGAACAAAACTCCGATGAAGATAATGAATGTAGTAATATATTGCTAGATAGAACAAATGAATTGAATATTAATACAGAAGAAGAAATGTTAGTACGGGAAGAAGTATCAAATAGCGTAAGTTGAACATAATTAGTCTGATCTTTTTTTTAACACTTTTTTTTAGATGCAAACTAGAATAGTAACGAAAATCTATAAAGGGGTTTTAGAGCCATGGACGACTGACCAAAAAAAATAAAACACTTTTGTATTTCAAGAACCACCTTATATCTAAAAAGGTACCAAAGAAAAGTGAATGTTTGGAATTAAAAAATTCAAATGATCGTCTGTTCAAAAATAAAAGTTGGGCAAAAATTAAAATATTCGTTGTTAACGCATATTCCAAAAAAAAGTAAATACGTTTAATATGTTAAATTATTAGCTATATGTTTAATAAAGAATTTTTAAACTTTATTTGTTTAAATTAGCTCACCAAAAACAAAAAGTACATACAAATTGAATATACTAGTAATTGCAACAACGATTTCCCTTTATTAAGTATTTTTACAATTTACTGGAATCGAACTTAAATAATAAACCAAATCTAGAATTTTGTTACCTGCTGTTCAAGTTCGATGAGTATGATGGCAGTATAAAATGTTTAGATAGACAATTATAGGTGATTTAATATCAAAGTACGCTTCACCACACTAATTAGTAGTTGTGTGGATAGATGCTAGCAACCATTATCTAAGACAAGAAAAAAATGTTTTTTCGTTAAATGTTATAATTTGAGAGGTTGGATACATTTTGTTACAGTTCCTTCCTATATAATTTAAATGTTTCAAAGGTACACCAGCCTTAATAAGAAGTGTGGATGAGTACAATAAGTGCAATATTTTAAGTTAGTCTATCGGTCTTCTCATTTCTTCAATGCTTTTGGCAGCAACACACTACAATCTAATGCTTTTTCTTAACCCATTAGTGCATGAGGTTATGTTTTCTTAATTTCTAATGTTATTATTGTGCAAACTATGTTCATTTAGGTCAAAATAGTAAACCCATGCAAAAAAAATTTTTTTGACACTTAGTTTTGAAGATACGGCATGTCCATTTAAATGGACTCTATGCACGTAGTACGTTTAAGAAAAAAATGCGATTATAATTTTCTTATTTATTACCAAAATTAAACAAGGAAAAGTTTCATTTTAGAAACTAAAACATAGATAGATACCTACTAAAAATAAAGAAATTAGTATGCATAACAGTCTAAACGTTAAAAAGTATAAAATGTCGTTATTGTCTTGCGTGATAAATCTTGAAGCACAATTTTGGATGTAGGCCCACATTACACTTCTCACAGATAAAATTGCTTTTCTTCGTACATTGTTTGCATCTTCGATGTGTCTCCGAGTACACAACAAGGTGTCCAACATTATCAAATCTCACATCTTCGGTCGCTGTAGACACTCGTTCTCTTGAAGGGCCTTTTCCATATTTACATAGTAGTGCTTGAGCCAAATATCTACGAAATTTCAAAGACTTGCGCAGTTACGATCTGCAGGTTTTATTTTTTCATAAGCAACCAACTATTTGAAATTGTAACGTCAAATAGGAATGCAAAATAGGCCAATACCATTTCCTTTGTCTGATTCGATTTCTGTAACCTGCAACTAGTCCATCCATCTTATCTACTCCTCCCATACCCTTGTTATAAGCTGCAATCATTTCTGGCTGATCAATTAGTTTTTGTTTTGCTTTCCCTGCACCAACGAGAGGTTTTAACAAGGCTATTATCTGAAAAGTTTGATGACATTGTCACCACCTTATTGTCTTTCCATTGTACTAATAGTAATGTATCACTTCAAAAACTTACATGCACCCCTACTTTCTTTATTCCACGCCTTTTTGTCAGGAAAGGACATCGCTCGTTCTATTTTCCTTATAGTACCAGATGCACATATTTGTTTTTCAGCAAGGTAAGTAAGTAGTGCTACTCCGGTGAAGTAGTTATCAAAATATATTTTGTAACCTAAACTGGAATCTATTTCTGCTTTCTCCAAAAGTGATAGGACGACATCTCCACCTAACCCAAATTGAGTTTCTTTTGTAGATTTTCCAGTGTATATTTCAAAAGCTACGCAAATACCACTAGCTGTACATAAAGCCCAATTTTGAAACCGAACCTAATGGGCTTTCCTTTTATGTACTGTTTGGCGTAATGTTTGCCATAGTACGGTATCATACTTTCGTCTATCGAAATTGCTTCCTCTAAACCACCGTGCTATTTGAATTTTGACCTAGGTGGCTTATAATTGGACGTAATTTGTACAATCTGTCTGTATTATCAAAGGCTATATTATCGTTAAAATGCAAATTTCGTAATATCGTCTCAAATCTATTTACTCTCATACTGTTGTATAGTAATTTTGGAACGTCATCCAAACTAGACCAATACATGCGCTTATTTGGATATTTAGAATATCCTGATAATAGCATTGCCCCAAAATTACATAGAGTTCATCTTGGGTCATATTCAGATGAACATTTTTTGTTGTGCATATAGGTTTGACTGTGTGACAATATGATTTACTATATTTTCATCCCAAAAAGGTTGAAAAATCAAGTGGCGTCTGAGCTATATAACAATCTTCTGATGGATCTCTAGGACTACAATCTTGATTGATACTGGAAGTAGGCATATTTTGGGACCACTTAGTACTGATTTTTTCGTTTACATGGAGGAGGTGTACACCTGTTGGAAATACCGAAGTAGAAGGTACTGCATTCAAACTATTGTTCTGGGAATCTTTTAAATCCTTTTTATAACCGAAAGGGTAATATTATCATCTTCTTCGTCAAAATCTGAATCATCATAACGCGCTTCGCACGGTTGGCTCAAAATTCCTCTTGAAAAATGATTTGCGTCGGCAGTTTCCTCATCGGAATTATCACTGTCCTCCTCTGTTTCCGCGGAATTTTCGTCTGGAGGCAACATATAAATTTTTGTAGGTTGATCACCCTGTTCATCACTTTCTAAAATCTCTAACAGATGATGTAGAGATAACCTGCAAAAACAGTGGTTTTGGTCTCGGTGCATAGTGTCCATTATAAGGGACATAACAAAAAACATAATTTTTCTGATATAAAAAAAATATTTAATAAAAAAGTAAACTCAGAAACGAACACTGCATACAATTATAAAACAGTTAGAATTTATGCAAACTCAAAATTAAATTATATTGCAACAAAAAAAATTACTTACCCACCACCACATGTAGAATATAAATTAGGGCCCATTTAAAACTTAACGAAACACCACACTGATTGAAATCAATGAATACACTGTTACTGCTTGACTACCTGAGATGCTATGAAGGGCTCCTCATAACAAACAAGTCTGAACTTGCATTCATGACGTCACAAAAACATAATAAATGGGCGTCCATTATAAGACACAATATGCACTAATGGGTTAAAATGGTAAAATATTTTAACATAGCAGTTTTAAATGGTTAGCTATAGGTATTGTATCATTAACGTTGTGGTTATTTCATTACATATTTAATAGCCAAACACACATGTAAGTGAAATATTGTACAAAATAGAAATGTATCAATTAGGACATATTTATGTTATAATTAATATATTATAATAGCTTTTTTTTATGTCCTTTCAGTAATTAAAATGTTTGTGTTTCATTTTGATGCAGTACCTACTCTTCTAGCCAGTATGGTGTGTGATCTACTAAGTGGTTTTCTTGATAAAAAAATATGTTAAAATCAAGTGACCACTAAGTATAATGTGTGAATATTTGGAACTTGCGTGGTGTGGCTAGAAAGAGGTGGAAACTGACAAACAAAATAATGAAGATTATAAAAAATGTTACTTAATTGAAGAAAATTAAAAGATGAACTGAGTATTTCGTGTGGTGCAATGGAGAGTACCTATAAACTTTAATCAGATGTAGAATGAGGTAATCATGGTAATAGATATATGTCTGGTCATTAGTATAACAACTGAAGTGCCTTTAGGACGCTAAGAATTGGTGCCTTGAAAAATATTGTACGAAGGCCACTGCTAAAATTCGCGGAAAATATAAAAAAATTCACACAATCAGGCGATGAAAAATGCTTAACACGCATTTTATTTTTGGTGTTTTTGAACCAAAAAAAGTCATTGGGAGGCAGATCAGGCGAATATAGGCAATAAGTCATTAATTTGATATTTTGACTAGTCAAAAATTCAGTAGTTTGTCGTTCTGTGTGCTTACTTGCATTGTCATGATGCAGAATGATTTATATTGTTTTCTCTAATTTCACCGATCACGTGGGGGAAATGAATTGAAGTATACTAATGCAACAGTTGCAACATGACCGGATTTTTCCCGAAAAACAAGCAATCATTTTCTTTGGAACACTTCGTGAGTGTACCACTTTTGTTGGTTTAGGTTCATTTTGGAACACATATACAGATGGTTGTTTAGTTTCAGGCTAATATAAATATATGCATGTTTCGTTTAAGGAAACGAAAACTGGTACACGCAGTCGTAGTAGTTAGACGGTCTCTGTTTAATTGGAGTTTTCCTTTTTTAAATATTAAATATTCTATAAACCGCTCGTTAAAATATTGTAATAAATATTAATTTAAATACTTATTAGTATGTAAACGTTGTTTGGCGTTAAGGTATATCTGGATTGTAAAAGGGAGCAAGAAAAATCCGCTAAAAGTGATTTCTCTTAGAAAATAAAAAGTATGATAAATTCTGGAAAGTTGGAAATCAATGTTAGAAAAACAAATTTTGGCAAAAACCCTGTGGGTGTAGTATAGATTCACACGAAAACTTTAAAGCAATCTGTAAAACAAACAGTATTTCACAACCATAATAGCATTAATATATTTAAACCTATCCCTATTTTGTTTTTTTTACATAAATTAAAAATATGAATTATTGATTAGCAAAATTTTGCTTATTTAGTTTATATAAACAGAACTCAATAATCATGTTCTGACATCTAAAGAAACGTGCATGCTTATCATACTGCTTTAAAGTAAGAAACAGTCACAAAGCATAGTTGCCAATTCTACCTTAATAAAGCGGTCCTCACTTTGGTTAGCAAAACATTTTGTTAAAGGAGTGAATATGCATGGTTAGTGAATATACATCAAAGTAAGACGCCACGTGGTGGCCACTACTAGAACTAAATTATACATATTTTTCACCTTTGTATCAAATTGAAGCCCTCACTTTTTTTGCAAAAATAGCGTTTACAACGCATATTGATAGCTAATCTTTAATTTTTACAATTATTCAAAGCGCGGTCCATATACGGTCCTCACAAAGAGTCGGGCCTCACTTTAAATGCAATTTTTCTATTGAAGTGGCTCACTTTATGGAATGGAAGAATATATATATATATATATATATATATATATATATATATATACATATACATATATATATATATATATATATATATATATATATATATATATATATATATATATAAAGTGTGTCAATTTAAAAACTTACAATAGACTATATCTCATGAATAAATGCTGATATCAAAAAATTCTCTAAACCGTTTCTAGGGTAGAAAGGGGGAACTAAAATGACATAGGAGACAACTCACCCAAATCAACTCCTTACGCCCCACCTACCCTATCTAAAAAAATTTAAATAGCGAACCCCTACTTGTAATACATCATTGGAAAGCCTGTAAAAAATGCTATCCAGTGGTATAAATAAAAATTATACAGGATGTATTAATATTAACCCAATTAAATCATCATCGAACATTTAATTGTACATGAACTGGAGAACCAAAGGGACGATCAAGGGAATCTAGCTCTAAACGAAGATTTGCTGCACTTTCAACAAGATGGGGCACCCCCTCACTATACAGTTGCAGTTAGTCACTGGTTGGATACTAATTATCCGAACAAATGGATTGAATGGCCACCCAGGTCATCAAATTTTCCGGCACCAGATTTTTGTCTTTAGGGTTACCTCAAGTCAGTTGTTTACAAAATCCAACCTGCGTCACTTCAGGAGTTGCGGGAAAGAACTACTCAAGCTGGTCGGGCTATTACTAGGACAACATTTACCAAAGTTCGTGAAGAATTTGAAAACAGGCTGTATTATTGTTTACAAAACAACGGAACCCACTTTGAACATTTACTTCATTAATTAATATTTTTACCAAATTTGTAGTTCAACAAAACCTTTTAGTGAATATTGATGTACTTTTTTGAAATAAAATATTATAGTGCTATTTCTGAAAAGAGATTTGTGTTCATTTATAAAAATGACTGTAATAATATAATACACCCTGTATAATTTTTATTTATACCACTATTACAAGTAGGGGTTCGTTTTTAAATTTTTTAGTTGGGGTAGGGAGTTGATTGGGGCGAGTTGTCTCCTATGTCATTTTGGTTCCCCCTTTCTACCCTAGAAACAGTTTAGAGAATTTTTTGATATCATCATTTATTCATGAGATATAGTTTATTGTAAGTTTTTAAATTGACACACTGTATATATATATATATATATATATATATATATATATATATATATATATATATATATATATATATATATATATATATATATATATATTTAATAAAGGCATTATTCGGAACAACTTGTGTCTATTAACGTGAAAATATATAATATTCAACGTTTCGGGGACTTACTATGTCCACCCCTCTACCAAGAATGATATTTAGTATATGAAATATGAAACAAGCTAACTGATTATTTTATAATAAGTTTGTTGAACGAGTTCTGCTTCGATTTGCAGATCCAAAATATGACGTTGAATTTGGAATTGTATTAGAGGCCGGAATGTTAATAGAATCTTGAGTAGCAGGATTTAGAGATGATGTAGATGTAATATTGCCTGAGATGCTGGGAAGATTTTGAGTTATTGGTAATTTTGAATTTGGTTTAATAAGGTTCTTTCAAATATGCGGTATCCTAGAAGTATCATCACGTTTGTTAAGGGCATTAGGGCTCTTCTCAATTTCAAGGCTTCCCTAGTAATCCGTTCGTGTAAATTATATAAAGGAGCAAGTAATCGAATATTATTGATGTTAATTTCGTGTCCAGTATCTAAATAATGATTAACGAAATATGACGAATGATTTTGTTGTTTGATGGCCAGTATGTGTTCATTGGCTCTCACATATAATTTTCGGTTTGTTTGTCCAATATTGTGCAGCCGTTGCAAGGTGTCTCGTACACTCCTTGATTTTCATTAAAAATTTTGTCTTTCGGATTCATCCAAAGTTGGTATAAGGCAAGGTTTAAAACGGGTCTAAATTCATGTTTGGGAAATTTTTTAGCGATTTTATCAGTGATTCCTTTTATATATGGTAAAATTACTGGAGTACCGATGTAATCCCCACTTTCACCGGCTTTTGCCAACATTTATATGGAGGATTTCGAAATTAATGCCCTAAATTCCTCAACGTTAAAACCTAAGATTTTCTCTCTATATCGACGACACGTTTGCAGTTTGGCCACATGGAAAAGAAAATTTGAATTTTTTTTAGATCACCTTAACCAAAATCATAACAAGATTAAATTTACAATGGAAATTGAAATAAATAACTCCCTCCCATTTTTAGATACACTTATAACAAGACTTGATAATGTCAAATTTTCACTTAGTGTTTACCGGAAACCTACCCATACAAACAGATACCTAAATTCTCTTTCGCATCATCACCCCAGTGAGTTACATAGAGTTATGGAGTCTTTATTATTCCGTTCTTATCATCTATCAGATCGAAATTCTAGAAATGAAGAAATGAATACTATTCATGATATTTTAATTCAAAATGTATACAGCCAGAACGAAATAATCAAAATTGTCAATAAAATCAGAAAACCTAAAAACCATTCCAACTCATTAGTTACCGAACATAAAATTCCAGTAATTTTACCATATATAAAAGGAATCACTGATAAAGTTGCTAAAAAATTTCCCAAACGTGACCCGTTACCAACTTTTGAAGAATCCGAAAGACAAAATTTGTGATGAAAATCAAGGAGTGTACGAGATACCTTGCAACGGCTGCACAAGAAGATATATTGGACAAACAAACAGAAAATTATACGTGAGAGCTAATGAACACAAACTGGCCATCAAACAACAAAATCCTTCGTCATGTTTGGCTTATCATTATTTAGATACTGGACACGAAATTAACACCAATAATATTCGATTACTTGCTCCTTTGTATAATTTACACGAGCGGATTGCTAGAGAAGCCATTGAAATTGAGAAGAGGCCTAATGCCCTTAACAAACGTGATGATAGTTCTAGAATACCGCATATTTGGAAGAACCTTATTAACCAAAATTCAAAATTTCCAATAACTCACAGCATCTCGGCCAATATTACATCTACATCATCTCTAAATCCTGATACTCAAGATTCTATTAACACTCCGGCCTCTAATACAATGCCAAATACAACGCCACATCTTGGATCTGCAAATCGAAGCAGAACTCATTCATCAAAATTATTATAAAGTAATTAGTTAGCTTGTTTCATATTTCATATACTAAATATCATTCTTGACAAAGGGGACATAGTAAGTCTCTGAAACGGTAAATATTATATATTGTCACGTTAATAAATACAAGTTGTTCCGAATAATGTCTTTATTAAATAATACTACTTGTGGAAGCACAAATAATAACATAATATATATATATATATATATATATATATATATATATATATATATATATATATATATATACGCATATATTAGAAATTTTCTTTAGTAGGTCCCAGTCGACCGCTGATGATGATAGCTTAGCTATTGAAACGAGTTCGGAGTTTTTTATTTTGTGTGGTACGTGGGAGTATTTTTTTTTGTTTCAGATCCTGCCACAGTTCCAGTGCTCCATATTTTTCCTAAAATTATGTAAGAGACGGGTATAGAAACGCTCACCATAATGCATTTTTTAATTCTTAAACATCTGTTTTCAATCAAATACAAATTTTATTTTTTGCAGTCTGAAGTAAATGGTCATCGCCCAGGAAACGATCCTGTAATTCTATGAAACGCACTTTACAGTACACTTCCATATTTCTCTAGCGTTAGTTACCTATTTTCCCACACCTCAAATGTTTACCGCTTCTGATCATGAACTTTTTTAATAGTTACTGAATGTAGAAATGTGCTCGTTAAAATATTGGAGCAAGGCATAACATTTTTATCCTAAGTTTCTATTTTCTGGATTAATCTCGTCTAGGAACCAAAGAAAATCGGGGGGATGGAATTATAAGAGCTGGAAATATATCTTTACGTTACCTTTCTTGTCTTAGAAAAAATACATGCAGTTCAGATGCATGACTCATTCAGCTCTACAAGGTCATAAACATGGTCTTAAAACCAATGAATTAATTTATCACACATTTAAGGTCACATTACCTACCAAAAGAACACACCGAATACCCAGACTTGTTTGTAGTAAGCAGCTACCCGTTTGTAGCGAACGGCTACCGGTTTAGATCAAAATCATGCCATTCTCTTAGCAAAGAAACGCCCACTCTTTAAGGCTCAAGTACTCTTCATATAAGTAAAAAAAAACGAAGAATGATGTGCTTTAAACCACAGATTATAACTAAACCATACGCGATGGGGTAATACATATTTAAAATTTAAAATATCGTTATGTTCGGCTGACATGGGATGTCGTCCATGAAAGGTAGGAATGACAGGGGTGTTAAAACGCAGATTGTTAAAAGTAAGGTATTATTTTTGTGTGTATGTTAATTTATTTTTCGTTTTATAATTTTTTATTCGCAATAACCTTATGATTATTTAAGTAAATGTGATATAAATTTGTTATACAAAAGGAAGCAACTAGCCGTACACGTCCTGCGTTGCTGCAATCTCAGACGGGGGGAGGGGGTGATATTAAAATTTTGTGATACACTTGTTTCATAATTTTAATTGAAGAGTATGTCTACAAATTTTCGAATCAATCGACCCATGCACTAAAAAGTTTCACAAAAACATTCAATCTCCCATTTGACCCTCTGAGGGGTGGAATTTCGAAAAACCCTTTCTTAGTGGATACCTATACGTCACAAAGAACACCCTTGATCGATAAATCCTGCCCAATGCAGCTGTTAAATCACATTTGCGGCGCGCGAACAGTCAAATGCGCGAAGTTTAAATAGTCGTTAAGATTTCTTAGCTTTTTCCAATTTTCTACGCAATTTTCTTTACGTAAGAACATTCTACAAAGTATTATAAAACTTTAAAAAAATATCAATGAAATCTGTAAAGTCGTTCTCAAGTTATGGCGTGAAATTTTCCACACAAAAATTATACTAAAAATAGTATGTTTTGGCGAATTTGTCATGTCAGTAAAGTCCAATATGGCGGCTGGGCGCATATTAAATTTTTTTAAAATGGAAATAGGGATTGTGCGGTACATCAAATCAAAGCCCTTAAAACGAATACTAATCTTCAAGTTTCACTTTTTTAATATTGCCGAAAACAAAATGGTGGCGGATTAAAGTTTAAACGCTCGGTCCATGCTTTTCTTGAATTTTTAAAATAAAAAAAGAAAATCTTTACTTTAAAATTATTATTATTAATATTAAGTATGATTATAAGGCGAATTCGAACATAAAACTAAGCCGATGGCAACACTCATAAAAATAGTAGGTATGGAAATTAATTTTAATTTTTTTAAAGAGAAGTCAATGTTTGTTTCAATCACTCGAGGGAAAATTTCAAATGTTCTAATCACACATGTCACAAAACAAAGGTTTGGTGCAAAACCTGTATTAAACGAATAAAGATATTGTGGACACTGATCTACCTTTTAATTTATGAGGTGTTCAAAGTGATTACCCTCTACTAATAGGCAATGGTAAAGTCTAGCATTAATTTTGCTCGTACGTTAAGGAACATATCCAAGTTAATACTTTGGCAAATGTTGGTAATTCTTTCTCGTAATTGGGTGATCGATTCCACTTCTGTAGAATATACCTCTTGTTTTAGATAACCCCATAAGAAAAAGTCTAATGGTTATAAGTCGGTGGATCGAGCAGGCCACTCGATTGGGCGTCGGCGTCCTATCTAATGATCGTGATACACTTGATCTAGATATTCCCTTACTCGTCTGCAATAGTGGGCAGGAGCACCATCTTGTTGAAAAACTACATCCATATCAAATTACAGAGGGTTATCTTCTGCTATTTGAACAATCATTGGGTCGATCGTAGTTTCCAGCATATTTAAACAGATCTGTCCAGTTAGATGTTCGTTCATAAACAAGGGACCTACAACGTGGTTTCCCAGTATTCCAGCCCAAACATTTATTTTTTGAGGGTATTGGGTGCAAGTTTCCCGGAATACATGCGGATTCGTATTATTCCAATACCGAACGTTCTGTCTATGAACATTTCCATTCACGAAAAAAGTACACTCGTCACTAAAATAAATATTCTGCAGGTAAGATGGGTACCTTTCTAAGTTGGCGGTCATTATTTCGCAAAATTGTACTCTTCTATCAGGATCACCTTCGATAAATTGGTGCAACCTTTGAATTTTATAAGGATGGAATTTATTTTTTCTTAATACCCTTTTCATTGTCGCTGAAGATACACCAGAAGCTTCCGCAAGAGTTCGCGTAGATGTTGTGGGTACAACCATTTCGGCAATTATGTCAACTTGTGTCTCTTCAGGAATGCGCACAAGGTCAGGAGGTTTTTCATTATTTATAGAGCCAGTCCTATAAAATTTATTTACCAATTCTCGCAGATACTTCCTACAGATAGGGCGATTAGGAAACCGTTCATTAAATACTCTGACTGCTTCATGATAATTTCGACTTGCACCATAAACGAGAATAGCCTCTACTTTTTCTTGCATAGGCCGAAAATTAACCATTTTCACTTTTCTGGTTTGCCAAAAATATTTTTTTAAATGTCACTAAAACAACTATTCTAAAAAACTGACGTCGATACAACTTGTTTACAAGTTTTCTTTTGTTTAACACCAGGTGACTGGATTGAAAATTTAATTTTTGACAAAAATTACATTCGCAAAGTAATAGTATAGGAGCTGTGGTTGTTTGTTGTTTGTTTTTTACTGGTCGTTTAACCTTTAATCCGCCGCCATTCTGTTTTTGGCAATATTAAAAAAGTGAAACTTGGGGATTAGTTAATGTTCGTTAAGAGCTTTCATTTGATGTACGACACAACCCTTATTTCCATTAAAAAACATTTAATATGGCGCCCAGCCGCCATATTGGACTTTACTGACATGACAAATTCACCGAAACATACTATTTCTAGTATAATTTTTGTGAGGCAAATTTCAAATTTTTTCTTAAACGGTTTAGAAAATATTGTAGGGGGACTCCTGTGAGCCGCACAGTATATATATATATATATATATATATATATATATATATATATATATATATATATATATATATATATATATATGTATTTAGAATTTTCTTACTTAAAAGATATGACGTTATCGAATTTTTTTAAAATATCAACTCCCATTTATTATTGCAGAATTAGAAAGGTTACATCTTTTTACGTCCGATATGGTAAATATGGACGATAGTTACATAAGGAAATATTGAGTAAAAATTATCGTAAATATTAAAAATGAGAAAATTTCATTGTCAATGTAAGAAAACGTTAAATTGTACATTTTGTTACACGGCTAATAATATTAGTGTGGCGGGATCTACTTTGCATAAAGTTCGAAGTAAGGACATAAAAGATTCGGAAATAAAAGATAAAACACAAACAATTAATCAACAAATTAAAATGTATATATTCAAGCAGAAAGTAGTGCAGATAAAACATGGAAACAAATTCAAGAAGTGCTGTTAAAAACAGCTGAAATACAACTAAAGAAAAAAAGGACGAAGAAAAAACCTTGGATAACTGAGGAGATATTAGATCTTATGGACGAAAGACGAATAAACAAGAAATATATCAACAAACATAAATAACTGCATAAAATAATACAAATAAAAATGAAGATAGCAAAAGGGGCACATCTTGAAGAACAATGTGAAGAAATAGAACAACTAAATAAGAAAATTGACAATTTTCACATGCCCATGAAAATAAGATAAGTAACAGGACAAAAAATGAATAAAAGATCAAAATGGACAGGATTTGGTAGAATTAAAAGATAAACTGCGTAGATGGACAACCTACATTAAGGAACTACTCAATTATAAAAGAGCAGATAAAACGGAACTGACAGTAAATGAGGAAAGTATAACAATATTGAAATCGGAATTAATACATGTTTTTAATAACATGAAATCTGGAAAAACTACCGGTCCAGATCAAATACCTACTGAACTCTTCAAACTCTTCAATAACGGAGTAATTGATATTTTACTCAATATTTTTAACAAATGGCTGTCATCCACATTCGTATTAATGCCGAAGAAAGCTAGTGCAAAAGTGTGTACTGACTATAGAATCATGTGATTAAATTATTTTTAAAGATAATCCAACAAAGAATTTATGTAAAATTTGAAGAAGATATAATTGATGCACAATTTGGCTTCAGAACAGACCTCGGAATACGAGAAGCCCTCTTTCGCAGTTAATGTCCTCAGTCAACGATGCCTAGACATAAACCAAGACATGTACATCTATTTTATTGATTTCGAAAAGTCATTTGACAAAGTCAGACACGATAAACTCCTGGAAATTCTCTTAAAGAAAAAATGGACATGAGGGACCAAAAATCATTAATAACTTATACTGGGGACAGGGAGCTAATACAAGGGGAAAAATACGCTAACTAAATACACAGCTCTTTGACATATATAGTGAAGCTACATTTAACGAAGCCCTAGAAAATGAGGAAAAGGTGATAGTAAATGGCGAGGTAATCAATAATATTAGATATGCAGACGACACGATACTACTGGCAAGCAACTTAAATGATCTGCAATATCTGTTAGAAAAGGTAAATAACAGCTGTAATGGATATGGATTAAAAATCAATCTTAATGAAACTAAATGGATTCTAATCACAAAAGCTCCACCAAACCAAATGAATTTGAACAATTCAAACACTGTAATAGAAAGAGTACAGGCATACAGATATCTGGGAGCATGGATAGATCAAACAGGGGATCAGACACCAGAAATCAGAACAAGAATTGAAATTGCCAGAGCATCGTTTGTATCACTAATGAAATTACTATGCAGCCGAAATATAATCATAGAGCTGTACGGAGTGGAGACGTGGACAGTAAAAAAGAAACACTTAGACAAACTGCAAGCTTTCGAAATGTGGTGCTACCGAAGAATGTGGCGCATATCTTGGACTGAGAGGATCACCAGTAGAGAAGTCCATGGAAAAATGAATAAAGAATGCGAAGTAATACACTCAATAAAAAAGAGAAAATTTGAATATCTAGGCCACGTAACAAGGGAAACTAAATACGCCATGCTGCAAATAATAATGCTGGGAAAAATTAAAGGAAAACGAAGTGTGGGACGTAGATGAATATCTTGGCTGAAAAACTTGAGGAATTGGTTTGGCTGCAGCAGTATCGAGCTGTTCCGAGTAGCTGCAAATAAAGTTCGCATATCAATGATGATTTACAGCGTCCAATAGGAGAAGGACTTTAAGAAAAAGACTTCTTCGAGGATACTCGCACTGGTTCGAGATATTTAGATATTCTTCAAAATGACCTCATCCCAGCTCTAATAACGTTGTCCCTACACTATGATTTACCTGTTCGCACTTTTCCAAATCGTTGGATAGGTAGATAAGGGACAATTGAGCGGCCAGACAGATGGCTAGATTTAAATCCTCCAGATTACGTCTTGTGGGGACACTTAAAAAGAGTAAAGTATACACGATGCGACCGGTCAGTTTAGAAGATTTAAAAGAACGAATTCGCCAAAAAATTGGAAACATTACCGCAGATGCCATTGACAACGTTAAAAAATCATTTGTTAATCGCCTTGGCTATTGTCAGATTGTTAACAGTGCTCAATTCGAACATTTGATTTAAATTAGTAGAATCTTGTTCCACATAAATTAGGGCTACCCCCAAAATTGTTTGTGTTTCAAAATATATTATATTAAAAACATCATTTGAATATTTCCTATTAGAAATGAGACGTGGTATCTATTTAGGTACGATTTTTTCTTCAAAATGACCACATCTTCTAAACTACCCTGTGTAACACAATCAAATCTTATATTGAAAGAATGGCCGAAGTGAGCTGAATTTAAATTTGAAATAAGACACAGGGTGTGCCATTAAAAAAAAACTGTGTTTGGTTCACCTTGTATAAATGAAACGCCCTGTGTAACCTAAAATAATTTTGCAAATATGCGCCTCAGTTATTTCTACTACGCTTTAAAATGTTGTTCTCCTATGCCATCAAATAAGGGAGGTATCGTCAACGGACGCAAATTTGGGACACCCTGTATTAACATCATCCCAAGGTCGTACGTAAAAAGATGTACACTTTATAATTCTGTAATAAAAATGGGAGTTGACATTTAAAAAAATGTCGATGACGTCATCTTGTTCTCGACACACCCTGTATATTTCACGGGTCTTTCTAAACTCCCATTCGGATTTTAATTGCATTTATCCGCTACTTTAGGAACGCACTGTATACAGGATGCAGTATTTAAAAAATTATATTTCAAAAGAAAAATTCATGACTCGGCAACACTGCATTAGACAATCCTACAAGTGCGTAGTTGAATGACACCTTAGAAGTTATATAAATTTTTTTCCATGACTATACTTATTGGACTACCCTGTATAACTAGGTACTGCACTTACATAACTTCACACTTAGAATAGTGTAATTAAAATTTAAGAAATATCGAAACTGTGGAACATTAATATAACGTAATTAAAATGAATTGCGTGATCCACAATTAATGTACCGGTGCGTTAGATTTTACATTTTCGGACCAATACATGCCTAGTAAATTTAAAAGTACCTATATTGTTGATTGTTTGTTTTGTTGTCAGTTTACGTACTTTGATGAGAGTAATGTGAATATCTAAAAACTATTAATTACCTATACTGATTTTACATTAAACATGTTTTCAAGTTTAATAGTTATAATTATCTTCGTTTGCTATGGTACCACTGTATTATTAATTTTACATGTAATTTTTAAGCACGATTTAGTTACTGGTGGTGACCTACATTTAAGTTTGTCAACGACGTTGTCAGTGAAAATTACATTTTTTAAACTATCCAATGAAGATGGGCAAACTAAAAGTGAAGTCTGCTTCACGATACCAATATTTCCATTTGTATTGAATTACCATTCTAACTCTTTCAAATTTTTGTTGTAGACAATGACGTCTACAAGGTAATTGTTACTACACATTAACCCAGTCCGCTTGTTTACTAGTTCAATTACATTTTACACGTACTTCACTTGCTATGCCTTCAGCGTTAGCTATTAAACAAATGTAAAGACAAGTTAGTAAGCAAATATAATAAACAAGAAAGATAATCTGAACCTACCTCGTAATTAATTTAATTTGAAGAGCTTTGTTTTTAAAAGTAAGGATGAAAACCATGTGCACTTCTATGGGTGGTTATGGATTCATCTTGATTGCATCCAAATTCTTGAAACTACATTTGAATATTTGTTTAAGTAATAAACAAATATTTAAATGTTAATAAAGTAAGCTTATATGTACAGCGCTTAATATATAGTGATTATGTACAAAGTGCTTGCTGTCTAAGTATAGTGCAGTCGAGCGGCATAAATAATGTTCAGGAAGTGTTTAATAGAGAGAGATAGAGTGTATGAGAAGTATAAATGATGTGGAATGAAACAGAATTATTTTCAAACCAAATATTTGCAAAAAAAAAATTTAACAAAAACACACTGAATTTTCTATTCTAAAAAAACATACATTCTCCTGTATTTTTAAATTTTTTTAGGTATCAATTGCCACCCCTACCTTAAGGTGAGATTATTTCATGTTTGATTTGTAAGTGTTTTGTTTGTTTCAATGGATTTCGTCGCTTGTTGTTACTACGTCCAACTTACCTGAAGATGAAGATAAAAAGAATCAGAAGGGAAAAGAAAATAGCAACGTTATCCATTGTTCGTAACATAACGAACAGTTGCCTGCGTAAGTTTGGCATAAACCTAACCAATTTAAGTATTCGCAATAGACGAAATGTTCTTAAAACTGATAAGCCTGAATCTCCGTGAGAATCACCAAAAAATTTTTGGCATATTTCGACGGCACTGAAAAGAAGAGTTGTGATAGCAAGCTTGAATTGGAAAAAAACTTACCTTAGGATTACGATTACTCCATCAAAGACATTGAAACCATTGGAGATGTAACCAAAAAGGCCATCGGCTATTACCTTCAGTAACATTTCAACTGCGAAAATTGCGGAAAAGAAAATGTTGCTAGTTTCGACTGCTGCTGTTAGGCCTTCTGGCTGTTGGTGATGTTCAATTCCCATGGAAAGTGTGTTAATAAGAATAGCGAGCAGAATTCCTTGCTGGAAGTATTTGTGTTCGACAAGGGCTTTGATGTATTTTCTAATGCACCTTAATACTTTAATAATGCCTTTGATTGCCATGCAAACGCTGATGTATAGACGAGAACGTTTTGAGTTTTTGTATTCTGATTCGCAATGCCACATGTCTTGGCAACAAGAATAATCATCGTCTGGTAATTGTTGAACGTAAAGATCCTCTATGTTACTGGATCTGTTATTTAAACCCTTTGACAGCGTGCCTAAAAAAGTATCTAGAGAAATCTGACCGGTTGGTAACGCCGCATTAATAGCGCCCAGTGCAAGCAATTCTTGGCATGTCATAGCTTCTCCGTTCAGTAACTCGCAACATTCGTTCGTGACTTGTTGATTTTGTAAAGTTTGTTGTTGTGTTGGAGTTGATGAGATTTGCCAAATATTTCCATCACCTACAACTTTCGTTAAACATGTAAAGTGTTTTTGTTTAATATTTTACCGGTTTGTGTCATTTTTTCGCTGGAGCAGACGTTTCGTTTATCTAATAATAGATTGGTAGAAGGAGTTGGTGTGATTGGTGCGCCATCTTCTCCATGCAAGAGCACTACATCGCTGAACATGACAGATGAACGTCTGCGGTATGCTTGCGCCATGGGTGGTGATAATAAATTGGTCGGACTCTGGAAATATTCCTTACTGATAGAGTAACTTATTTCGAAACTCACATCATTATTGTTGGTGGCGATATCTTGGTGCGAAATTGACGGTACTCTTAAAAGACTTGGCCTTTTCGTTGTGATTTCGGTATCTTCACCAGTTTTGTGCTCTTTTTGACCTTCTGAGAAACAAAGCGAGCTTGTTCGTGATACACCTTGTCCGCTTGGAGACTGTTGCTGCTGCTAAAATATAATCTCAGTCAAGCAACCCGAAAATATTTTTACCTACAGTTTTCAATCTTGGACAGCATGGATGATGTCGTTTATTGTAATTAAGACGTATAGATTCACCCGCAATAATTTTCCGCTCACGTCGTTGTTCACGGTGGTATCTTAAGACTCTAATTTTTTTAATAAGTTTTCTCTTATTTCTCCGCCATAAGTGTGCAATATATTTAACAATTTCAGCGTAACAAGTTGTCGGTTCACTATTATTAGTGGATGATGCTAATGTGCTTGTGCTTTGAAATCGTGCACGTTCAAGTCTCATTCTCTCCATTTCGCGTTTTTTGGTTTCGGAAAATTGTGTTGCAATTACAACAAGGCATAAATTAATCATAAAAAAGGATCCAATCTGAAATTAATTAATCAACCCGAAAAAATTGGCAGTGCATGTACTTACCACAATTAAAAGTACAAAATATATCCAATCCCAAAAGCTATGCGCATCTTGTACGTAATACATAATATCGGTCCACCCTTCTAAGGAAATCACCTAAAAATTAAAATATTTGGGTTTGAGTTAGGTACGTACAGTCGTGTTTAAGAAATTTACCAAAAAAATGGCAACCCACGCTAATCCGATATTGTCAAATGAAATAGTACCCTGAAATGGATTTTGACCACCTTCTAAACACACTTCATAATACTGATTCCAATTTACACATCCGTGTATAGAAAGGTCTTGTCCCTGTGCGTACGTTAAATTACACGTAACATTACCAATCCTATAAGCTGGTATATCTGAGCATTGATGCATTCCGGAATGATCCTTTTTACTGCATATGTACTCTTGCTCTTGCGATATTGTGTAATAGTGAGATATATCCCTGTAAAATTACAAATTTATGTTAGTACAAGCATTAACATTGTAAGTAACATTAAAACTGCATTTATGTTGTATGTGTTTTTTTTTTCATTATTTTGCTTTGGCTTTATCATCGGTTACAGCTTAATAGCAACAAAAACCTTGTTCTCATCAATAATAATCCTGCCTTGTCACCCAATAGTGTTTACATTAACCTAAATACAACAACACACGTTGCAAACGATGCAAGAGAACAACGAAAAAGGCAATAACGTTAAATTGTGTTTTTTACCAACAAACGGTATGAAGCAGCGAATAAAGTGCTGTGTAGAACTGCACGTAGCACTTATTTTTAGTAATTTCAAACTATGTATTTTGTATGATACAGATTAAACCGCTTAGACCAGAAAATTTACGCAAACTTTTCTAATAAACATCATGGACCAGAAAAGGACTATCGGGAGTAATTACATAATTTTAAATTTGAATAACTAGATTAAATGGAGTTTTACTAATTACTTAACTTATCATATTACGACAATCATACTGATTTGCTGGTTGATAAAAAATTTACTAAACTGTTTAGTAGCAATACCAGTAATTAATTTAAACTTTAACATACATAACATTCAACATGTTGCAAATCTCGTTAGAGCCCTAGTAGATTAGCTAGTTTTTCCACAATTAGAAAGCCACGTTACAAAGTTCCTTTACTAAAACACAACGGTTAAATTACTAGTAGGGTAGGCGTGCGTGTATCTTGAAGACCGTTATTGTGATCGTAATTCCGGCAATTTTAATTTTAGCATTTAATAAATCAGTCTGTTATACAAAGGCAACAACTTGTGCCTTTTTAAACACACCATTTTAATAAATTACGTAAACGTTTCGTATTTATAAGGAAGTCCCTGTTTGTCCCATTTCTAGAGTGCGAAAGAGATGGCGTTCAGGTAAGACACAACAGGATGACACCACAAGTCCCACAGATATAGTGTAAATAGTTCGTTAGTTAAGATTAACGTTAAATTCTAATAAATAGCTGTGCTTTAATAAACAATCGTTATAGTGTAGTGTCTATATAAGACGGTAGTAAATTAGAAAATGTCAAATGAAAGTAATTAAAAATTATTATTAATTTTATTAAATACATAAATAAAAAGATTACCTAGAGTAGGATTTGAACCTACGACCTGTACTTTGTTAGAGTACTGCGCTATCGAGATTCAAGCCCTAATCGATGTAAATTTTGTCTTTATGTATGTAGAACTGATTGTAATTCTAAATATAATGAGATTACAATCAAATTACTTATGTTAATGGAATGTGAGCCTGTAATATCGCAAGGATTCACAGATACCAATATATAATCTCGATAGCGCAGTAGGTTCAAATCCTACTCGAGGTAAACTTTTTATTTATGTATTTAATAAAATTAATAATAATTTTTAATTACATATTTACTTTTTAACTTATTCGTTCATAACAAAACTTATAATAAATTAATATTAGTCAAGTTGCTTTGGTATGAGTGAATCCTTGCGATATTCGGGCTCACATTCCATTAATATAAGTAATTTGATTGTAATCTCATTATATTTAGAATTACAATCAGTTCTACATGCATAAAGACAAAATTTACATCGATTGGAGCTTGAATTTCGATATCGCAGTTGGTTAGCGCGGTACTCTAGCAAAGTACAGTTCATAGGTTCAAATCCTACTCTACGTAAATTTTTTATTTATGTACTTAATAAAATTAATAATTATTTTTAATTACGTGTTTACATTTGAACATATTCGTTCATAACAAAACTTATAATAAATTAATATTAGTCACTAACCAACTGCGCTATCGAGAATCAAGCCCCAATCGATGCAAATTTTGTCTTTATGTAACTAATTTAAATTCTAAATACTATGAGCCTTCAGGTAATACGTCAACTAGGATGACATCAAAGTCCCACAGATATAGTGTAAATAGTTCGTTAGCTAAGATTAACGTTAAGTTCTAATAAATAGCTGTGCTTTAATAAACAATCGTTATAGTGTAGTGTCTATATAAGACGGTAGTAAATTAGAAAAATGTCAATGAAATGTAATTATTATTAATTTTATTAATACATAATTAAAATTACCTAGTGTAATTTGATGACCTGTACTTTGTTACATACCGCTATACCAACTGCGCTATCGAGATTCAAGCCCTAATCGATGTAAATTTTGTCTTTATGTAGTAGAACTGATTTAAATTTACATATAATGAGATTACAATTAAATTACTTATATTAATGGAATGTGAGCCTGTAATATCGCTAAGGATATCACAATATACCAATATATAATACTCGATAGCGCAGTTGGTTAGCGAACGGTATTCTATCAAAGTACAGGTCGATAGTTCAAATTTACTCTAGTAAACTTTTTATTTATGTATTTAATAAAATTAATAATAATTTTTAATTACATATTAACCTTTTTTTTCGTTCATAACAAAACTTATAATAAATCAAAATGTAGGTGTTCATTTAATAGAGATTTGAAAAGTGAATATCCAGTTATTAAAAAGACCTCAGGTACTGATGTAAATTCCTTAAAATGTGCACAGTTTTCACTTACTCATGATGGAAAGCGTATCTATTCGAATAAGACAATCGTTGTAATGTACAGGTGGCTCATACTAAGAATGCGAGGTAATGTATCTGGGAAACTATCCAGCGTAGAGGCTTAAAATATTAAGTTATTACTTAAAACGGCCAATACAAAACCTGGAAAGATACCTAGTGTTCAAGTTTCTGAAATGGAAATGAAATGCACATCTTGAATCTAAAAGTGATGTTTCTGTAATTCTCTATATTAACCTAATAAAAAATAACTGATCTTTAAAGTCGAGGATAATCTGAACTTTTTTGTTATGGCACTTTTGAACGTATGTCTAAATCAATATAAGTGGTGGGAGTATTCAAAGTTTAAATAACCAACTTTATCGTCGAAACGGCTAAGCCGATTTTAACAAACTTGGGCGCGTTGAAATGAGCTATTCTTGGGCTACAAATGTTACAATAGTTGAAGTTTTGTTAGTTTCACATGTCGTCGCTAGAGGGCTTTGTTCGACATTCCTACAGAAATGGTTAATTTTCGCAAAAAAATTAAATGTATTGGTATGACTTTTTCATGAACAAGTAGCTAAATGATGCCTAAACAAGCTCGCGAAAACCACATCTCGATATATTGTTCCTAACCTAAAATATCGGCAAAAGAAAGCTTTATACGAAAATCCCTTAAATTTTTATTTTTTTTAACTATATTTTTCTGAAATTGTTTCTATTAGTTGTGGCCCTAAAAAGGACCGATTTAAAGGAGGAAGGTTTTTAATGCCCCCGTATATGCTCGAAATGCTGACCATCACGCTCTATGCATTGCTGAAGCCTCTCATGACCAGACAAAACTGCAGTTTCAATTTGGGCTCTCGGTATGTTACGTATTGCGTTACGAATCCGGTTTTTCGTATCTTCTCTAGTAGTGGGTTGAGTCCGAAACACGATGTCCTTTAAGCGCCCCCATAAATTTAAATCGAGGCAAGTTAAGTCTGGCGATCGCGGAGGCCATGGAAACAGACTTCCTCTTCCAATCCACCGCTGTGGAAATACTGCATTAATATGCTCTCGCACATTAATAGCAAAATGTGCTGGGCAACCATCCAACTGCAAAAACAATTTTTGCCTTGTTTCCAGAGACACATCTTCCAACAACAACGGTAATTGATTGGCCAAAAAGTCAAGAAATACATTGCCATTTAGGGGTTGCTCGAAAAAATATGGTCCAATAATTCTGCTTCCCAGTATGCCACACCATACATTTAAACTCCAACGTCCTTGGCACTGAACTTCACGCAACCAATGGGGATTTTCTGCAGACCAATAATGCACATTATGCAAATTGACTCTCCCGTCACTACTGAAGATGGCTTCATCGGTCCAAAGAATTTGAAATAAAGATTCTCTATTTTCGCGAATCATGCCTAACATCCAATGGCAATAGTCTAACCTTCGATCTTTCGAGGCCTGATGCAAAACGACATTATGTGGGTGCATTCTTGAAGTAATTAAAAAAAGTTTAAACGAATACCTATATATTTTCATGGCCATTAGAACTTACCTATGGTCCTTCAAAATATTTTGAACCGTTGTCCGTGGTATGCCCAACTCAGTGGATAATACTCTTGTGCTAACATGAGGATTTCCTTCAATATAGCCCTGTACACGGTTAATATTTTCTTGTTGAAGCGTAGGCCGAAAACTACCATTGGCTCGTAAGCTCGCCACTAATCGGAGAAAAACTCTTACATCGCAAGGACTTCGATTTGGATATCGAGCCGCGTAAACTCTTTTAGCTACTGCGGCATTCTGAAGACATTCAAAATAAACCGCAAGCATATCAACAGCTTCATTATTCGTAAAACGCATTTTGAAAGCAAAAAAATTGCTCAAAGTAACGCGAAAGTATTGACAACTATTGACAATTTGCGGATTATGTATGTTTTGTTTAGGTATCTGTTTTCATTGCCTGCTTCTATTAATTGTATTTTTCGTATATATCCATAGTGAATACGCATTTAAACAAACAAAAAATAGGCCTTTCGTATAACTTTTAGCATTGCTTACTTGCCCATAGTAATTTCAAAAAGGGTGATTTTATTCTGGTGAATAAATTTGCAAACATTAAAAATCGCAATTTCTAGGTAACCTATTCAGAGCCGTAATTGAAGCTGCAGTTTTGTCTAGCCACAAGAGGCCTCAGCAATGCACAGAGTGATGGTCAGCATTTCGAGCATTTACGGGGGATTAAAAACCTTCCTCCTTTAAATCGGTCCGTTTTAGGGCCACAACTTACTTAATAGAAACAATTACAGAAAAATATAGCTAAAAAAAAATAAAAATTTAAGGGATTTTCGTATAAAGTTTTCTTTGGCCGATATTTTAGGTTAGGAACAAGATATCGAGATGCGGTTTTCGCGAGCTTGTTTAGGCATCATTTAACTACTTGTTCATGAAAAAAAGTCATACCAATCCATTTAATTGTTTTGCGAAAATTAACCGTTTCTGTCGGAATGTCAAACAAAGCCCTCTAGCGACGACATGTGAAATAACAGAACTTCAATTATTTTAACATTTTTAGCCCAAGAAAAGCTCTCTTCAACGCGCCAGTTTGTTAAAATCGGATTAGCCGTTTCGAAGATACAGGGGGTTATTTAAGGAAACCTTTGAATACCCCCACGACTTTATTTTTAGACATACGTCAAAAAGTGACAAACAGAAAAAGTTCAGATTATCCTCGACTTTAAAGATCAGTTATTTTTTTATTATTTTAATATAGCAGAATTCACAGAAACATCACTTTTTTAGATTCAAGGTTGCAGTTACGCCTCCTAGCGGCCATTTCAGAAACTTGAAAATATTTTCTAGGTTTTTGTATTGGCCGTTTTAGTAATAACTTTTTTTTTGCGCAAGCTTCTACGATGGATAGTTTCCCGGATACAGTACCTCGCATTCTTAGTTGGTCACCCTGTACAACAAAAGCTAGCTGTGATTGAATGTGCTTGGTCGTACTACAACGTGATCCACAATCAGTCCGTTCGTTCTATGGATTGCACTAGTAAGCTAATAAAAAGTTGTCTTCAACAAAACATGCAAGTGCTAGAACCAAATATGAAAGTATTGTGTGTATGATTTTACAAAAAGAATAATTAAACTCCATACAAAATGATCTTGAAATTGTCAATTTTGTAACAATTTATACCGATTGTTCAAATCACGGGAGCGTAAAAATTTGTCTCATACTCGTAAAGTATTTTATGAAAAACGAGGATATTCAAGTAAAACTTTTAGAAGTTCAAGATCTGTTAGGTAAAACTTCAGACATTATATCCGAATACATTATTAAAATGGTTGATAAATACGAATTAACAACCAAAGTAATGGCAATGTGCGCTGACAACACAAATTGCAATTCTGAAAGAGCAGCAAGACATGGCCAAAATAACGTCTTTCATAAAGTTCAGCTTACTTAAAAGACCTTTAGTTGGGGTGAATTGTGCTGCTCACATCCTTCATAACTGTATTCAAACATCAGCAGACTGCTTGCTTGTTTACATCGAAGTCATTATTGTGAATATCTATGGCTATTTCTACATTTATACTGTTCGATTTGAACAAATAGAAGAATTTTGTGAGTTTGTTAAATTGTGGGGATACGGTGAAAGCAGATGGTTAGCGTTGTTACCTTCGATAGGTAGAATATTAAAAATGTTTCAAACAATTAGAGAATTATTTTGTCTCTCAAGGAAAGTGTCGGTAGGTACTGCAACGCTTGGCCGTGTGAACATTTTAAAGAGCGTCTGAAAATTTTGCGGAGCGTGAGTACTGTATCTTAGCAATTGGCCCGGGCCAAATCCATTCATGTTTGCCTACACCGCTCTTGAATATTAGGTTTGGGAAGATTTTGAAGAGCTTGGGAACTTTGTTTCTTTGACAGCGGGAGAGGGAGATTTTGAAGACCGTGGGAGAATCGAGATCCGTGCTGCATTTCGCGGTGTGTGTAATAACGGAAATCGCGTACATGCCGACAAGTCGATATAGCAATAATTGGAATACATAGATTCGAACCATAGATAATAGGGTTAAAAGCCAGCCGCACAACCAATAGCCTAACAATATTAACCAAACCACCTTTAGAGTATTATTCATATCAGGTTTTCGTATGCCTTCCGCAATCGTGAGGGCAGGGTGTGTGGAGTAAGTAAAGAGACCGAGCTGGTAGCGTAGTGGTGACACGATCTGCTTAGCATTCGGGAGGTAATGAGTTCGATTCCTGTTACCGTCTACCTTGAATGAGGTTTTCAGGGTTTTCTCATACACATGTAGCGGCATGGTCAGCCTATATGTACATCATTGCGGCTGCTTAGGCGAATGTTGGGTGGTATTTCCTCAGAACCATAACCCGTTCCTTCCGATCCTATCCTGACAATCCTTAATTCCACCATGCATATATACGTAATGTATGTATGTATGCTGGAATCCATGATTTGTGAAGGAGCTAAGCTCGAGGCTTCTGAAGGAATGAATGGACTTTTCCTTTTCGTAAGTAAAGAAACATAACCTACGGTAGGTGTTCATTCCTAAAAAATATTAGTATCATATTTTTAATGTATAACTGTAGTATTATTTCCTTAGGTACAAACAAAAAGCTATACTGCCAATATAGAGAGTAGTTACATACTCACACAATAAGATGCATATGAGGAACAAAAGGATTATTGCAAATTATTCTTCATTTAAAAGATTACAACTTTTATTATAAGAAAGTATCTAACCTACGTTTCTTAAATCCACACTGATATAAAAATTATCTCTTTGTGGTAGAGTTTAGTTGTGTTGCTTGTGAGTACATGGTGATCAGCCGATCATTTTATAAGTGTAGGTGTATTTGGGACGGTTCACCTTCTTCTAGAACCACTATCATTATTTTATCGAAGTTGATTATTTGTGCGGTTTTTTACGTTAACGACATTTCTTTAACTTTACATACAATCTCGTCAGAGTCTTTAAAACTGAACCATGCCTTGTGGGCGTAATTGTTTGGTCCGCCTGATAAAAATTCTTTGATGTAACTTCGATCACCTTCATCCTCCAATTCATTGGTGAATTCACCACATCATACTGCTCAGGAACTGATAAATAAATAGTCGAGTCCATATCATAATAGATAACCCTATCTTCCAACCTTTCCAAATATTCGTATAACTTCAGGCGTGCTTGGGTCGTCGTATAAGCCGGAAACACAATATTTAAAGTAGATTGAGGGCTGTACACTTCTTTTTTAAATTCACAAGTAATGTGTCTTCATTAATTGGTGCCAAATTTTCTACCCCCTTTTTAACAATTTTTGTAAGAGCTTCTTTTGCCCATTTTATGGGGTTGGCTCCAAAGTGCGAAAATCTTTTAAATTCTATAAATTGGATAATTATTGCGTGGGTTATCATTGTTTTTCTGCTTTGCTTCGGACTTTGAAAAATTTCATATTTTGTATTTCTGTTAGGTGAAGTGTAATTATTCAAAGTGATTTTACAGTAAAATTGCATTTAGAGACCGTGTAATACAATTTTTATTTTTTAAAAGATGTTTCGATCTCCTAAATTAAAAGTTCTCAAAACCTTTTAAATTCTATCAATTGGGGTAATCCAGGAGTAATACAGATCCATAATACCGGTCGATAATACCGGTCCGTAATACATTTTGGTAGATTGTGGTGTAGATTAAGGATAGAAATATACCTACTTATACGTATAATATGAACCTAATGAATAGCAGCCCAGACGTTCAGCTATGTCAAAGTACTTTAGTTTTTCGAAATATCTCAAAGCAAATGCTTTTATGTGACTTCATCACTCAAAGTATGAACAGTTGTGAGCACAATAATTATTTTGATGATTTGTTATAGGAAACTTACGGAAAACACCTAGAGGAATCAGTAAACCGTTCTATTGGCGGTCGGTATGGTATTAAGTGTACACATTAAATTTGTTCAGGATGCTCATTAAAAAGAGACATTATTTGATATATTTTGACAGTTTATAATCTTTGACTGTTTAAGATGGAAAAATTTCTTGTAATAAAAGATATAACCAATAAATTGCGTCGCATCAATTTAAACGATCACACTTTGGAGTTTAAGTTGAAATCCGTGCCTAAAGCTGCCGACCCCATAAAATGGATAAAGGAAGCTCTGGCGAAAATGGTTAAAAAGGGGGTAGAAATTTGGTACCTCAAGATATGGTGGGTTTCTCGTTCTGCTCTAAGGATTTCAAGAAAGGAGAGGAGTGGATGTAGTTTAAACTAGCAAGCGAGATTGCTATTGGTACAGTTTGGGACACAATAGCCTGGATCTACAATAAAGATAATCTGTGTTTACCGCAAGCATTAGTTGTCAGTTAAGCGTGTGTAGACAAAAACCCCTAATTACAATAGCATTCGTGAGAGGGTGTACAAAAAGAATAGGCTATGCAACTGGTTCAAGACGTAAATGCGGTGATACCAACAAAAGGGTGCGAGCTAGAAGAACTATGACAATTTCAATGGTATCTTGAAGGATACAAAATAACCGTATATTTTTATGGAAGCAAAGATCGTGACGTCATGTTCCAGAGTGACGGTGCAGGGAAGCGTCTCAATTTATTGTATCATGAGGTCCATTACAATGTCATAAGATCGTTAACTGCAGCATTTACATGCGGTTAGTACTCTGAAGAATGCCATACCCCCTTTGACCACAAGAATGATCATCGCGTGTGCTGCGTGTCAACAATCACCCCCATGCCCAAAAGAGGGCGGAATCAAAGTCAACTGTGAACAATGTAAAAGAATTTCTCGCAGTCAAAAATGTTTAGATAATCGCAAGAGGTACAATATTTGTGCACAAATTAGTCGATGTGAAAAATGTTTTTAGTCCAGTCAATGTAGTATAATTCCATGGAAAAGGTTGCGTAGTTTTGAATTTTTGATATATTATTAGGGTTACAATGGTGACTTAAAATACAAGTTTTCGACCTCATTTTAAATGTAATCTGTTAAATAATAAAAAATCAAAATCCAAGTAAATATCTAAATAGTAAAATTAAATCTAGTTATTTGTTTTTCTTTGAAAGGTTTTATCTCAGAAGCTACTTAACTTAGAATTGTGGTTAAATACTCAATCTACAGTAAATTTTAAGTACATAAAAACAATTATTTTTATAAAACGGTTAGTTTTTTAGTTACCTGGCAAAAACCAAAATAAGAACCACATTTTCGCAGATTTTCAGAGATGGCTTAGCGAGTGGTCATGCCGCGAGGTCGAAAACTTGTATTTTACATCACCATTATAACCCTAGTAATACATCAAACTTTCAAAACTACCTGACGTTTTGTAAGGAATTGTCTACTTTTCTAATATATTAACTGGGCTATTTGCTATATACCGCTGCACCAGGAAGCATATTTGCGAAGAGGTCTTTTGTAAAACCTGTAACAGCCATGTGGGTAGAGATCATCTGTGTTATATGCCTATAGCTAAAGGATCGCCGAAAATAGCAGACAGTGTATGCTTTTTAGGACTTGGAAGCCATGCAGGAGAAAACGATGGAAAACAATTAGCTCTTAAACCATAATGGCGGTGGTTTCGATAAAGTTTATTTTAGATCATATATTAACACAGACAATCCTGAACTAATAATGCGCGGTGCAAAATTAGTTGTTATATATCTAGACAATGTTAGGTTTTAAGTTTGTTAAACTACTTTTCGACAGCTATTAGCAAATTACCAAAGGTGATCGGTCTGACGGAGCTAAAGAAAGGTTATTTCCCACACTTATTAACATTTTCAGATACTCCACTGCAAGAGACCTTCCAAAATTCTTTATAGACAACGATTGTTTGCCATGAACCTTTCCATATAAAAGAAACGCATTTACGACAGCCATATCAATAATGCGGGTCACAAGACACCAATACAACTTTTTTTCCTCTCACTGCAATACCATGCTTTTCCAGAAGCCAGTCATGCTGGTCTACACCTCCCATAAATCGATTGTAATTATAAATAACCTTTGGTTGAGGAACGGCAACACGCTCTTTTTTTCTTTACTTCTGGGAGCAGAAGCAAGTGGTTCAATAGTGTCAAAATTTGAAGCCAATGTCACTTGACGACAAAAATTTAATTTTTTTATCAAACTGAAAATCATATGCACCCCGTCCATTCTTCTCAAGTTCAATAGTCGGCTTTAGGGGACATCTTTGGGTTCGATTAATTGTAGCGGTTGCTCGAAATCCCAAGTTCTTCAGAGTGCAAAGCAATCCGTGACTACTACAAAAATTGTCAAAATACACACAGTAACTGTTAGGCTCTTCAATCACAGATAGCATGTTTTGCACTACTTTGGTTCCAAGAGGATCTTCAGATTTATCTGTTTCGTCTCTTCCACAATAGAGCGACATATTGAAACAGTAACCGTCTATTCCGCACATGGCCCACAATTTGTAGCCAAAGCGAATAGGCTTTGCTCTAATAAATTGTTTTAGGCAATGATGTTCGTAGTATTGAACGATCATTTTGTCAACAGATAAATTCAAGTCAAAAAATCCCCATCTACGACAGTTTACATATCTGAACTTATTTATCTCGAAGAAGGGGTCTATGCTTGCATTAAGAAAGATTTAATCGTCAGAGCCAGTGAAAATCAAAAAATCAAAAAATCAAAAAAAATTCTGATTTCATCAGTGGTAACACGAAAAATGTGTTTATTTTTTTGGCTTGCGCACCTCGTAGTTTCTTGCACGATCATATTATAAACACTTTCGTCAAAGAACTATTCGAAAATATCTACAGGTATCGCTTTTCCTAAAGCTACCTTCACTGCATCTAATTTTCTGTTAGGTACATCTTGCGGTAGGCCACCTTGGCTTTCTGGGGTCACGTGTTGCCAGTTCGTTGTAATTACAAGATCTCTGCTTAGTTTCTTTTTTTTCGGTGGTAACAGGACATCTATAGAAGAGGAGGGAGCACTTCCAGCAGAAGTTGAAGCGCCACTTTTAGAAACCCACGTCGCTAACGGTAAATCGTCTTCCTCCCTGTCGTCAGCTAAGTTTTCTGCAGCTTCTTCTTCTTCGCTAATGTCGTCTTCATTATTGATGTCAATTTCGGTACTTCCTGGAATGTCGCTGACACGAGGCATGGCAATTCCTTCATCGTTAAATTTTTCTCCATCTCTTAACTCGTTTACTTCAGGCGGTAGGGCTAATATGTGCGCCTCAACTTGTTCGGAATAACAATAATCTATCGCTTCCTCCAGTGTTTTAAATACATATTTGCTCATTTTAGACTTTCAACAATCATATCTAAAATAAAAACTTTCAAATAAAATTTTTTCTAAAATAATGTAAATATTCACTGCAAACCCCCAGCGTCCTATTTATAGGACACCAAGATTTACAGTACCACAGATAAAAATTGAGTGATAACTGAATCAAGTTTACATTTTTTATAAGAAATATGATCCTCTAGGATAACAAAAACAGAAAAATCAAATACAAGATATAGTTTTCACGAATTCACTAAATCAGTTTTTCGCTGCAAACAATGCGCGATAATGTTACAGTATCAGGCAACAAATAACAACTAATTCTTGAAAACCGATACCGGCTCGTTACACTTTTTTGTATCTATTTGTAGCTCAGGAATAAGTGGAATCCCGGAGGTACCCAGAAAGGGTTGAAACAATTCGAAAAATCACTGTCCTGTAAATAGGACGCGGTGCGCTAATGGGGTAATGTATTTAGCCCGGGCCAATTGCCAAAATATAGTTCTCACGATGCACAAAATTTTTAAACGCTCTTTAAAAATTTGCCACGACAGAGTGTCCCAGATTGATTCTTAATAATTTTAATGTTTTCTTCACACATCAGCTTCTACACTTCTTGAATGTGTGCTGCAAGTGGATTCTGAAAATTCTTCAATGGTTCCATCAAATTTAAAGCAACAGTTCATAGAGCAGAAGAATGAAGTCTTTTTGCCAATTTAAGTTAACACTATGCTAGTAGCTTTAGTAAATGAAGGAGAAACCTTGGCAGTAACTAAATTTAAAACGTCCGTGACCATGTTTTGTACTACTGTAATGGTACAATGGGCATTCCAGCCCCACACAATAGGCGTTAAGTGTGTGGTGACACTTCCTTGTTAATATAAAGCAAATTACACTTAAAATATTAATCTTTCGCCACTAGGCTGGATGCCGAATTTGTAATGTAACTTATTTGCTATTAAATTGAAATAAGTGATCTATACTGCAATTTATTAGAGTAATAAATTATAATAATTATTTTCCCAAGCTAGCCCTTTACTATACGAACATCATGAATAAACGATCACTAAGATTTATACAACTTAAATGTAAATATAACAAGTTTATTAATTGTTGCCGTGGACATATAAACAAATTTTTAACAATTACTTATATTAAACTAACTACATAAGAATTCAATGATCGTATTCAGACTGACAAGAATATAAGGCGAGTATAAAATTTTGTATTCAATATGAGCACACGATCATTGTTTTCACATTACATAAAGAAAGGAAATCTCTTACATAAAGGAGTTAATATCCAGTGTCTGGTACATATTTTCGAACCACTATATGTAAAAACGCTTGCAATGATTTCAATTTAGATGTGGTGTAATAATGTTCCGGGTTCTTTGAATTTTAACTAGTTTCTTGACAAACTAATTTATTTTTCCCTCAACATGCAAGCCTCACTAGTGTCTTAAAACGCTATTCCCAAACAGCTGGTTTCTCTTACACAGGGAACCAACTTACATATATTCACACTTACTATACAAAATTTTAAATTTTTAATTTATTTCAATTTAGATTCATGTTACATACTTGTTAATATTTGTATTATTATTTACCAAGGGTTACACTTAACACAAATTTAATTACTTGTGTGTACCACCTTTGTTTATTTAACCATGAAATGCTCATATGGCAGTTTATTTTATCTAGTTTTATAAATTATAGTCTGAATAAGCCATTAATTGTTTAATAAGATTAGCCTAACACACTATTTATTGAACTTATTCAATATCATTCATTTTAAAATGACCGCGTTAACACTATTTATAATTTTTATGTCAGCCACCTTCTTATATGACCTTTGGGCACTTTAAAATTTTTTATACAATCACTAATAGATTTATGTGACCACATTTTAATAATTAGCGTGAAAAACTTTCAATTTAGAATTTATGAGCAACTATAAGACTGGTGAGGTGAGGTAGGTGAGTATGTGATTTACTAGCAGTACGAGTTTTACTTGGTTACTTTAAGTCTTTTGTAGCGTTTGCTTTCGTAAAACCAGCTTGTTGTAGGCGTTCTGACAATGAGCGACACGAATTTCAAGCAGCGGTGTGAGGTCAGGTTCTGGTTTAGGCTTGGACACAGTGCAACCGAATCATTCATAAAAATTTAGTTGGCCCACGGAGTGTTTTATGAAGGGTACATGTATTTAGATGGTTTAAGGTATTTTCAGAAAGAAGTGAAAGTGAACCTCGTAGCGGAATGCACGCGATTTCTAGAACTCCTGAAAATGGCACAAGGATCCGGAAACTTGTGCGTGCAAATTCTTCGTTTGATCAAACATCAAAAACAACTGGGCGTTGAATCACGACAATACCCCTTCTCACCCATTGACGAAATGGAACAGTAATAATAGAATTTTTATTGATTTCTTCAAACAAGTTTCGCAGCGTCACTAAATGTTAAGTGTGGTACTTTCCACTGAATTTTATTTAAGGTTATTATCGCATCAAAGTCACCATAGTAGCAGTTTGTATCGCTTCTAGCTCGAATTAAAATCAACTCTTGACGCATATTCACGATTACTTGGCGATAATCCTCCATTATTCCAAATATGTGGCTCAATGGTATGCATACTGTAAAAGATTTTTCTCCATTTTACTCATCGAATTCTAATTGTAATGGTTTTTCATACTTTAGCGACCACCCCAAATGGCTTACTGCTTTGCTCTTGCTTGCTGAGAGCCGAGAGATTTTCTTTCATCTTCTTTTTTAAGCTCAAGCTTACCTTCTATGCACAGAAAACTAGCGTAAGTAGCCGTAATTAGATCTTTATTCTGAATTAAGAAGCGTATTTCTTCAGCAGGTCCCTACTTAGAAGATCCATATGGAAGATAAGTATGAATATCTGATTTAATTATAATATAATCAAAATGTACGCTTTGAAAGACGTTTAATGATTCGGCCATTGTCGGTAAGAACTTTTAAACCAATAGACGTTAAAACGTATTTCTTTAAAGACGTTAACCGCAATGAACTGTAGGGATGATGTCTTGATTAATTCTCAGACCCATGATCTTTTAGCTCTAAACGTACTGGGAATGGTTCACTTTCACCTGAGTCTATTAATTCACGCTTTTAATTAGTCAAGTTAGTTGTTATATTACTAATTATGTTTACTTCTAAATATTGAGTATTGCTGTGAGTTTTATCTAAAAGATAACCTGGTGGGACCGAAACGTCAATCTCATATAATACGGGTTTCACGTTTCGATAAGATCCTTTTATAATGTTGCACTTTACGTATAGATTAGTGTGTTTAAGTATTTGTATGTCTAACGCAGACGTATGTAAAATATTTGGTTCTAATATTTTAGACTCAAACCCTTGCATACGACCAATGTTATTTTCTTTAATAAAATCGATCTCAAATGAACTGTTTATCTCACATTTAAGTGTATTGTTGTTTCCTCTAATGCTAAACCTTTCTGTGGGTATATTAGATGTTAGATAATCGCTAATTTCATCTATTTCATATGCACCGTGTGGAATATTAATCACTTTCAAATGAGATGGATTCGTTCTAAAATAAAATCTATCGTTGACTGTATAAATGTTTCTAATGCTGTTGCAGCCGTAAAATCCCACCAATGCGATAACGTATTTCTTCCTCAAATCTAGCTCTACCGGTTGATTGAAGTTGTAGCCAGCTGTGTTATCAATACCTTCTAAACTGAATGTTATCGACACAACTGAGAAAAATTTAGGTTGTATCGATTATTTATATAAAAATTATATAAAGTGTCTGTGAAATTTCCGTTAGGTTTAATTTTCTCAGTTATTGTTTTTCGTAAATTTAATCAATTTTTACCATTGCATAACGATTTTTGTTTCTTCTTCTAATTGGATCGACGATGACGACGTTTGCACCCCATTTCTAATTTTCTCCTTGCTCTTATCGTGGTACCGACTGTTAAAGCTGTAGTTCGTTCACCTAACGTTTCGTCTGATGATTTAAAGCGTTCCCAAGCTTTTTTTTCTAAAATTTCATCTGCTTTATGTCTACGTTCTCAATATCGATAATCTCTGTAACTGATATCATGAAGTTTGCACTGAGCATCCAATTGATTGATACCGGGGTCACCGCGTGCGAGTAGTTTCTCTAACTTTGTACCAGGGCCACAATACTGGTAATCAGGTGAGTGCAATTCAAAAGGAAGTTTATTGATTGGAGTGTTCAATAAGCCACCACCACCGCCTGCACCATTTCGCTTCTTACCTAACCTAATTTACCTAGATGGATAAAGCAGGGTATTTATACCTAAAATCGAGATCACAAAAAACAAATCACATTTCTTAATATATGTTTATTTAGTAAATACTATACATTAGATAACCAGGACGATAACACAATATTTCCATTAAGGATACAGTGTTACGTGAAATAATACTATACTTAGCATTTATAACATCTTCAATGACTTTATAAATGACATCGGCACTACCATTGAATTCTTTCTCGCGAAAATGACGGTAGTTTTTGTTATGAACGAATAAGTTGAAAAGTAAATACGTAATTAAAAATTATTATTAATTTTATTTTATTTTGCCACCATAATGTTCTTTATACGCCCCCAAATGCGGGCGTAATGTGGTCTTTATAGCACGGAAATGTCGTTGTTGCTAAGTAGCATGATTGCCACCAAACACATGACATGATAGTTTTTGCGTTTGCACCTTTCATTTTAGAATGTAAATTATTTACAAACAAACAGTACCTTAGCAACTATTTAGCAATATCACAGTATCTTAGTAACAACAAATTAGCCTACTGTCGACTTTATTTCACTGCATTTGCATTTAAAAACTTGCCGAAAATACTGAATCTTTTAAATTTTGTTCCAGTTTCATGGTGCAAAATAAAATAAAACATTATGTACCACGGGCATAATTGTTAGGCTCAGATTATGGCTCTCAGGAATTATAACATTCCCTCGAGCCATAATCTTCTGATTATGCCCTTAATACATAAATATCTATTATTAAACCCTACTGGAGGTAAAATTTTTATTTATGTATTTAATAAAATTAATAATAATTATTATACTGGGTGTTCATAACAATATAGTTCCTGTTTATTCCTTACTATGTGTTGTTTGTTTAACTTGAACGCCAAAACAAGTTAAACAATTTAATTTATATGTTATCTATTGCTTTTCAATTAAAACTGCTACCTAAACAGTTTTTTCACTTTTGCAACCTGCCAAGTTAGTTTCCAAAAGCAAATAAGTATATATGAATATGTTTCAAAATACTACTTCTTAAACCCGATTTTTCATTTACAAGTATATTTGTCAAAGTTACTATTCCTTTTGCGACATAATTAATATACAATAAATCGTACTACTTTATATTTTGTATCTTTGAATCATTACACATGATTTTCTAAATACATCCCTAATTGTTTAAATTTCAAGAAAAATAATCAGCAATATATTTTATTGTTTTTACAATGTTGCATGCTCCCTTTATAAACATACTAAAATTTCAGCTGTGGAACAACACATTACCTTCCAGGAAATTAAAAGAAATGAAACAATGTTAATACAAATTGTTTTAGAAAATAGGCCACATTGTAAAAAGAAAAGTAATAATCTATTTTAAACAGACGTTTAAGAGTCATGGCAGATAGAAGTTAATAGACATGTAGACACTAACTTAAAATATTCCAATTCTATAAAAATAGCGATAATAGGGTTTCAATTATATTTACTTAATCTTTACACTTATTTCGCTTTATATCAAGAAACCTTATAAAAAGAAGCTACGCTAAATTAAATTTTCGTAGTAAAATTAATCATCATTCTGATATTATAAATTCTACTTGACCAAATTTTTGCCGCTAGGTTATGCGCCGTATCAAAAAATTACACAGAATATAAGTAATATATAATAATAAGGTATACATATATATATATATACACACACACACACACACACACACACACACACACACACACACAAGTTTGTTTAATCATAAAAAGCATTGGGATATGTAAGGAGCATGTGAGGAAAGTCAGGAGTTATATTTTTAAGTACGATTAAGTTCGTAGAACATATTTCATTAAATTCACAGTTTATTCAAAGTATTTTGGCATTTTAGTAACCTTACAGATGTTTATCACACGGATTAGGTTTATAATTATATCTAGAACATCTATCGAGTTAATTACAATGCAGGAAAAATTTAAATATTAAGAAAGGGTTATGGTGCGGACACGGTTTAGTTTTCACTCACAGACATAGTGTACAAAAAGTGCAAGAGAAGCGGTAGTGGTTGTAAACATTAAAGACAATATAAACAACAATTTTACAGTTGGATATTTTACATATAAATACTTTTTGTGTAAAAATTCTGCAGAAGTATTTAACAATATGGATTGTTGAGTTGACAAAGTTATAGACATTACAATAAAAGTGAACAGTGTTGATGTTGAAGACAGTTTTACCAACACCTTAGAGTAACATTTTAAGGAATTTGGACGTTGTATACGCAAATTATGAGTATATTTGTATAAAGTTAGGTTAAGTTTTAAGTTTAAGGTTTTTGCAAATTTATAGTTTTTATAGAATAATTTGAGCATAAAATAAATTATTAGAGTATGTAATAAGAGGTTTCCCTCGTTTTCATGTACAAGCTATATAAACATAAATTTATGAAAATGGGGTTAACTACATAAGTTTCCTATATGAAAAAGAATTTTCCGTTAAAATTAAGATACACGAGTTTAAATAAATGTATTCTGATAGAGTTTTTCGTATAGATCACGAATATGTATTTAGTTTAGGTGTAGAATTTAGGGTTTCTTAGATATAAGTAAATTTAAATTAGAATATGTCAAAGCGTACAATTTTGAAGCAATATATGGCTCGTGAGGTATCGTTTTGTGCGGAATTCTGTACAGATTCCAATTCTGTTATCAAAATGTAAATCCGAAGTATTTTAAGAAAGTTATGGCATAATTTGTGTTTTAGTTAAGTTTTCAAATTTATTTAAACCAATCAGAGGCTTGGTTACTTTGTTTGTACGGTACAGAAAAAGTTTTTGTAGCCAACAGGATAGTATAAAAGGAATTGCTCCTGAATTCTCACTCTCTTCTTCCAATTTTTAATTTTTCTAACAAAAAGTGTTGATAGTGTTTTGTGTTAACATGTAAGTTTTAAGTTACGTTATTATCGGAAATTTTGAAACGCGATTAGTGAAGAGGCGAGACATCAGAAACAATTGTTTTTAACCTACGATCTAATATAAAAAGTTAGGTTACCGATATAATTTTAAATTATAATAAAATTTTGTTTCGATTCAATTTACGTGTTCAAATTTCGGTTAATGTATTTTTGTTTTTGTTTACTTTTGCCGTTAATAAAATTATTCAGTTCTCTGAATCGGTGTTTATTTTTCTGAAGCGACGTATAATAATTAATAAACGATATTCTATAATGGGATCTAAAACAAAAGTGATTTTGAATTAAAGCTATACGAACCTAAAATAAATTTTTAAATCGTAAATTTTATAAATATTTAAAACAACACTTAAATAAAATATAATTAAAAACACAGTGCTTAGTTGAAGTTATTTAAGCAAATTATATGTAACTTCACAATTACCACAAAGAAAAGTCGTCCTTCAACAAATTGTACATTGGTTGAAGAATGGAAACATATGTAGCACCATTTTCAACAACGGACCAGTAACGTCGGCCACATTTGGGAAGAAGTATACCCAAGATTTATATGGCACCAGCCAAATCAAAACATCTTTTGGGAGTATGCAGATACACATTTGAGTGAGTTTTTATTTATCATAACCCTTAATTTGTTTCCATTATTCGTGTAATTTCCTGCATTTGTGTATCATTTATATGTGTATATGTTTGTGCAATACGGTATAAACATCTGTAAAGTAAACCTTTATTATTTTATCAAAATTTCTATTTCAATTATAAAATAATTAAACTCACATATTTAAGATTTTTCTATTTGACATTTTTGACAGGCTGCTATTTAATTCAGTTAAGACGCTACGCATGCGTTATTGTGCAAGTTTAACTAAGGTCTATTTCACATACCATCAATTTATTATAATTTGGAATTTATTTAATAAACAACATTTCATAATTTCACCTTTACCTTTAAATGCAATTAAATTCACATCAAAGAGTAAATTATGATTATTTTATTTTGCCAACAGATAAGCGTAGAAGCTAATTGAACTCTATCCCCGATTATGAGATTTTTGAGCTAGTTCGGTGCGTAAAATTTATTTATCATAACAAATTACAATTTATTTTATTTACCCAACAAATACTATTTGAACTCTATCCCCAAGTTTGAGATATCTTAACATTATAATTTTATGTAAAATATATATATATATATATATATATATATATATATATATATATATATATATATATATATATATATATATATATATTAGCTTAATACGTTCGCTGCCGAGCTAAAATTTCGAAATCTGACCACACAGGCCAAAATAAGTTTCACCAATGTGGTATGTTTTGAAAGCATTCCCCATATTTGGTTTTACTCAATACTTGATAGTTTTTGATATTTTTGGTTATTTATTACTTTTCCTTGGTGTATCAAATGATACACTTACCGAAAAGTAATAATTTTGCTTCTCTAGGCCGGGTGTACCATTATTATACACTGGTATATTATTTGGTTTTTCTTTGTTTCAAATTGACGAGCTGCGATCTCTTCTAGTTTTGACTTACGATCACTTTTGTACTGGTTCAGAGCCTACTCTATCTTTTCTAGAATAAGAAATAAAAGGATAGCTTACGCTCTATTTTCGCAGTCAATATAAAAATGTACGTAAATAAACTGTTATTACAAAAACAGAGGCTTTCAGGTGTTAGTGATCTATAAAAAGAATAAAAAATAAGGATAAAAGTGATTAGAGACTATAGTGATAAAGTGCAAAATGTATAAAAGAACCTATAAAGACAGTGAATTGGAAAAAATGCATGAAACAAGTGAATACCCTGACACGGATATCAGTGACGAAGATTTGAACGATTCCGATGCGGATCCACACTACCAGGAAGAGTCAGAAACATATGATAGTGACAGTGATGATTCAATGGTACAAGTTAGTGCTTCGACTTCAAAACTCCAAAAAAAAAGAAATAGGGTTATTAGCCGATCTCCATCACCCTTACCAAGTACAAGTAGATCTATAAGCCGATCTCCATCGCCCCAATCCAATAACCATATGGCCACCAGCCGTTCTCCATCACCCCAAATAAATACCAATATAGCCAGTCAGTCGCCCCATCCAGGAAATATGTTTGACAATATTGTATGGACCGATCCCATTGGAAACCAAAAGATATTTTAGTTCACTGGATCCAGTGGAATGGATCTCAATATTAGTGGGATTTTGGCGTTGGCAGACCCGGTAGACTACTTTCTTCTGTTTTTGACTCCTCAAGATTTAAATAAAATGGTTGATGAGACAAATATTTGTGCAACACAAGTTTTAGAAAAAAGTGACGCTGGTCTCAATTCACGTTTACACGACTGGACACCAACAGATTGTCAGGAAATGACCAAATTCATCGGCTTACTAGGATGAATGGGTCTGGTCATAGAGCCCAAATTGGCTGATTATTGGCGTCGAACCGAGTTATATGCATTCCCACTTCCAAAAAATACTATGTCGCGAAATAGATTTGACAGTTGCTCAGACTATGGCACTTCGCAAATAATGATGAGGTCCAACAACACAATCGTCTGAATCAAATAGAGAATATTCTTCAGATGTTTAAAAATAGTTTCCAAAGCACCTACACACCAGCGCAAAAAATATGTACTGACGAAAGTATGATACCTTGGAGAGGGATGTACAAGTTATGTATCAATAAGGGCTACACCTGGAACTTATCAGTTTATGTTGGCAACGATAAAGCAGAAGACCCTGATGTGTCGGCTTTTCAGAACGTAGTGATAAAATTGATTCAGGATCTTCTTGATCATGGTAGAACACTGTACATCGACAACTTTTATACAAGTGTACGTTTGGCTCGTAAACTGCTCCCTCATAACACACAGGTAGCAGGCACTCTCCGCCAAAACAGATAGTATATTCCCCAAGAAATAAAATCTGCACGATTGCGAAAAAGTGAAATTATCGCTAAAGAATTCAATGATGGAATCACCATACTAAAATGGAAGGATAAAAGGGATGTGATGATGCTGACAACTACTCACCTTGGCACTGATACCTATACTGTTAGATCAAATATTGGAAGAGAAACTGTGAAACCCGTATGCGTTGTAGACTATGATACAGGAAAATCGTCAGTTGATGTAAGCGACCAATTATCGTCTTATAACACTTCTCTACGCAGATCGATTAAATGGTATAGAAAACTAATGATCGAAATTTTGTGGAAAACCAGTCTTGTAAATGCTCACTTTCTCTATTGCGAAAATTCGTTACATTCTACAAAATTGACAATAACGCAGTTTAGGGAGAGTGTTATACAACCGCTTCTCAATTCTAATCAAAGAGTTGAAGTAGAAGCCAAGAGAAACATTCGTCATCTAATTCAACATGGTCAGAATAAAAGGGGTCGATGCAACGAATGCTAATGTAAGGTGGTAGATGGCAAAAAGGCTGGCTGCACAGGTAAAAACCGTCTGCGATCAGTGTGAGGGTAATCCATTTTTTTGCAGAGAATGTTTTAATGGTTGCCATTAATTTTTAATTTTAGTGTTTTGTAACTTTAGTTTTTACACACACACACACGCGCGCACACACACACACACACACACACACACACACACGCGCACACGCACACGCACACGCACACGCAAACGCACATGCAACGCACGCACACGCCACGCACACGCAGCATGCGCACACGCACACGCACACGCACGCGTACAGCACGCACCGCACGCACGCACACGCACACGCACACGCACACGCACATGCACACGCACACGCACACACACTGGCCAATCTTTGCCAAACGTAAAATGAGTTAATAAGCCGATTAAGCGACAGTGAAAACCCAGTCGATTGCATAACCTTCTATACCTACATATGCATATGTAGGTTAGAAGGTAAAAAGAGTTGCACAATTATCCTAAAAAAATTGTTAAAATTATTCTTTTAATTTCCACTTTGTAGGTTGGAAGATGGTGTTCCACCCCAGATATTTATTTTTACGTCACACTGTTTGCAATTTGCTGTGTGGTGACTACAGGGAGAGTGATATTACATTTTTCAACCAAAATTAGCTGTGATAATTGACAAAAACTTGCCACATAGCACATGGATAAACAAGTGGACAATATGACGCCCAAAACGCACAAAGTAATGTATTTTTTTTAATATTCATTCACATGTACAAAAAAGGTACTTTTCGTAAACCAAAGTGAAGTGTTTTGTTTTATACTATAAATCTTTAAATGATTTACATATTTCTTTAAAAGTTGTTCACCGCTGAGTATATTTTACAATTGGCAGATAGTTATTTTTATTTTAGTTATTTATATTTATTTGAATATTGAAATTTAAAACATTTAGAAAAGTAAAATTGTTGTAAAAATTTGGCTTAATAATAATTACGTTTTATTTTTTATCTTAGATCCTTTATTAATCTCATTCGCAATTAAAAGTAATCTAGAAAAAACAATGGTAGTAAGTTGGGGCTACTGCACTTCTCTGAGATGATTTAATGATAATATAAGATTAGTATGTTTTTAATAAATTATTTTACAACCTGTATTATACGTACTTTATACTGGTTTACGAAAATATCATTCACACATACTTTCATAAGGTTATCGCTAAATTAAAAGAATTAATGGATCTCACACGTGTTTGTACGTGAAGTAAAGTACATAGTTATAACTAAATTTACTCACAAATCCTATCCTCTTGCTTGTTTTCCTGCTTTGTGTGTATTATTATTTCTCAGGGTTTTCCCTCTAATTAATAATTTTGTGTGTTCGGCGCTCGATATGGCCCAAATTTGGCTTTTATATCGGAACCTCTAGAACACTCCTTAATCAATTAAATACGAATACATAAATATTCTAGTAATTTATAGTAAGCTCATGTCTAACCAAAATTTTAAAAAAACGTAAAAATACGTAATAATTTTATTTTTATCGAATTCCTGTAATTTTTAAAGAAAAAACCTAGAGTAAGTACTGTAGATGGTTTATCAAGCTTTATACCTGGTGTTTGATCAATTTGCGTATCTTCGCAATAAATTATCGCAGACTACCGGTATTTACAGGTGGTACAAGAAATCCAGATACAACGAAAGAACGTATCTTCAGGTTTAGTGCCTTGAATTTATGTATCCAAAATTAATTGGTTACGTTTAATTAATTAGACGGCAAACATTAGACGAAAATATATGCTTTCTTTTTAATTTTTGCGGAATTAAAGTGTCAAAAAGAAAATTCCAACTTATACGTATACTTCTAGGAGGCGTGGAGGTCATCCATATTTGTGGTAGAATTTAAATAGTTATTAGGGCTTAGGTTAATTTTAATGTAGAAATAAGTAAATAAAGACGAGATAAATAATTATATCTCAAAAACGAAATACTTTAAATGCATGTAGAAAATATGTAATATACACATGTTGAAACCTAACCAGTCTTTGAATTCAAAACCAACTTGAACAAAGGACAATATTTTCAGAAAAATGCAAATCTATTACTTGTTAAAGGACTTACGAGGCAAGGTACCTATAGATTTGAAAAAATGTTTAAGAAAATAGGCGCATTCAAGGGGCCGGAAATATATAATTCCACCGCCGTAACCTAAAAAGGTATAAAGCCTATTAAAATAACCAAGACAGAAAAATTAAAAAAAAACGGAAATGGCAATTATGCAAGTGGTATCATTCGTTCGACAGCACAGTATTGCGAAAACTGGGATCTCTTTATCTTCACTCACAACCGAAATACCCCGAAACACCATCACACTTTATAGGTTTCGTGTGACATTTTAACGGATAAAGTTGTTGGTCCATTTATTGACATTTAAAAGTAAAATTTACTTGTACTCTTTGCAAAATAAATTTCGTGCCGTTCCAGAATCGCCTCATGCCTTTTTCGGCGTAGGCAAGATTGTCCTTTGCAATTCTCCTTTTTTTGAAAAGCTATGTCTAGAACTTTTTACGCCAATTATTAAAGTGTAATTAATTTTAAAACAAACGTAAAACGTAATTAAAAATGTGCAGCCTGTATAAACAACCACGTCACATAAAAAAGGAGAGGGAATGGTTAGCTGGACTAGCAAATCAGCCAAACGGTCCAGAGACCGCAGAGCTCTCGGATAGCGTGGGTGTTTTGAAGTGTTGATAAAAATAAAGAAGATGGTTAGGTTAGGTAGAAGACAAGAACAAAATGGTAGACAGACAGATAGGGAGAATAGACAAGAAACAGCCGCCACAAGCTTTAAATGAAGAAAACATAAGTTATTATTTCTTGAAGGAGAGACCCTGTAAAGTTTGAAACAGGGGGTAACAGGAACAGCAATTAAACGACAATTCCCTCAACAAGCGTATATTTATTTCTAAATTCCCCAACAAAGTCTGCTATATGCAGAAGTTTAATATAGGTATATGTATATATATAATAAATAACGCAATGTATATGTTTTCTTATAGTGCATGTGTATCAAAACATACAATCTTTCCCCATAACACTACTAAATATAAATTTATGCTAATATCACAATAACAACACCGAAAAATAGTGAAACTGCGTAATTGAGTGTAGGTACGAATATTGACACTGACGAGATTTACTTGTGATAAATTCACCTTTAAATTATCTAAAATTATTAATAACACGTAATGCTCCTCTCTGGGACGCTGAAACATCTTTCATACGTAATTCCTGAGAAGGAAAATTTATATACATAAACAACCCTAATAGTTGACGTTAGTTAACAGTTTTGTTAGTATGCTCATGCTTGTGGTTAGTATTTACTTATTTATAGCTTATATATCTTATTTGTGGACTCTTCAGGAGTCTCCTCTTCAGCCCTGGTCAATCTAAGTGTAGGGTGTAGAGTGCTCAGTGTGACTATTGGATTCGTCGTCCGGTTTCTTGCTGCGTCGTGATCGAATAGACGAGGGTATGTGGAGGGCATATGGGATGTTGTCCTGGGAATCTTCTATCTCCTCGGGGGAGGGGTCGACGAGGAGTTGTGTAAGGATCGCGGGGGATGTTTGAATTTTAATTTAGGTTTTCTTCGTGGGAATTGGGGAAAACGGTAGTTGTAGGGTGTGGTAAGGATCTCTTTGGTAGGGATAGTATCGCCGAAGATTATTTTATGTGCAAAGTTTTTCTGTAGTGCTTGGATTCTGTGTGTGATGGTTGGTATGTTTGCGTGTTGTGTTGTGAGGTCACTAGGATACCTGAGAGGTAACCAGTGTATGCGTCTGAGGATTCGGGGTTCACAGGAGGCGATAGAGGAAAGGTGATTGAGGTTTATATTGGTGATCGGAAATCGATAACAGGGCGGATGTATGTTGTATAAGTGTGTAGAAGTGTTTTGGGGTGGCAACCTCTGATTCTACCCCGGAGGGCGCCCAGTAGGTTTGCGCGGTTCCTAATCCTATTGAGTGTATTTTTAAGATCGGGGAGCCAATTGAGGGTTCTAGTAAAGAGGGTTCTTAGGTAGTTGATTTCATCTTGGAGTGGGAGTCTTTCTTGATTTAGGACGAGGGAAACATTTCTGGAGGCTAGATTTGGGAACTTATCTTCAGTGTAATTAGGATGGCGGAAGAGGATAGTTTGGGTTTTGTTGGGATTGACTCTCCACTGGTTAGCCCAGTTGGAGAACTTCCGCAGGGTTTTCGACATGAGGCGGGAAGCCGTTTCGCAGTTTCGATTAACCGCCCAGAAGGCGGTGTCATCCGCAAACTGCGCAACGACTACTCCGTGTTGTGTGACTTCGGGAATGTCGGATGCGAAGATAGTGTATAGGATCGGGGCTAAGGCAGAGCCTTGCGGTACGCCTGCTGTAAGTTGAAAGGGATCGGAGGTTTTCCCTACTTTGACTCGAACTGACCGATTGGTCAGGTACGAAAGTAGGATTTTGAAGAGGGAGTCGAGTATATTGAGGTTACTGATCTTGCGCAGGAGACCTGCGTGCCAGACCCTGTCGAATGCTTGCTTAATGTCCAGAAACACAGCCAGATTGCATTGCTTGTGATTGAATGCCCTGGTGGTCTCTGTAAGCAGTTTCAACAAGGGATCGTAACACGGTCGGTTGAGACGGAAGCCAAATTGGCTGTTGGGAAGAAGGTCGTTGAATTCTAGGTAGTCCCTGAGTCGCCTGGCTAGAATCTGCTCGAAGTATTTTCCGAGGGAATGCAGGAGGGAAATGGGTCAATATGAGGAGGGTGAGGTTAGGTCAGCGTGGGGTTTTGGTATCATGACGGTGGAGGCCGATTTCCAGTCGGTCGGGAAGTGAGATGGGGTTAAGCATTTGTTATAAATGTCGGAAAGTATACGGAGGGCTGGATCAGGTAGCTGCCGGAGGATTTTCCTGGTTAGGCCGCTATGACCTAGGGCTGAACTATTCCCTTTTTTGAAATATGTTTGGACCTGGTCGGGCGTGATAGACGCATCAGAAGGACTCTCGTTATCGAGTTTCAGGAAGGTTAAGGTTGTGGAATTATTCAAGGCGACCCTCAAGGAGTGCCTTGAACCGGTTATCGAACTGGGGATCATCTGGGGATTGAAAAATGGATTGAAGGTGGTAACCAAAGAAATCGGACTTTTCTTGGTCGGAGGAGATTATGTTGCCCTTAAGGTCGGTTAGGTGGGATTTTGGGTTTACCGTTGCAGCAACGCACTCGAGGTGCTGTAGGTGTGCCGGGAGTTGAAAAGGAGTGGAGGGGAAGCAGTTTTTAATTAATAGGGCGGTTCCATGTTGGCTATTGTTTGAATAAGTGTGAAAGGTGTTGAAATTAAGGGTGCATCTGGGTGTAAGCTTTGTTTCGGCAATGGAGAGGATGTAAATATTGTGGTAGTTTAAAAAGTGTTCAATTAAGGGACGTTGCCGACGCCCCTACAATTAACGGTCTCTGCTATGATATCCATTGGGAAGGAGTTAAGGATTGGGTTCGAGGATTACGGCTACCATCATCCGCGTACCTGATACGCATACGCTGTTGGAAAAAGTTTTGGTAGAGGAAGGCTAGGAAGCGAAGAACCATGTCCTGTCGGTCAGGAAACATGCGGAAAAGGGAGTGTGTAAGAACTTGCAGGAAGTCCTTAATGAAAAGGGGGTCGGTATCGGGAGTGGGTTTCAGGTGGGCGGTGTTTTCCGAGTCGGACTCTTCTGAAGACAGGGCGGGTTCAAGACATGCCATCTTCCACGGGGAACTGGGAGGTTCCCGCCGCTTCCGACACTTAAAGGAATAGGTAGGGTGAGTATCCCCGCAGTTGTTACACCTTGGGTTTGCAGAGGATTTGCAGGCAGAGGATCTGTGACTTTCGCCACAGTTTAGACAGCGGATCTCGCGGGAAGGACACTCTTCCGCGGTATGCCCCACCTGTGTGCAGGTAGAACAATACTTTGGGAGAGGTTGTGGGATTGGGGAAGGTTCGCAACTGTAGTGTCGCCCGAACATGACGACACCGCGTGCGGGGAGGTATCCTAGGGTGGTTTGGGAAGGAGTTATAATTCGGACTAGGGAAGTTGGGGAGTTCATGGCCTTCGAGGTGATGCGAATGGCCTTCTTCACATGTGGAAGATCGATTGCATCCAGGATCTCTTGGGTTAGGATGTCCTTATCTACGTGACGAATCACGCAGGAGAAGGAGGGAGCCTGGGAGGGTCACCAAAATGGTGTTGCAACCTAAGCTGTGCACCATCCTCCAAGGAGTCTCTAAGAGACAGGTATGTTTATGGTTGAATGATAAGTTCAACCAGGGAAAGTTAAGGGATTTTAAGGAATTAAAAAGGGATTTATTGGTTGTAACAGAGTTTTGGATATTGCGGATGCAATACCTCGAGGAATGGGAGCGGGTGGTATTAGGGTTAGTGGAAGTGGGTGTAGGAATCACGGCAGGTACAAGTGGCTGGGAAGGTGTAGGTAAGAGGGTGGGTTTGTGTGAGTGTGCGCGTTTGTGTGCGGGTTTCTGTGTGTCAGGTTTGTGGGTGTTGTGGAGCGTGTGTAGGAGTGTGTTGATGAGGTGGAAATGGACGACGCGTTTGAGTGTGCGTGAGGACGGTGGTGGCGAGGGTGTGTGCGTATGTGTGTGGTGAGTGTAGGTTTACGGGCGGCTCCGGGGATTGGGGATACCACCGTTACGGTAGCATGGTGGCGACCGTGCTTAGCTATCACGGTAGTTGTTAGTGAGGGTTTTTAGAAAATTGAATTAAAGAAAGGAACAATAATTGTTTTAAGAGAAGACCGGATCTCCGCCGAGGTGCAGCCTCACACCCAGAGGATAAAAGGCTTGGAAATCAGAGACCCAAATAGAAAACGGAGGAAAGCAAATGTTAAAATAAAACATAAATTAAATTAAACAATATTTTTATTAATAAATATTATCTTTTGTTTTAATGGTGTATTTAATTATAATCTAAACGTTTGATAACACTTACAGTTATTTTCGTCAGTAGTAATATTTGAAAATTGTTAAAGATGTTGTAAACAATTTTGTCAAGTTGAAAATTAAAACAAAATAAATGTTCATGTTTTAATTTTCAACTTTACAAATTTACATCTTTAACAATTTTACAAATACTGAAAGATAACTGAAGTGTTATCGAAACGTTTAGATTGTATAATTTAAATACACCATTAAAAAACCCAAAAAAGATAAGTATTTTATTATGAGTGTTAATGGTGAAAGTTTACATTTTAATATTTTTATTAAACTGATACCTATTGCTTTACCCGACGTCGATCCTGTACTTGGCGGTGGCGGTGTACTGGTGCTTCCTGCTGTATTCCGGCGGCTCCTGCTTGCTGTTCTTCGTATTATCTGTATGCAAGCAGTGACAGATCTAACCCCGAGCGGCGTAGATCACGATGCCGGAACTTTTTTGGAAATTAAGAGGTTTGTAATAAAAATCACAAAAACTCATACGCGAGAAGGGGCTTACGTTTGATACCGAGGTTCGGACTGCCCTGAATTCAAATTGCCTTTCGTTTCACAATATATAAGCACAAATCCTCTTTAACAATAACAAATTCAAGTAGATATATAAATAATCGGAGAAGCTTGTTCAGTTCATTCTATAAGTTTATAACTCATCAAGTAAGATTAGATACAATGATCTGAACGCTCTTTTCCTTAATGCAAGCAAATTTATACTTAAAAGCTAACACACCTAGTATAACCAATATGACACAGCCACCCGGTAAACACACACACACACACACACACACACACACACACACACACACACACACACACACACACACACACACACACACACACACACACACACACACACACACACACACACACACACACACACACACACACACACACACATATATATATATATATATATATATATATATATATATATATATATATATATATATATATATATATATATATATATATACAGTTTATGCTTTAAGTTATTGCTCCTGCGTACGATACTTAACAGTAGCTGTTGAGATAGTATCAAATATGGAAGCTAAATGATAACACATCACTATGTGTTTTATCTAAAAGTTCAATAGCAATAATTTTAAATCTGGTTAAATATTTTCGCAAATTATTTACTAATGGATTGATCCAGTTATAACAATTCTACGTTAGTGAAGTTTTTATAAAAAATGTTTTCGGATAGTAATATGATCATGTAATTGTAACACAGGTTAATAGTTAAGTAAAAATAATGTATAATGTGGTTAATTTAAGCACCTAATTGCTTGTAGGAGCTGCACGGTATAATACGTAAGCAATTAGGGAATAAACTTGACAATGTAATATTTATTGATACAAGTGATAAGCTCTGACTTGCTTCTCGAATGTGGTTTAGTTACATAACATACAATATTATATTATATTTCTTTCAATTTACATATCGTAGTTTAAGCCTAAAAGAAAGATTCTAATTATAACGAGCTTGAACAAAATCTAGCCATGTGGGTGTAAGTAACATATTTTTTATTTCCACAATCCACAGCGATTGTATTACTTCCTCAAATGAAAAAATAATTTTTGAAACAAAACTTCCCCTCTCGAAATGGTAATTTACACCGAGAAAACAGAAATCAGAGAAATTTTACACCACAACAAAATTGCCGTGTTAAAAGAACCACGCCTTCGGAAAATGGTATTCAACAGAATTGTTCTTATCAAATTTTGTAAAAATGTTAAACAGATGTTTGTTTTCAAATGAAACCTGATTAGTAATATGCAATTATTCAACGGTATCACCATCTAGTGGTGATTTAGCAAAGTGGCAGGTACCTATAAAAATGTAAGAATTTGAAAATAACCAGAACCTACGTATAGATGGCACTACCAGGTTTCTTTTAAGAATTTTTGTTGCGGAATACAAAGTTAAATACGAAAAGAAATAATTCCTTCATAACGTAGAAAAGTAAACGCAATAAAAGAAAGTCATTTAATCCATTATAATAAATGATAAAGGCAGTAAATACAGAAAAGTTACATCATTAAGGTAGAGAAATAATTAACGAGTAAACTTAAGTAAATAACAACCCTAACGGTTCAGGCTACAGATAAATTTTGTTTTTCCAAACAGTAATAATCAGAGAAAATTTACAGAATCGATCAGAGAGTACCGATATCGATTTTTACACGTTACAAATGATTAGTGATTTAAATTCAAGTGTTAAGAAAGACAGCTTTAAAAAACGAGTGTATATAAACTATACGAGTCCAAGTAAAGTCTGCATAAACATGATTCGTTATTCGTAACGGTTATTCAAATTTTTCTTAAAAGGAACCAATTTCTTCTAAGCTAACTAAAGCTACATACAGTTGTTTCTTAAATCTTTAGTGAATCTAATAGATTTCAATCGAATCTATTGTTGCGCGGCAAAGAAATTAGTGAATATGAATACAATCTATTTTTTTTATTTGTCCCCTAGATTTGGGAGTTATTTTTACAAAGTTGGTATAATATTTTTCACTAACGTCAAATTTGATTAATTTATTTTCACATGATTGATATATGTTGCCCTTTTTTAAATATTAAAAATGAGGATTTTTTTATATTTATATCAAATTATTTTGTGAAATTTGATAAAATTCTTTTATTTCAATTGTAAGACACACCAGAATAAATTGGGTAAGTTATAATACGGTGGAACCCTACTTCTTCACTCAAAATTCAATAGGCTCCTACGAATATTATACAGTGATCCGTGGTTACAATTCATTCCAATTAAATGTGGTAACTGTTAATTTAATTTTGACATAATCAGATTTGAGGTTAATAAGAACCGTCTAATATCAATATACTTTTGGTGTAATAATAAAACACCCCAAATCTAGGGAGCAAATAAAAAAAAGTAGATGACATTTGAAAAGATATCTTGTATCTTGGAAACTAGGTGATTATCGGCATGTAACTTATAATTGCCAAAGATCATTGGAATAACCTATGTTTAGTTGTACGGTGAAAGAGGTTTGAAACCTAATTTATTTTTAAAAAATCTACTACGCCTTGAAAAATGGTTTATGATTAAACATATAGTATTTACCATATTCATTTCAAAAGCTCTATAATTCACAAGATCTCTTAACGGCCTAATAAACAGTGTTTATTACACACAATATTATTTAATGTTTTCACATTTAAATGGCCTCAATTTAGTTATAAAGGCTTTGCTTAATCTCTAACAACGATTACTGCTTCTACTTATTAATTCCTCTACTGCAATCCTTGTTTATTGCAAATTAAGATAGCTCATAATCTTTTAATTGTAAAAAGGGCGCTATTTCCAAAGATAAAATTAAATTAAAATTACGAGTATAAATACAGTTCTTAGGTAGACTCTGCTTATTTCAAAAAATAAAATGACTCAACTGTTAATAATTATTTTGGTAATATGCGTGAGTACTACTGTTTTTGGTAAGAAATCTAGATACTAATTGCTTATTTTAATGATTAATTACTAGTATCATCTTCAAACTTGGCCGATGATAAAAGAATAGCCAACGGGTTACCGGCTAATATCAATAACTATCCTTATATTGCTTCGTACCAATACCTAGGTGGTCATTTTTGCGGATGTATAATTCTAAGCGATGTTTGGTTACTAACAGCTGCTCACTGTGTGGACCAAGCCTTAATTTTAAACCTAAACGACCTTCGAATAGTAGGTGGAATTTCAGTTCTAGGTACGACACCCAGCTCTATACAAATAACAAAAGTTCTGAGGCAGTACAGACATCCACTTTACGGAGGGTTAGTTCCTGTTAATTAAAGACAATATGTCAACGAAAATTTTTTTTAGAGGTACTACCCCGAATGATATAGGATTGATTCGTGCAGCAACACCTTTTAGATGGACAACTAGTGTTAGCTCCGCATTATTACCTTATCCTAATGACGAGTTTTCCGGACTCACTCACATTTGTGGATGGGGTTACCTCCGTAGTACATATCCAGTACCAAGTGCTCAGCTGCAATACGCAGACGTTTTTATTATTACAACTAATGGTAAGTGTTACCGTATGCATCAGTTCAAAAATCTTTATGTCTTTCAGATTGTAACATAAAAGTAAATCCATACGGCGCAACGGTTGATAATCGGAGTATATGTACTATTGGGTACTTTCTTCGTAACGAAACTTCATGTAAAGGCGACAGCGGCGGACCGTTAATTTACTATAACATGAATAACAAAGCAATTGCGATAGGAATTATGTCGTGGAATTTATCTCCCTGTGGGTTGTCTGGTTCACCTTCTGTAAGTGTCAAGATTTCAAAGTACCTCGGTTGGATAACATGTCGAGTCAACAATGACTTAACATCACCAACAACTACTTGTTACTGAGTAATTCATTCTATATTAAAATGTTTGCTAAAATAAATTAACACTTTTTTATTTTTGTACTTTTCCATTAATGAAAATTAATGAAAAAAAGAATTAAAATTAAGGCAACGAAGTTCTCAATAGCTTACAAACATCGTTAGCAAAACAATTTCAAAATTTCAAGGTAAAAACACTATTGGTAAAAGCAGCCCATTAAATTTTTGAAGTTAAAATAGCACTTCAGATGAATTAAGTAGCGGTTGCGTATGAACAGGTGTTTTCTTTAGTAGAGAGTATATAAAACAAGTGCTAAATTTGGTACAAAGTTTATTAGAAATTATGAACATTCCTTGTGTATAAAAAAATACAAATTTTTTGAACACCCTGTATAAATGTAAATATTTGAAATTGTGGTCCTGGAAACTCCGTATATACCTGGAATTCTTTAGTTCCAACAAGGTTGCATGGAAACTCTACGGAGGTTGGGGTGCTTGGGGTACCCCACTCTGTATATGTCGGAAAACCTTTGTATTACAATTAGGTCTAACAAATATAACTTAATGATATCGCTAATTAAATTTGGGTAATTACCAATAGATAACTTTTGGTTTCGTAACCCACCACAAGAGACCTGAAAAGGACCACCCAAAATTAAGGAAACAAATTTGGTGACGTTGTATGAAGAATTTGGAATAGTGTATTTAAAAAAATCCTAGTGCCTAAGGTTTTTTTTTAATATAAGTAAGGATAGCAGTGCCAATCATTCCGTTTACTTGTTCCATCCATTTTGCCTGTGGGTGGAACAAATCGTTATGCCAGACTTGTTGCACCTTACTAACAAGCCGTGGTCCGAGATCAACCTTATAAATTTGTAGAACACTAAATACAACATTCATTATTCTTTAGAAAATCTATTATAAGCGTAGCAGTTATTTTTTGAAAACTTTAACCAGAACAAATTTTGTGAACCAATCACACACCTAATAACGAAAAAATACCTTTTGAAAATCTAGGAAAAGAGTCTATAATGGCAACAGACGAACATTAGAATAGATAATATACTTGGGTTTTAAAAGATTAGTTCGACACTTCTTACATTTATCTACGTATTTCTCTGAATCGGCTTTCATCTTTGCTCGAATTTTATAATATATTTAGGTTATGCCAAAATGACCGGACATAGTTCGTCATGATAAACGCAAAGCAATTCCTTTATATAATTAACTTCCGCCCATTCAATCAAATTCGATAAAAGATCACGTTGTATTGCAACATGTTTATATCCACCATCCATGTTCTAATCTATACAATGTTCAAGATTCTCTCTAGCGTTAGATAACGCTTCACCGCACTAACGCATAAACTCATTATTTTCTAGTTTGAAAAGGTAATCTCAAGAGGAACACCAGATGGAGCTTTGCAACTAAATTAACAAGTAATGGCTAGTGTATACAGTCAAATAGGTTCTCAATGTAGATACGGACTATTTGAATAGTAAATATTACTGCTAATAAGATACACAAAAGATGTGCTGTGTAGCTGGTGTATTTTCGATTCAAAATGACCTAACTGTATATTCAAAGTTCAAAGGTGAATATAATTAAAAATTATTATTAATTTTATTAAATACATAAATAAAAAGTTTACCTCGAGTAGGATTTGAACCTATGACCTGTACTTTGCTAGAGTATCGCTCTAACCAACTGCGCTATCGAGATTCAAGCCCCAATCGATTTTGTCTTTATGCATGTAGAACTAATTTAAATTCTAAATATAATGAGATTACAATCAAATTACTTATATTAATGGAATGTGACCCTGTGATATCGCAAGGATTCACAGATACCAATATATAATCTCGATAGCTCAGTTGGTTGGCGCGGTAGCTTCAAATCCAACTCGAGGTAAACTTTTCATTTATGTATTTAATAAAATTAATAATAATTTTTAATTACATATTCGCCTTAGGACTTATTTCTTCACAACAAAAACTTATAATAATTTAATATTAGTCACGTTGCTCTGGTATGTGTGAATCCTTGCGATATTGCAGGTTCACGTTCCATTAATATAAGTAATTTGATTGTTATCACATGAAGTTTAGAATTTACGTCAGTTCTACACACATAAAGACAAAATATACATCGATTGGGGCTTGTACTTCGATAGCGGAGTTGGTAAGCGCGGTCCTCTAGCAAAGTATTGATAGAGGCTACGCTGTTTCAATAATGATAAACGTAACAAAAGTAAATTTTGAATTCAAGCTTGTAATTTCAAAAGTCATTAAATATCTTTGAAACGGTAGGTTTTAGGTATAGGGAATTCTATTGCAACTTGCCTTTAATTTATTCATAGATTCCAAAAAACATATGGGTGGTTCATAAAAAAATATATAACTTTGATATGGATCCTTTTTGTGAACATCCTGTATATGCTCTAAGAAAAAAGAATTAAAAATTATGTATATATATATATATATATATATATATATATATATATATATATATAAGGTGATTCACGGTCGATGGTAGGTTACACGTTCATGGAGAACGAGGCATAGGATTGTTCTGAAAATTTGGTCATTTACATAAGCGGCATTGCTCTATCGATCTAAAATATTTTCAGCACTGCGATGTTGCCGCTTATACCGAGAAGTCCTAGCAACTTTATTATTTTAAACGGAACACCCCGCATATATTAATAAATTTTTAGAATCGCCCTTTTATTGGGATACTTTTTTGCTGGTATTGCCATATGCCTATTTCTATCGGTTTTCGAGATAAAAAATTATTTGTGTTAAATATGACCCAAAAGATGGCCCTAATTAAATTTAAGTAATTAGTGATCTCAATCAATGGAATGTTGAAATTTTGGTGATAGTTTAAATAGACACGATGTATTTAATTTATACTGACAAATCGACTCCATATCATACAGGGCGTGCTAAAATTACTATTATTTCCGCTATTAATACAATGAGTCAAAAGTTCGTTTTTTTAAAATAAAACCCCCTGTACTCAATAAATTGAAAGGCAAAGAAAAATGACGATATATCAAGGTCCTATACCTAAATCATCAAGTTTTCTTAATAAAGCCGTTTTTTTGTGAAAACGATTTTTTTAATGGATTTAATTTTAAGTAACCATGGAAATATGAAGCTTATGACATTTCAATGACTTTTATAAGTATCATGTAAACAGTTATTGACGGTGTTAGAAAAAATCTCCCAAAATGAACGCAAATATTGATTACTATTTATGAAATTATTACATAGGCAATGTGATCAAATTATTGCTAGAACTTACAGAAGATTTAACCAAATGTATCCTGAATTAACACCAATGAACGAGAGGACGTTTGTAAAATTATAGAATAATTCAATTAATATGTAAAAGTACAAAAAATAACATAATTAGGAAAAATAAAAATAACAAAATTGTAAAAAAATGCCAAATATTTACAATAAATGTTGGAAATGTTCTCCATTACATTCTAAACATGTTATAATGTGCGTTTGCACGCGACTCGTGGTTGCTTTTTCAATTCCATGGGGATCCAGATCTTCAATACACCGCACTATTCTCCATCGCAGTTTTTCTTTGAAAGGCACTGGAGTACTGTAAATCCTTTCTTTTAAAGCATCCCATAAAAAAAGTCCAGCGCGTGAGATCTTGGTGACCAATCCTACGGCCCTAAACACCTAAACCAACGATCTTCATACATTTCGTATAGTTCTCTGGGAACTTCCTGGGTGCAATGAGCTTGCGCACCGTCCAGCTGAAACGACGAATTCCTGTATTCTTCTAAAGATAAATTATCAACGAAATCTGTAACAGTAGTCCTTAGTATTTGAAGATATCTCTCAGCATTTAGGAAATTTTATTATTCTTTAAAATACAGAAAACACTTAGGTAAAATTTTGCTTGAAACCCCATTTCTTTTTTACGTGAGGATTATGATCAGCCCAAAAGTGCTTATTCCTTCTGTTAAAAATCCCATCCCTCGAAAATTTTGATTCGTCGCTCCAAATTATTTTTGACTGTGTACGTATTAACAGGGTTTCGCAAAAATGCACTCTAAGTACAAAGTCTTCTGCTTTGAGGGCTTGAACTTTAGTAAATTTATATGGATGCTTTTTGTGATTTTCCAAAATTCGTTGTACTGAACCTTATGATAGAACCACGTCTTCTTCTGTACTACGAATAGAAGATTCTGGATACGCATAAAAATATGCCAAAACGTTAACAATATTGTCTTCATTTGAAGTAACAGGTTTTGGCAATGTTGGAGGCGCTTTTAAATTTGAGCCATAATTAATGAAATCATTTTGTAATCTTAAAAACTTCCTCTCGTTCATTGGTGTTAATTCAGGATACATTTGGTTAAATTTTCTGCAAGTCCTGGCAATGATTTGATCACAATGTCCGTGTAAAATAAATAACTTCATAAGAACTTCGTTTGAATATTTAATATTTGCGTTCATTTTGGGAGATTTTTTTCAAACACCGTCAATAACTATTTAGGTTACTTATAAAAGTCATTTAAATGTCATAAGCTTCATATTTCCATGGTTACATAAAATTAAGTCCATTAAAAAAATTCTTTTCACAAAAAAGCGGCTTTATTAAGAAAACTTGATGATTTAGGTATAGGAACTTAATATATCATCTTAAAGCATTTTCCTCTGTCTTTCAATTTATTGTGTAATATACAGAGGGTTTCACTTAAAAAAACGACCTTTTGGCTAATTTTATTAGTAGCGGAAATAATAGTAATTTTAGCACGCCCTGTATGATATGGAGTCGATTTGTCAGTGTAAATTAAAAACATCGGGCCTATCTAAACTATCACCAACATTCCATGGATTGAGACCACTAATTACTTAAATTTAATTAGGGTCATGTTTTGAACCATATTTAACACAAATTATTTTTTATCTCGAAAACCGACAGAGATAGGTATATGGCAATATTAACAAAAAAGTATCTCAATAAAAGGGCGATTCTAAAAATTTATTAATATACGGATGTTCCGTTTAAAATCATAAAGTTGCTAGGACTTTTTGGTATAAGCGGCAACATCGCAATTCTGAAAATATTTTAGATCGATAGAGCATTACTGCTTATGTAAATGACCAAACTTACAGAAATATCCTATGCCTCGTTCTCTATAAACGTGTAACTAACCATCGTTCGTGAGTCACCCTGTACTATATATATATATATATATATATATATATATATATATATATATATATATATATAGTGTGTGTGTGTGTGTGATCGAAAGTAGATAAAATAATTTTATGGGTATTATATCAGAAAATTTTGTTGTAAATGGCAAAAAACCGTTTGAAGGCGTACAAGACCACTATTTAAAAAACAAAATACCTATTGCCATGGAAAACGGAAACAACTGCTTTTATTATTAGTATTTATTAGAATAGTAAGAAATCTAGAAACGGATACATGAACAAAATACAAAATTCAACAAGTAATAAGCACGTATTTTTTAACTACAAAGATGGTATGCAGGAAAATTATTTTATAAATTGTTCAAAATTACCACCATTTTGTGCAACACATGCCTCAAGCCGCTTTAGAAGTTCATGATGTGTTGTTCTTTGTATCACATCAGGTGTTAACTGCATACAACCCAACCGGATTTTGTTTTTTAAATCTTCTACATTTTATGGCGGATCTGCATAGACTAGTGTCTTAAGATATCCCCATAGGAAATAGTCTAGAGGGTTAATATCAGGCGATCTTGGCAACATTTCCACTGGTCCATGGGTGGCAATTAAACGCCTATTAAAGGTTTCGTTTAGATATTCACTAACAATGTTACTAGTATGAGCTGGCGCGCCGTCCTACTGAAAGTACATACTTCGTCGCAATGCCAGTGGAAAATCTTCTAACATGGTCAAAACCTCAGTATTTAAAAAATGAAGAAATCTTGCAGCGAGAGTTGCGTCATAAAAAAAAGGTCCCAATAATCTGTCTCCTATTAAACTGCCCCATACGTTAGTACCCCAAACAGTTTGACGATTTGTATTTAACGTCCAATGTGGGTTTTCGTCCGACCAGAAACGATTATTTTGTTTGTTGGTAACACCATTATTGGTGAATTTTGCTTCGTCGGTCCACAAAATTCTGTCTAAAATTCCTCGGTCGTCTTCCAGTTGTTCCGCTAACCACGCAATAAATGTTAATAGGCGTTCGGGATCTGCTGGACGTAGGTGTTGCACTAAATTTGCTTTATAGGGGCACAGCTTGTGTTTTTTTATTGTCCTCTGAACATATCCAAATGATGTTCCTACTTCCTGAGCTACATGCCTAATCGATGAACGTGGATGTAGTCGAACATACGCTACACTCTGCAATTATCGTTCTTCGTTTATCGAGTTATTTCTCTGGGGTTCTCTATATTGGATTTTTACTCCAGGAAATGCTCCATGTTGCCTTAATGAATTTTCAATTTTGTGTAAGTAAGTATGTGGAGGGTGATACCTGTCAGGAAATCTTTCTGCATAGAGTGCGACTGATCTTCGTGCGTTGCGATTACACTCGCCAAATATTAACATCAAATCGACCTTTTCACTATTATTCATTATGTAGTTGCCTAATAATTGCACACGATAACGTTGTAATTATAAATGCCGTCACAGCTTAAGTAATTACATACAAAAACTAATTTTGAAAGATGTTTCCGGTTTAACCGGAAATGAAAAAAAATATTTGATAGCCCTATTAAATGTAGCACATGGCCGTAAACAAAAAATAATTTAACTTTTATATATATATATATATATATATATATATATAACATTTACTAATTAATATTATCTTGCATGGTTAACTAAAAAACAAAAAAAAAATATACAACACTATTTAAGCACGCCAGTAGTTAATGCTACTTGTCCTAGGTCTGGAAAAAGTGCGAAGGTAGGATATAAGTTATGGTTTTTTCAAATATGAACCAGCAAGTTTTCTGTCAGTGCTGTATTAAACCATCAATAGAGTAGATTGTACTGTGAAATCACAAAGCTTACCTATATTTGCTAAAGTTATAAAGTATCAAACCGTTGTTAAATGTAATTGTTTAAATGACCATTTCACCAATAGCCGATACGACTATAATTTTAAACTCCTATTTGTTAAGTGTCGAAGCTCCTCCATTCGATCAGTTGCTTTTCGGTGAATTGGTTTTCGTTAAATAGCTACGTCGATCAATTGTCGTTTCGGTTAATTAATTTTCGGCCAATTGATTTCGGTCAATTTTAGTTTGAGTAGTTCAAATTAATTAAGATATGGAAGGTGGGAGTTTTATTTGAAGTGAAGGTTAATCTGAAAACAAAATTTTTGAGTTTCAATTTTGGTTTATAGTAACAAAGTCTGTTTGTCAGTTTAACAGTTTTGGGGCGTTACGTTTCAGATTTGACCTAAGAGGATAGAGACCGTGGTGTGCGAACCGTAGGTAACTGCAAAAGGTAGGTTCTCGTATTTTTCACTGTTCTATACTAGGGCATCTTCCTTTTATTAGCGTATCTTTAATCGGTATCAGACAGGGTGGCGTTCAAAAATATTACCTGATTCGACTTACTGTTCAACGTAATTAAAATTATTAGTAAAACTGAAAGCCCTACTGACGAGCTAGTTAGCCCTTGCGGATGTTTACCTGTGCCGTCTTCTAAGACCGTTACAACCCTTCAAACATGTAATGCAAAAGTTGTCTAACTGCCAGTAAACTAGTGACAGATAAATATTTCAAACTAGAGCATTGGTAGAGCAATGTTTATTAAAACTACGTAAAAAAAACTGTACTATTCAGAATTTTGAATTGAAAGGCAATACCTTAATTTTATAGTTAAGACCATAATGTTTTTTTAAATAAATTTAATTTACTATATTTTAAACATATATCCGTGATAATTGTCCATTCCACAAACTTAAGCTTCCTGAGCACAGTTTGAGGACAACACCTTGGGTTTAATTTTTATACAGGGTTCCCCATAATAGGCTTCCCATTTTAATATTTGCATTAAAATTTTTTTAGTTAACAAAACAAACTGTTTATTATACTAAATTACAGCTAACTCTTTGGGATTTATGATAACTTATAAATATTTGGCTAATTTAATTCTAACTTTTAAAAATCACGTCTTCTAAATGACCTCCACCAACTTCAACACATTTTTCAATATTAGATAAAAAGTGGTTCATTACACGGCGTAGCAAACCTTCGTCTATTCCTTCAACTTCTTCACGAATTTTGACTTTGAGTTCCTCGAATGTACCTGGACGACTCGCAAACACTTTCGCTTTTAAATATCCCCACAGGAAAAAATCGGGTGCCGTTAAGTCGGGGTACCTCGAAGGCCAAGGCAAATCTCCGAATCGAGAAATGAGTCGGTCATTAAACATTTCTCGCAGAATACTCATTGAGTTTCTGGCGGTATGAGCTGTTGCCCCATCTTGTTGGAATAGTAAGGCATTGTTTAGTAATCCTCGTCTATTTAATTCTGGAATGAGGAATGTCTCTAGCATGTTTACGTAGCGCTCGGATGTTACTGTTACAGCGCGGCTATTTTCATCCTCAAAAAAATATGGACCAATAATACCAAAAGATCCTACTCCACACCACACAACAACTTTTGGATTATGGAGGTTCTGTGTAAAGATTTCACGAGGATTTTCATTTGACCAGTATCTAAAATTCTGTTTATTAACCATGCCGTTCAAATAAAAATTTGCTTCGTCGCTCATTAGGAGACTGTGAATTCCTCCTTGATGTAAATCCAAAAATTCTTGACAAAATGCTAACCTTGCTTCTTTATCTTGTTTGCTAAGGTGCTGTGCCATTTGGTATTTATAGGGATGAAATTTTAAATCCCTTTGAAGAATTCGATCTAAGCTTCCCTTTGATATTCCTAGGATAAGGGTTTGTCGATTAGCAGACCTTTTAGGACTTCTCGTAAAAGCAATTCTAACTCTTTCAATATTTTCTGGTGTACGAACTGTTCTTCGACGTCCAGACTTCAAATTTTGTACAGAACTATTTTCACGCCAATGACGAACCCATAACTTAACAGTTTTACGATTTGGCGCGTGACCCCTATTGTTGTTATTAAACTGACGCCGGAATGCACGCCTAACTTCTTCTATCGAATTGCTTCTTATGTAAGTTTCTACACAAAACACACGTTGTTGGACTGAGTAATCCATGAAAGTTCAAACGGATGTTGAAATAATGTCTCAAAGCAAAAAAATTAAATAATTATTGACGAAACCTAACAAACTTCTCGTAGTAAAATAACGTTACACGAAATTATTAATTTATAATTATTTGTGACAGGCGCCTAAAGCCTGTCCGGTAGAACTGAACGGGTATCGGATTAACAAGGAGGATTGTCAATATATGGTTCTATTGTGCTTGAAACCGCCTTAATGTTTGTGTCTCGTACTTATTTACGTGACAAAGAAAGATGGATATATTATGAATAATGCCTCTATTTCTGCCGAACAAAAGCGTTTGCAACTTTCACACATAATGACAAGGCAATAAGAATCAGATGCAGGTAGAATAGAAATTCAATAGGTATAATAAAATGCCAGTGGTTCTCAACACTGCTTTAACATTATATAATTTGTGAAGAAATGCAACTTTTGTATAATAAAAATAATAATCGATTACTAATTACCTATAAGTAATTTCAATTGACACCTTTCACTTATACTTATAACAACAATAACAAATACATTTTTATTATAGTTAGTAAATATTAATTAAATTACAAAGATATACTTTTATAATTAAATGTAAAATTATAATTGTCATTCGGCTTCAGATTCATCACTTCCTGAGTCATCCAAATCTTGAAAAGATCATCGTCATCACTTTCTTCAGTGTTAACTGTGAAAATAAGAGGTCTTACTTCATCCACAATCTCTTCATTAACAAAAGTATCTTTAATTATTTTATCCGTATGATCAATACATTTTGCCATATTTCCGCACTAACTGTTTTTAATGCGTCGTTCCACGTATTAAGAACATCTTCGTCTTTCCGGATGTCGCAACGATACTTTTGTCGTATTTGTTCTTAGTAATGCCCCATACCAACTCAATTGGATTGAAATGGCAATGATACGGGGCAGGCGCAAAACTTCATGTCCATATGATAGAGCTAGCTCATCGATTACATATTTTTCGCATTGGTCTACTTTGTTTCTTTTGGCCAATTCCACTAACTCTGCCTTTGTCATAAAATTTTCCCACGCTATTTTTTTAGCGGTTAACCATTGCTGTATTTCTTCTTTTTTCCAAGAAACTTTGACTGCCTTCTCTGCCTTTCGAGAATGATAACTCGCATTGTCAAGGACAATTATTGATGGTTCCTCTAATTTTGTAAAAGTGATTCCTCAAACCATTTTTCGAACAATTCTGCGTTCATATTATCGTGATAATCTAATGATTTATTTTTTGTACCGAAAATTAATTGACTTCCGTCGATAAAACCGTTTCTGTTACCTGCTTCAATGATAATAAATCGTTTTCCATCTGATGATTTGTTCGGTTGATGTAAACTCTTTGCACTGTTATCTTGCCAAGTACATTTTGACGTACTACCTTTACTAAATATCCACGTTTCGTCTGTAAAAACAAACTGTCTCGAACTTTCGGAGTTAAGATTTTTGAGATACTTTTCAGAAAAACGTTTCTTTGGCGACAATGTGGCTTTGTTCACAAAACCGCGTCTATTGTTGGTTTTTGGAATTTAAAGCCCATATTTTTAACACTAGAGCCAAACTGGTTTTTCCTATTTCATACGCGGTTCTCAATTTTAAGAAGTTTAATAATGAATTTAACGTTACGTGTTCCTTCTTCGCGTACATCTCGTATATTAATGCACGAATTGTTTGTTTTCCATTTTCTGGAAAATCTGTAGTGCAAAGTTTGACACGCTGTTTTTTCACTGGAGGTTCCAACTCGCCGCCATTTTTTTTAAAGCACAGATTTTCCCCACCGTCGAAACCGAAAGTTTTAACGCGTTTGCTGTTCTTTGTTGAACAGAAAATGTAGATAATAGTGGACCACCATTTTCTTTTTCTTCTTTAAAATAATCGACTGTATTTAAAACTAATTCGAATTTCTTTACTCAACTTTTCGGCATTATATTAATGGTTAGTTTATATAAACGCTTACTCAAAGAATAATGATAATATAGATATTGCAGTTGTTTTATTTATACCTATATGTACCTACTAAATGGTATAATAATCTATTATTAATTACTTATTGTTACAGTATTGCATATTTATTTGGATTCTTTTGTAATTGAGTACACTAAAACGTCATTACCATACTTAGGTATACAATGAACTTTCTAAATGTAAATTGAAATACCTATACTTAATCGAATATTCATTATTATGAATGGCTTTTATAAATGTTTATTATAAAACTTGCATTCTTCCATAAATTTTAAATGTAATGTTAAAGCAGTGTTGAGAACCACTGGCATTTTATTATACCTATTGAATTTCTATTCTACCTGCATCTGATTCTTATTGCCTTGTCATTATGTGTGAAAGTTGCAAACGCTTTTGTTCGGCAGAAATAGAGGCATTATTCATAATATATCCATCTTTCTTTGTCACGTACAATAAGTACGAGACAGCAAAGCATTAAGGCGGTTTCAAGCACAATAGAACCATATATTGACAATCCTCCTTGTTAATCCGATACCCGTTCAGTTCTACCGGACAGGCTTTATATTTAATAATTAATTTAAATTAAAGACTACAGAAGATAATCCCACAGAGAACAACTTATTTAGTTATCTCGTAGGGAATTTATTAATAAAATAAAATGGGGAACCCAGTATTAGTTCATCACTATGTCTATCTCTATGAAGGCACCTCTTTAAACAAGTAATAATAAAGTTATCTAACCGTCAGTCGACAATTAAATATTTCAAACTAGAGCTTGAGTAGAAAAATGTTTAATGAAGCTAAGAAAACATAACGGTACATAAGTTTTTATTGAAGGGCTATGTACCAAAATTATTTTTAAAAATAAATACGTTTAACAATTTCTTGTAATACTGTGTATGCATTTGTTTAAAAAAACGTGATGTTACTTTGGAATAAGTGCACACACGTAAATCATGAAAACTGACAATTAATTTTGATAAAGTTTTATGACAAACATAAATGTTGAACGTTAAATTTTATTTATGGTATTAGAGGTAGCATAACTAAAGGGCAGTGTTATAAACTATATAATTTGGGTAGACATTTAAAACTTATTAATTTTTGTGATTATAATTAAAGATCAGTGAGTGTTTCTATTAAACCCCCGCTTTTCATAAATGTTCTTCAAAACTGATTGAACCAATGGCATGGACACATTCTTACAAATACAACCGCACCTCATCTAAGAAGTTCTTCAACTGTAAGGTCCAGACGGGAGTACAATGTTAAAGTACTTATTTAGATAACATCAGTAGCCCTTTTGAAAATGACAGAATAGAATTTTTGTAACGTTCCAATATGTATGCACATCTATGTAAATTGTCTATCCGAAGAAGTAGCAGCCAGCAGTACCTCCAGAATTACTTAAACCGTTGCACTATTAGCATGAAGCAAGTTATTGGATCAGAATGGAACAATAACCAAAGAAACCTACTCATGTTACATTAATGTAACCACTACCAATCAGCTACTCATTTTCTAATAATAATTCCGTGGTAATAGCGTTTGATTTCTGTGTACACGATCAGTCCAAAGTTTTACATTTTGACGAGTACATTCTAATTCGTTATCAATTAGTAGTGGTTCTTTCTTATAAATATAAATAATTAGATTAGATAAAATAAAACAAAAACTGTGGATAAGATTAAATAATTCTTGTACAATCGTCAAGTTCGCTTCATATCAATACCAAAAATGAAGTGCCTTCAAGTGATTGCCTTGTTGATGTGCATAATATTGGGTAAGTTTCCACTTCCTTTACATGTAACATTAACAAACTGTATTTAAAGTGGAATCCTCCAATATTACTGGTGATGCAAGAGTTTCAAATGGAAACACGGCTAATTCGCGCCAGTTCCCATTCCTCGCTTCGTATCAGTACCGTGGTCTCCATTTCTGTGGATGTATAATTGTAGGGGACCATTGGTTGCTGACAGCTGCTCATTGCGTGAATGAAGCCATTGCTCTACCTATAAAAGATCTTCGTATAGTGGCTGGAATTACACAGTTAAACACTTCTCCTGCTTCTATGCAGACGACAACAGTCTTGAGGCAGTACAAACATCCGAATTATATAGGGTGAGTTTTTCCTCTAATAAACGACATCAGTAAATTTTGTACTTCCAGAGGTACAACCCCAAACGATATTGGATTAATTCGCACTGCAAACGATTTTAAGTGGTCCTATGACGTTAATTACATTCTCTTACCATTTGCTGATGAAGAATTTTACCAATTCAGTCGAATTGCAGGTTGGGGATATTTGCGTTCTAATTATCCAGTACCAAGTCCACAATTACAGTACGCTGACGGCTACATAATCACATCGTATGGTTAGTATCATTCATCTAGTGTTGCAAAGCTGTTCATTTTCCTTTTAGAATGTAACCAAAAGGTAAACCCGTATGGTGCATCAGTGGATTATCGAAGTATTTGCACTACTGGTTACAACAAAGGGAACGAAACTTCTTGTAAAGGGGATAGTGGTGGACCATTAATTTTCTATCACCAAAATGGGTACCCTCTTGCGATAGGGATTATATCATGGAATTTAAGTCCTTGTGGATTAAATGGTTCGCCATCTGTTAGTACTAAAGTATCAAAATATATATCTTGGATTAATTGTCGAGTCAACAATGACATGACTTCACCTTCAACACCCTGTTACTGAAGTAACCCATTTTCAATCTGATAAATCCGATGAGTAGAAAAGTTTAATAAAAATGAAGTTGTATTATTTTATTATTTATGATGGTAATCGGCTATTGTCGATAAGTCGCAACTGTTACTCAAAAGGATAATTAAATAGTTTATGTCATTCCTCCTTATTAATGATGCCATAGCAACACTAATACTGGGCACGATATTTAACAAATTAGAAACCGAATTTTGACGACGGACCTTATGTTTAGTGACAGAAGTTACTAAAAATAACGTCCGCTTTTAGCCCATAACGCCCGCGAATGAAATTAAACATTAAAGATCCAATTATGATATTGACAAGAAAAATAAGTATCCGTTAAGCTTCTTGTTGCTTCCTCTTCATAAAAAACTTTGAATTTCAATGTATGAAAATTCGCTATTGTCTATATAGCCTTGCGCTTCCGATGCACTGTTCCATCCGCCTAACTGCATCGAACGTAATGTGATATCGATATAATCAAGATAGTGGCTGACGTATATCGCAAGTAGTGGTCCGTATAGTCGGCAGCATATTGTGAAAGATAATACCGAAAGGTACAACGATTTCCTTAGATAGCAAAGACTCTGTCGTTTAACACATTCTTTTGGTGGACTTGATATACAGTCGCTTATTATATTTAAGGCGTTCACTTCTTCTTCATCAAGTATCACGGATCATCGCAAACGTTCATTATTTTAATGAGGGTACATTTACTAAAGTGCAGTGACGTGAATCTCTCACATCAGATGTGGTGTGTGTACGTTTTTTAGGAGAAACGTATCTTGACAGTTGCGGCGCACGTGATGACACTAGACACCGATGAGTCATGAAATGACATTGTGCTGAGTTTGTTAGCGATGTAAAAGAGAAAGCCAAGAAAATTTAGCATTTGCGTTAAGTGGTTATTTTAGATGTACGTACCCGACAAACATATTTCGTTATTATTGTCGAACTCTAGGTTGTTTTTATTGTTTATTATGTTTAGCTGTGGAGTGTTCATTACGGACCAGTGCTGATATGTTTAGATATTCCCTGAAGAAAGAAAACCGACGGCTCATCCCGTCATGCAAATTAAGGTTAACGTCCAAATGAACTTGATAAATTTCAAGAACTTATGAAAACAATGAGTTATACAACTCTGAACTGAACTATAATTACGTACTTAGGGATTTTATAAGTGAATAGACATTAATACCGCTACCTATAAGGTATACCTAGATCGTGTGCCTGGTCTTAGATAAAAAAAATTCAGTCTCATCTTGAGTATGTTTTTTTCAGAAGTGATTAGTTTACGATTGTGTAGTAATATGTTTCACATTGATAAGTGTCCAACTGGCGTTTGTTGGAATCTCGGTAACATCTTCAATTGCTGAAGCATTTTGTTTACAATGAAAATTTAACGTTGACTTACATTTGAATTGTTTACCAATGATTATCCTGTACTATGAGGATAAGAATATTTACATTATCCTTAGGTATGACCATTTCTGGTGAATTATCGATTATGTCGTAATTATATTTGATTTGTATGTCTTATTCTTGCATTTTTATTAAATTCATTTGGTTTTAATTGTCAGTAGATGTAATAAGTTACTGCAACAGTAACAATCTTTCTGTGCTTTGTTTGACGCGGAAGTGTCATAAGCTTCATTCAACTGTCTGGATGAAATGTATTCTATTATATTGCTTACACCTCGTATATCTGATATTAGATTATGATTAATATATTATACTTTTGACGTCTTAAGACATTTTGAAATTTGGCGAATATTTTCTAATAAACGGTCATTATAGTAAAAATTAAGTCATGACTATAAACAGCAGACCTTATTATATCTGATGCATTCTATAACGAAGGAAATGCACTATTGTGAGCGGTTTTCTCCTTTTCAACGAACATATACATATATAGGTACAAAATTAACATTTGTTCTCACTGTGGCTAAATCGACTTATCTAATTTTATAACGATTGACATAGTTTTGCCAAGATCGGCAATGAGGGTTGTTTATTTGTACGTGCGGGTGTGGGTGTGTGTATGTGCATGTGTAAGTGTATTACGTGTTGTGTATGTGTGTATGTGTTTTGTTTTGTGTATGTGTATTGTATGTGTATGTGTATGTGTATGTGTTGTGTTGTGTTGTTGTGTTGTTTGTTTGTTGTTGTTGTGTATTGTATTGTATGTGTTGTGTATGTGTATTATTGTATTGTGTTGTATTTATGTGTTTGTTTGTATGTTTGTGTTGTTTTTGTGTTTGTTGTGTTGTGTATGTGTATTTGTTTGTTGTGTATGTGTTTATGTGTATTGTACGTGTACGTGTCGGTCGTGTCTGTCGTGCGTGTCGTGTCGTTCGGTCGGTACGCGTAGCGTATGTACGGTTGCGGTATCGAATGTATGCGTGCGTACGTATGCGTATGCGATGCGATGCTATGCGTGCGTTGTGCGTTGTGCTTGCTGCATGCGTGTTGCGATGCGTTGCGTATGGTATGGTTGGTATGGTTGGTTGGTATGGTTGGTTGTGTGGTTGGTATTGGTTGTGTGTGTGTGTTGTGTGTTTGTTGTGTGTGTTGTGTGTGTGTGTTTGTATGTGTTGTTGTGTTTGTTGTGTTGTGTTGTGTTGTTTGTTGTGTGTGTTTGTGTTGTGTTGTTATGTGTTATTATGTTTATGTATTTTGTTGTGTTGTTGTTGTTGTGTGTTGTTGTGTTTGTTGTGTTTTTGTTTGTGTGTGTTTGTTTGTGTTTGTTGTGTTGTGTTGTGTTTTTTGTTTGTTGTGTGTGTGTGTTTGTGTGTGTGTGTGTGTTGTTTGTGTTGTGTGTGTGTTGTGTTGTGTTGTGTGTTTTTGTGTGTGTGTGTTTGTGTTGTTTGTTGTGTGTGTTTTGTTTTGTTTTTTTGTTTTTTTGTTTTTTTGTTTTTTGTTTTTTTTGTTTGTTGTGTTGTGTTGTTTATGTTTTGTATTGTATGTGTATGTGTATTTATTGTATTTAGTGTAGTGTAGTGTATGTGTTGTGTATGTGGTAGTGTAGTGTGTATGGTAGTGTATGGGTATGGTGGGTATGCGTTATGGTTGGTACGTGTACGTGGTATGACGTTCGTTGGTAGGTAGCGTATGCGTGCGTATGCGTTGCGTATGCGTTGCGTATGCGTGCGGGTATGCGTATGCGTATGCGTATGCGTATGGTGGTTGGTATGGTTGGTTGTTTGTGTATGTTGGTTGGTATGTGGTTTTGGTATGGTATGGTTGGTTTGTATGGTATTGGTTGTTATGTGTTGTGTGTTGTGTATTGTTGTATTGTGTTGTGTTGTTTGTGTTGTTAGTGTATGTATTGAGTTAGTGTAGTTGTGGTGTGGTGTATTGTTGTTATTGTGTTGTTTTATTTTATTGTTTTTGTTTGTTGTTGTGTTGTTGTGTTTGTTTTGTTGTGTTGTGTTGTGTTGTGTTTGTTGTTGTGTGTTGTGTGTGTTTGTTTGTTTTTTTTGTGTTTGTTGTGTTGTGTTTGTTGTGTGTTTGTTTTGTTGTGTTGTTGTTGTTGTGTTGTGTGTGTGTGTGTGTGTTGTGTTGTGTTGTGTTGTGTGTTTTGTGTGTGTGTGTGTGTTGTGTTGTGTTGTTTTGTTGTGTATGTGTTGTGTTGTGTTGTGTATGTGTGTGTGTGTTGTTGGTTGGTTGGTTGGTGTGGTTGGTTGGTTTATGGTATGGTATGGTTTGTTGTATGGTTGGTGTTGCGTAGGTTGGTTGGTATGGTATGGTATGCGTTGTATGCGTATGCGTATGCGTATGCGTATGCGTTGGTTGATGCGTATGCGTATGTTGCGTATGGGTGCGTATGGTATGCGTTGCGTTGCGTATGCGTATGCGTATGGTATGGTTATGGTTGGTATGTTGTATGGTTGGTATGTAGTTCGGTATGCGAGTATGCGGTATGCGTATTGGTGTATGGTATGTGTATGTGTGTGGTGTATTGGTGTGAATGTAGTGTGTGTACGTGTGTGGGACGTGTGGTGTGTAGTGTCGTTACGTGTGTTGTGTACGTAGTGTACGTGTCGTGTCTGTACGGAGTGTGTGTGCGTGTCGTGTCGTGTACGTGTGGTGACGTGTACGTGTATGTGGTGTACGTGTACGTGTATGTGCGGTGTGCGTGTGTCGTTACGTGTTGTTGGTGTGTGTGTGTGTGTGTAGGTTGGTACGTTGGTACGTTGGTACGTTGGTAGTACGTGGTATGTGTAGTTGCGTTGTATTGGTACGTGTTGTTGTACGTTGTACGTTTGTACGTCCTGTGTGTGTGTGTGTTGTGTTGTTGTTTGTTGGTTGGTATGGTTGTATGGTTTGGTGTATGGATGGTGGTTGTGTGGTTGGTTGTGTATGGTATGCGTTCGTTATGCGTTGGGGTTGCGTTCGGTATGTATGCGCATTGCGCTGTCGTGTATGTATTGTATGTGTGTATGTTGTATGTGTATGTTTGTGTATTGGTGTATTGTGTTGTGTTGTGTTGTGTTGTGTTGTGTATGTGTTGTGTTGTGTTGTGTTGTGTAGTGTATTGTAGTTGTGTATGTTTGGTGTGTGTGTAGTGTAGTGTAGTGTTGTGGTTGGTTTGAGTGTAGTGTATGTGTGTAGTGTTTGGTGTGTGTGTGTTGTGTTGTGGTGTATGTGTATGTGTATGTGTTGTATTGTATTGGTATGTTGTATGTATGGTATGTTGGTATGGTGTATGTGTTGTATGGTTTGTGTTGTGGTATGTTGTGTGTTTGGTATGGTATGTGTTGTGTATGGTATATGGTATGTGTTGTTGTTGTGTATATGTGTATGTGTATGTTATGTGTGTTGTTTGTGTTGTGTAGTGTATGTGTAGTGTAGTGTAGTGTATGTGTGTATGTGTTGCGTTATGGTATGGTATGATTGTATGGTTGCGTTGCGTATGCGTTGTTGGTTATGCGTGTATTGGTTGCGGTTGGGTATTGATGTGGTTATGGTTGTATGGTTGTTGGTTAGGTTGGTAGTGTAGTGTATGTATGGTTATGGTATGGTGTGGTTGTATGGTTGTTGGTTGTTGGTTGGTTGGATGTTGTGTATGTATGTGTGTTGTTGTGTTTGTTGTGTATGGTAGTTGTAGTTGCGTGTAGGTAGGAACGTGTAGTGTGTTCGTATGGTACGTGTAGTGTCGTATGTGGTAGGTATGTAGTATGGTGTGTTGTGTAGTTGTAGTGTAGTGTGTTTGTGTATGTGAGTGTTGTGTAGTGTAGTGTGGTGTTGGTGTAGTTGGTGTGAGTTGGTATGTAGTGTAGTGTATGTAGTGTATGTGTGTGGTGTAGTGTGGTAGTGTTGGTGTGTGTGGTGTTTGTAGGTGTAGTGTTTGTATGTATTGTGGTGTGGTGTGGGTGTGTGTGTGTGTGGTGTATGGTTATGTATGGTATGGTATGTTGGTTGTATTGGTTGTGTTGTTGGTGTATGTTGTGTGTTGGTATGGTTGGTATGTTGTGTGGTTGGTATGTTGTGTGTTGTGTATGTGTATGTGTTGTATGTATTGTATGTGTTGTTGTTGTGTTGTGTTGTGTTGTTGTGTTGTGTTTGTGTATGTGTTGTGTAGTGTAGTGTAGTGTGTGTTGTGTCGTGTATGTGTGTGTATGTTGGTATTTGTGTTGTGTAGTATTGTATGTAGTATGTGTTGTGTATGGTATGTGTATATGTGTAGTGGTTGTGTATGTGTATGCGTGTGATGTGCGATGTATGCTGTAGTTGTCGTATGTGTGTGTATGTGTGTGTAGTGTTGTGTATGTGTGTGTGTGTGTGTGTATGTGTATGTGTGATGTGTGTGTGTATGTGTATGTGTATGTGTTTGTGTGTATGTGTATGTGTGTGTGTGTTGTGTAGTGTTGTGTTGTGATGTGTGTGTATGTGTGTGAGTGTGTGTATGCGTGTGTGTGTGTGTGTGTGTATGTGTATGTGTGTGTGTGTAGTGTGTGTGTGTATGTGTATGTGTGTGTATGTTGTTGTGTATGTTGTGTATGTGTAGTGTATGTGTATTGTATGTGTAGTGTATGTGTATGTGTATGTGTATGTATGTGTATGTGTGTGTATGTGTATGTGTGATGTGTGTGTATGTGTATGTATGTGTATGTGTATGATGTGTATGTGTATGTAGTATGTGTATGGTATGTATGTATGCGTGTATGTGTATGTGTATGTGTATGTGTTGTGTGTATGTGTATGTGTATGTGTATGTGATGGTTGTGTGTATTGTATGTGTATGTGTATGTTGTGTGTATGTGTGTGTATGTGTATGTATGGTATGGTATGTGTATGTGTATGTGTGTGTAGTATGCGTATGCTGTATGTGTATGTGTATGTATGTATGTGTATGATGTATGTGTATGTATGTGTATATGTGTGTATCGTGTACGTGTACGTGTACGTGTAACGTGTACGTGTACTGTATACGTGTACGTGTACGTGTATGTGTATGTGTATGTTTGTATGTGTAGCGTGTACTGTGATGTATCGTGTATACGTGTACGTGTACGTGTGCGTGTATGTGTGCGTATCGTATGTGTACGTGTGTGTACGTGTATCGTTGCATGTGTACGTGTACTGTGATTGCGTGTACGTATGTAGTGTAGTGTAGTGTACGTGTACGTATCGTGTCGTGTACGTGTACGTGTGCGTATGTGTACGTGTACTGTGTACGT